>OY735247.1:31464860-31851582 GCA_963457695.1 Neria commutata
TTATCCAGTGCCCGCCTTATTTTCTCAGTAGAAGGATATGGATATGTAGTAAGTTCCTACCGAGTTTCATTGATGTGTGATGTGTAGGTCTAAAGTTATACACGAATCTGGAGTTGATAAAAAAGTGCCACGCCCCTTGTCCTACGCCCATAAAATTTTACCAGTGGGACGACACATCCAAGAGGCGACTGCATACGAAATTTCAATGCTGCACGACCTTTAGTTCCAAAGCTAATCGAGATCAAAAATTTTGTTTGTATGGGGGGTGCCACGCCCCCTTATCCAGTGCCCGCCTTATTTTCTCAGTAGAAGGATATGGATATGTAGTAAGTTCCTACCGAGTTTCATTGATGTGTGATGTGTAGTTCTAAAGGTATACACAAATCTGGAGTTAATAAAAACCAAATTCTATTATATATGAATGTGTATTTGCATACACAATATACATATGTGTCAATTCGCCCTTTGCAAACATATGTACATGTATATTTTTGACTATTTCTAAAATTTTGTCAGTACATATTTTACTGTTTGATTAATATGAATGCCTTTGTTGAAGAGCACTTTTCTTGTAAAGCAATGCTACAAGTAAAACAATATACCTCCTCATCGCGGGTGCAGAAATACATACTTCATTTTGCAATGAAAGTAAATGAAGACTGACTACAGATTGATCCTATGAAGTATAGTCTTAACTTGAACACAAGAAAGTAGGGTGTAATCACCGTCCAACTATAAAGCAAACGAGAATTACAAACCACCATCTGCAATGAAAGTAAATGAAGACTGACTACAGAACTGTATAAAGCAAACGAGAATTACAAACCACCATCAACCAAACAACTACGTCTGTCCCTACGTGCTTCTTCTTCTATCTGTGCTCTGATTGGCTATTGCAGTTTCGCTAATAACTTTGTTTAAAGTTATAATTTTTATGTTTTTATGATTGATTCATGTATTGTCATCGTGTTTACGTATGTATGCAAAGTTTCAGATCTGTAAGTAGTCGGGAAGTGGGTGAAAAATTGATTACTAGATTCCACTACATACCTGAAGTGAAGTTAATATAAAGCTTATAAAAAAAGAAAATACTAGCACTGCAGTTGAGGATCGAAATCACAAAAAAAAAAGAAATGCATCGCGGTTGAGGGTTGAACTCGCAACTTCTCACGTGCTAGTCGAACGCTCTAACCACTAGGCTATGGGAGGTATGCAATGGATGCAGCAAATTTTGTGTGTTTTGTATTTGGCTGATAAATTAAGAAAAATACAACTCTTTTTTTTCGTAAGAACTTGACAGCTCAAGTTAGACAACGAACGCAATTACGCCGTGATTTACAAAATGCCGTTTTTTGATCCCGGCGTTGGCTTCGTGTTCGCGTTGCGTTCGATCACGGTGATTTATACGGTAAGGCCGTAAGATGGAGTGGAACTGTGTGGAATTGAATTTAGATGGAGTGGAACTGTGTGGAATTGAATTTAGATGGGGTGGAACTGTGTGGAATTGAATTTACAGGCGCAAGTGAGACAACCGATTCCTTCGGCTTATTTCCTTTCACCCAAAAATTTTCGCTGTCTGTTATTCGATTTTCGAAAAAGCTTAGTCCACTTGCAAAGCTTTACGCACGCAAACAAACCAGCGAAGATGCGAAGATTTCCTGCCAACGTATTGCTGTTTACGCGCAACTA
Organism: Neria commutata; assembly: GCA_963457695.1. Classification (NCBI taxonomy): domain Eukaryota; kingdom Metazoa; phylum Arthropoda; class Insecta; order Diptera; family Micropezidae; genus Neria; species Neria commutata. Next base: position 31,466,550 of record OY735247.1, read on the forward strand.
CCCCTGCGCCCATAGGCGTATGCAGAACGGAAATTAGTGGGAACTTTTTCAGGAGGAAAATTAAATGACATAAATTTATGGCCTTACCGTATAAATCACCGTGATCGAACGCAACGCGAACACGAAGCCAACGCCGGGATCAAAAAACGGCATTTTGTAAATCACGGCGTAATTGCGTTCGTTGTCTTACGGCATCACTTGAGCTGTCAAGTTCTTACGAAAAAGAGTTGTATTTTTCTTAATTTATCAGCCAAATACAAAACACACAAAATTTGCAGCTTCCATTGCATACCTCCCATAGCCTAGTGGTTAGAGCGTTCGACTAGCACGCGAGAAGTTGCGAGTTCAACCCCCATCGCCGATACATTTCTTTTTTTTTTTGTGATTTCGATCCTCAACCGCAGTGCTAGTATTTTCTTTTTTTTGTACTTTTTTCTTTAGTATTTGTCTTTAAAAAGTATTACAATACTTATTATTTGCTTCTGCAGATCACCACAAATCAATTTTCACTCGAAATTACCAAAAATTTTGCGTTTAAAAAACTGAACGCGAGCACAAACCCAAGTGAACGATTTGACAGTTCATGTGAGTGAATGCGCCGCGTTGCGTTTTACGCGGTACCGATTTTCATATGAAACTACGTAAGACAACGCGAGCAGTCACTGAGTGAGGTGATGCGTTTTACACAATACCAAATTAGTGAACGCAGGGTGAAGTGAGGCGTTGGGATTTACAAAATAAGCACCTTAGGTTCTTATGCAGAGCATAATAAACTTACAATTTGAAGTACAAAATTTATTTAAGTATTTTTCAATAAGTTGTAGCTCTCAAGGACTCTCAAAACAGCACGCTTTCCAACCAACCTTCGTTGTTAGTCTGAACTTACACACGGCGATTTTTCTTTGACGGGAGAGAGCTGACACAAATGCTTGCCGACCGCATCGGGAACTTAAAAAAATTTAAATAAAGAAGTAAGAAATATCGCCATGTGTGAATTGAGAGTTATTTGCTAGCCACAGTTGGAAATTTTGTTCGAGATCTTTACATACTAGAGACCTGATATTTCGATGGCAGATGTTGATTACGGTGCCAGGAGCCAAATGAAGTTCATATTCAAACGAGCATCAAAAACGAAATTTTTTTTTATAAACCCAAACAGTGGAATCAGATTCAGAGAATATCCATGCTAAAAACAACACAACTAAAATCAACTGTAACGATTTTTTTTCTAAATTATCATCTGATTTACGGCCTTACCGTATAAATCACCGTGATCGAACGCAACGCGAACACGAAGCCAACGCCGGGATCAAAAAACGGCATTTTGTAAATCACGGCGTAATTGCGTTCGTTGTCTTACGGCATCACTTGAACTGTCAAGTTCTTACGAAAAAGAGTTGTATTTTTCTTAATTTATCAGCCAAATACAAAACACACAAAATTTGCTGCATCCATTGCATACCTCCCATAGCCTAGTGGTTAGAGCGTTCGACTAGCACGCGAGAAGTTGCGAGTTCAACCCTCAACCGCGATGCATTTCTTTTTTTTTTGTGATTTCGATCCTCAACTGCAGTGCTAGTATTTTCTTTTTTTTGTACTTTTTTCTTTAGTATTTGTCTTTAAAAAGTACTGCAATACTTATTATTTGCTTCTGCAGATTACCACAAATCAATTTTCACTCGAAATTACCAAAAATTTTGCGTTTAAAAAACTGAACGCGAGCACAAACCCAAGTGAACGATTTGACAGTTCAAGTGAGTGAATGCGCCGCGTTGCGTTTTACGCGGTACCGATTTTCATATGAAACTACGTAAGACAACGCGAGCAGTCACCGAGTGAGGTGATGCGTTTTACAAAATACCAAATTAGTGAACGCAGGGTGAAGTGAGGCGTTGGGATTTACAAAATAAGCACCTTAAATACATTTGTTTGCCTATAATATAATATTATTAGGCTACATACAAAAGTATATAAAAGAAGTAGGTACCCAAGTTTAATAAAACAAAATCTCCATGATTTTTTCGTTCAGTGTAAGAACTAAAAAAAATTTATCGACAAAATATTTATGAAATCTGAAGCCTGAAAAATGCTTATCCAAATATCATATTTATCATATAATTACATAATAGCCCAATTGACAATCTTGTGGATTTAAGATTGCAAATTTGTGCAATAGTAAATATTTGCAATCAATTGTGAGCGGTTTTTTTGGTTTAGTTTGCAACACTTTCTGCAAAACACGAAACTCACAGGAAAATTATTATCCGCAGGAATTTTTACTTCAATACAAATTCGAAGTCGAACGAAGCTTTAAAGAAAAATTAATGAGCTCCTTAATAGAAGAAGCTACAATGCAAGCTCTTTCTCATGCTTTCTCTTTCCAATTTTAATCACATTTAAAACATTTCGGTTTGCAGTTCTTCTTTTTCTCCATCGCTCTGAAAGCCATTTGCAATTTAGTATTGCATTCGCATAGTAAATATAAACTACGGGTTTTAAGTGTTGCATTTTTGCAAAGGTTTTGCAATTGTATCTCTGTATATTTTGTTAGTGTATGGTGAAAATATGCTCCAAAAGTTGAATTGCAAAAATACAAGACCATTTGCACAAGATTGTGAATTGTTATTTAACATACGAAAATCTGCATTTAGGGGGCTTGAACCTACCGCCCCCACGTAGGTACGCACATGCCCATCACAATTCAAAGCCTGTTACTGCCTTTGCTACCCCCGTTGCTCATTGTCGAGTTGGGGAAAAATCATTTAAGAAACCTATTGAGAAAAGCTCTCGGAATGGCATCAGTTTGAGTTGTGATTTGTAACGTAACGCGTATTCCAGCGCTGCCAAATACGACACGACGACGTAGTATACACACTGAAATTGCACTATTTGTTAATTTGTTAGCCTTCAGCTAAGCGAAAGTGAAAAGAAAAGCAAATTTTGAAATTGGATGCTCGAAATTGCAAGTAAAATACGAAAAAGCAATATAAAAAGGATTTTTTTTAAACTTACGCTTGTTTACGTCGCGAGTGCACTTTTCGCCAAAAAAAATTGTGCTAATTTCGTTAACGTTTAACGTGCGCTTGCGAATTTTCCTCAAACATATTATATCATTGCGTTTACCATTATTATTATAAAAACAACATTTTCTTGCTCTTTCTCAGTTTCGATTTTTTTAGCAAGTGTGTTTTCAAGCTCGAGTGTCACAAAATCAAAAGAAAACAGTTGATCAAATTGCTGTTTTAAAAAATATACACAAGTGGCACATTTAAAATTGTGATTTATTAGAAAAGTTAAATAACCACGATTACAACAACAACAACAACAACAGCGTAGCTTTTGCGAAAATGGATATATTAAATCAAATTCTGAATATGAATGCTGGCGGCGCTTACGGCGGCGGCAAGGCGGGCGGTGCCTTTGATCCGCTGACATTTGCCATGAAACCACAAGTCGTGATACGTGCGCTCTGCTGGGTGAGTGTTGCGAGAATTAGTCCTTAATTAAAACATAGTCACACATCCTTCAATGCAAATAAAAGCAGCCACATTCTTCCAATGAGTAAAGACCAGAAGTGAACTTGAACGGCATACTTAGGCTGAGTAATTCGTATTGAAGGTTTATATTCAAAATTGTTACTAAGGTATTAGCCAAAAATGATAGCCGTCAACATATGAATATATATTTAACAGATCTAAATCAATTAGTTTCAGCTAATAAAAGATCAAGTCAAAACAAATGCATAATGTAATGTGTAAGAAATTTGTTGAAAATATCGTACGCACGAAAATGCGTACGACTTAAAAAGTTGCCGACTCACATGTCAGAGGAATGATGTATGTATGTATGTACGTATGTTGATTCAAATGCAATTGTGTTCATATGAATGTAAATTCAGGTTATGCGAGCATTTTGAGGTTAGACATTAGAAGCGTGAGAAAAAAAGCAACACATTTAAACGCGTCACATTGAATTTTGTATTTTATCAGTTAATTTTATTGATTTGAGGTTCCTTAAAAAAATGTATCTAACACTTCAAGGTGTTGCGCCTTAACTAATTGTATGTATAGGTATATGTAAGTAAGCCATTAACTCTAGACAATTAAGCTGAAATATTTTAACATTTTTATTAGATTTCATTTCTTTGTGGATACATGTTGACTGTGGCGTATTACCTCTGCCCGAAGAGAAGTGAAAAGCCAAAAAATGTGACTCTTCTTGTTTCGGTGCTCCTTAATACTCTTTAAAACAAAGGCAACAGCTCGCATTTACAATATGTATGCAAATTGTTGACTTTTGTACTATGTTGGCAAAGCTATTAAAGCTATCAATCTTGGCCGCATTAGGAAAATCACTACGTTGCAAACAGTGAACCTACGTATGTACATCCCGCGACTGCCTCAATTACGCCTACCATTTCCGCCATCCGTGAATTGTCTTCTTCAAGGCATTTCATATTCCTACAATTTCTGCTCATTCTACAGATTTCAGTGCTTTCGCTTTGTGTATTATTTTTTTTTAGACACTGGCGTTGTTGTTGTTGTCATTGAACAAGGCCATATGCATATGGTTTAGATGCCCATGGCGCATCGCGCCACAGCCTTGCCTCATATACTATTAGTATGTATGTATGTGTGTATGTATGCGTATAAATACTCACGCATACATATACACAAATACTTCCTTGAACCACAAAACACACGCGCACACCAACACACACACACTCGACTATTATCTTCACTTGCTCGCTTGTGTTAGTTACTTTTGTTGTCAAAGCGTTTACAGATATCATTTCCGTTCGCCATTTTTTCTTCTTTTTTGCATTTTCAACTTGCTGTCATGTTGCACCGTCAGCATTTAATAAAATTTAAATATTTGCGTTTTTCATTTTGCCATTTACTTTGCCCTTTATTATGGCTTTCCGCTTGGTCAACAGTTTTTCTTAGTGAGTAATTGTAAACTTGGCCTTGAAAGGGACTTCTCCAGCTTTTATGTAGGTCATATGATACGCTAGCATAGCCAGGTACTGACAGGTATTTCTATATATAAACGTGTATGTATTTAGCGCTATGTGGGAAATGTATGAGCGTTTTGGAATACACCCTTAAATCGAAGGGATACACTGCGAAAATGAAGCTAGGCATGCGAAAAAAGCAACACCACAGCCAGCTCGGAAGCTTCTCAATATCGTTGTTAAAATGTCGGCATACTAAAAATGTATATAACCAACACCTATAAATGTCGGAATACTATCAAAAGTGAATAGTAAGTAGTTGGGGACTATGTATAATATCCTCTAATTTGAAACGTCTTCGAAAGACTATTGGAAAACATTTTACAGCTAAGATAGATCGCTGTGCATATTTGCAAAAAATGGATCTTCAAATAAAAAATTTTTTTTAAATTAAAATGGTTTCATCTGTGTGGAAGTCGAAGAGTATCTTTCTATCACACGAGACGAACGGAAGGAATAAACGATCTTAAATCTAAAGTAATCAAAAGCTAATATTAGACTTAATAGTTTTTTTTTTTTTGTCGGAATATGAAAAACCTACCAGCACGCAGACAAGTATTTGTCCATTGTACTGGTAAGCGAATTCCTTTTACTGAAATCTTCCTGAGCTTTTAATAAAGCGGAGGATTTTCGATGGTGGCAAGGAACTTAGTTGATCGGTTCTCACCACGTCTGACTCCAGCAACTGCAATCGCGACCTGGAAAAGGCGGGACACTCGCTTAAGAAGTGGGTAGCGGTATCCTCGTCCTCCAGACAGCTCTCACAGACGCTGTCGTCGGCCAGACCCATCGCACTCAGGTGTTTTGCACAGAAGGTATGACCGGTCAGGACGCCCACAAGAAGTCTACAGTCCTTACGGTTTAGAGACCTAAGAAAAGAGGATTTTCTTTTGTCGACGGTTGGAAGCAAGAGCTTCGTCTGTCTGCATCCAGCTAGCCCGGCCCATCTTTGACCGTGTTGAGAAACAACCCAGTCGTTTATGGACGCTTTGACCATGGAAGAAGGCAGGCTCAGGGCCCAGAAAGTGGTCTTCAGAACCTGATCAAGTTCATCGGACACTTCATTTCCGGACACGCCGAAGTGCCCCGGTACCCAAAAGAGGGCGAGTGAGTTGTGAAAGCCTACGCTGTTAAGCTTGGCCTTACATAATAGTAATCAGAAAACAAGTAAGGAAGAATCAGTCGGGTTTCACCGACAGAGTAATACCCTACACCAAGTTCCCAAGTTGGATACTGAAATTGTTGGTGTATTTAATTTACCGCCTACATAGTGGGCGGACCACGCCCATTTTTGGCAGACTGCAAGATATACCTAATAGGACTATACTTGCCAAAAGTTGATGCTCTGGAAGGTGTACAACCGAAATGATCGATATATTTAATTTACAGCCCCCATGACGGGGGAGCCACGCCCATTTTTCCGCATGACATAGAAGACATACCCCATAACTTGAGTACCAAGTATTATACTTTTCATTAAGTAATTAGACAAATTACAGTAATTTGATCGAAAGAAACCCGAGGTAGTGGGACTTACAGGCCCATTGTGGGCGTGTTCTTTAACCGATTTAGCTAATCTCGGAACTTGAAGTAGTGGAAGGTTCACTGCGATTGTGTGCCAAATTTTGTATAAATCGGACAACTCCTTCTTTCTCTCCTGTGCGCACGGACAGCAAGACAGACAGACAGACAGACAGACGGACGGACAGACGGACAGACGGACAATCGGAAATCAACAGCGAAAGTGATTCTGATCATTTCTATATACTTATGTCTATACCTAGGACGGCTCCTTTAATGCGTTACAATTTTCGCACAAAGTTATTATACCCTATTACCATAGGTGTAGGGTATAAAGAGTTCTGAGTCATTTAGACAACTTTTTTCATATTTTCAATACCTTCAGCAGTTATTATTATGAATATTTTTTAATGTTTTGATTTCAATATTTTCGCAGGCTTAATGGTATTTTCTTGCATTTTTCACTCAAAAAGTAACTTAAATATTTTCCAAAATTATGTGAAAATGCCCTATTTTGAAAGTTTCAAAAGTTACGTGGCAAAATCAAAATCATCATTTAATCAAATGAAATCATAGATTCTTATAACTCGTAGAGAAAGCACAACTTATAATTAACTTGTTGATGAACTGAAACAAATCCAAGTATTGATTGCTAGCCCAACCCAGCTTCACACGTACACACATACATACACACGAGCAAACAATTTTTACGGTGTTCTTTACACTTCAGCAAGTGTATGTATGTATGTATGTATTGTATGCATGTCTCTTTCCGCCAGCATGTTCTATGAATGACAGCTTGAGTGACACTGCCACATACCAACTGTGTAACTGTGTGGCAAATGGAAAAAGCACAGGCGCAAGCGAGAAGAAGAAAAAGCCCTTTCTAGCTACACCCTACATCTATGGTAGTAGGGTATTTGAAGCTTGTGCGAAAATTGTAATGCCTCAAAGGATATAGAAAAAATATTTTGGATATACAGTTGACATCAGCGCATAGAAATAATTTAACACACTTTCTCCTTTGATATCCGGTTATGCGTCTGTCTTACCGGGACACCCAAATAGAGAGAAAAGACATTATCCGATTCGAATAAAAAGGTGGTATGTAGTAATATTGATATCTCAGTTCAGTTTCTGAGATGTACCAAATCGCGGAACAGACACGCCCGAAATCCGCCCAATAGGCATACATACATATATGCCTCTTCAGCGGGGCTCAATGACCTTAATTTGTTTAATTATGAATCTAAAACAAGTAAGGAAGCATCAGTCGATTTTCACCGACACCCTACACCAAGTAACCGAGTGTGGTGATAATACACTGAAAGAAATGAAATTGTGGGTGTTTTAAATTTGCTGCCTATATAGTGGGCGGACCATGCCCATTTTTCGAGAATAAAAAGGTATTCCTACCAGGAATGAAGTAACCAAATCTGGATGCTCTGGTGTATATATTATGGAAGTTAGGAGGATTTTCCGTTTATGACCTATATAGTGGGCGGATCACGCCCATTTTCTCGTATGGCATCTAAGACCTATATATCAACTTGGCAACCAAATTTCATTCATTTAAATTCGTAAATAATCAATTGGGAGCCATTTAATCGGAAAAATTTTTCTGCCTATATAGTGGGCGGACCACGCCCATTTTTTCGTATGGCATAGATGACCGACCCCTTAACTTGAATACCAAGTATTATTCTTTGCAATGAGTAATTAGACAAATTACAGCAATTTGATCGCAAAAACCCCAGGTAGTGGGACTTACAGTCACATAATGGGCGTGTCCTTCAACCGATTTGGCTAATCTTAGAACTTAATCTAAGTTAAGGTTCACTCTAACTGTGTACCAAATTTGGTCTGAATCGGACAACTCCTTCTCTCTCTCCTGTGTAAACGGACGGCCAGACAGACGGACAACCGGAAATCAACACAGAAAGTGATTCTGATCATTTCTATATACTTATGTCTATACCTAAGACGGCTCCTTTAATGCGTTACAATTTTCGCACAAAGTTATTATACCCTATTACCATAGGTGTAGGGTATAAAAATTACATTTACATTTTACTTATGTTAAGGCATTAGCTTTACATGGTGGCCGCGGTGGCTCAGTGGACTAAGTGTTTGCTCGCTGACGCGGGAGGGCCTGGGTTCGCTCTCAGTCCGGCACTTAACATCTAATACTAAGAGAATTTGTTTTCAAAATGTTTATTGGCGCGGCGCCACTTCTCGCGATGAATTGGCAATTCTTCGAGAGCATTCTTTGCCATGAAAAGCTTCTAATCCCGTTCCGATTCGGTTAATGTAGGTCCCGTTAATTTGTGAAAAATATGACAAGCACACACAAGTAAACGCGAGAAAGCTAGGGCTAAGCCCACACGGGCTGTTGCGCTAATCAATTATTATTATTATTAGCCTAACATTTCGAGTCAAATGATGGGCATGGTTCGTCTACAGCCAATAAATGGAATAAGCCCACAATTTTTTTTGCATATCCAGGTCGATATTATTTCGTTGATGAACTGCTATTGGAATTCTCATGTAATTCTCAAATAATGGGCGTGCTCTATGACGTGATATATGTACATATGTATATCGCCTCATTTAAGCTACTTGCTGTAGGGTATTACCATGTGTCGCCAACCCGATTGATGCTTCCTCATTTGTTCTTCTATTTTCCAACTTTGTGCACGTACATGTAATCATTTTGTGGCGGGGGATAAGAAAGCACGGTATAATATTGGTGAACAGTAAGTAAAAATATGCCAGAAGTAGGGCAACATTTTTTCTCTGTGGCAAGCTACCACGAAAAGAAGGGTGCGGGCGACGAAAAAGCTGGTGTTCGTTCAGTGCTGTGCTAAATTTTGACATTCCTCCCACCTTCGTTTGGGCTGTGATGAAGTGCATGCCATGCCAAAAAGAGCAGAAAAGCAGGAAAGGCGGGTAGGTAGATGGGTACAAAGTAGTTAATACATAGTTTTAACCTTGAAATATTTGCACTTTTCGTTTAGCATAACTCGCTGAAATATTTTATAGAACTGTTGTTATTACAAGTCATGGCAATCAATGCTTTCCTTCGCCTCTTCACCTCGTTGTCGCATAAACCGTACACTTCACATAACATACTTGACAGGCCTTCAATTGTAATGTGAGAGAAATTTTGTATATATTCGAATAACATTGCTCTAAACGAGTTTTGGTCCTTCGTTTGATGTAAACCAAAACTCAGCGGACGCACTTGGTTTTGAAAGGATTATTTCACTGGCAAAATGTACAAAGGTCCTAACTAAAAATTTGGAAATTTTGCAGGAGAAGCAAAAAACAACAAAACATTTCATAGCATGTACATAGAAAGGGCCTGTTTGTATTAGCTATAAAATCGTCTTTTGGTTTTAAGGCTCTAATTTTTTGTGAGGATAATACGCTACCAGAAACTGTAAACAAACGTGTTTCGTAAAAAATGTTAGTTAGGGCCTTTGTACATTTTGCCAGCGACATGTAGGTTAGTGGGTGGAGAAAAGCAGAGTAGTTGTGATGGACATATGTCTTGAATTCGTGAATATTGTAGTGACTCCGTATAAATTCCGCAGCAAGACTATTCTACAATCGGGACGTACGATCGAATAACGAATTCTCTTTGCAATACATAGTGGATTGGAGCTGTGTCGAAACGTAGTATCGATGAACCTCTTACGATAAAACAAGCGGGCAGCTGGGACAAGATCTCTTATCTGAGCAGAGCATCTACCGTTAAAGTAACAATAGAAAAGGGTTAACTATGCCACGTTCCGACTTTGCTCCAAGGAAAAGATACAGCTGGTGAACCTATCGTTGCCCATTAGCTTTATCGCACGATGTTGGATATGACCCAGAAGCTTCATTTTGGTTCGTGAAGCTCATGTTCATAAGTGCGAATTTTACTCCATTTTGGGACCTAATGTAGGTGGTGTAAGTAGTAATCAGCTGATGTAAAATATTTTATACAGCGCTTTAAAAAGACCTATGCACTTGCCAGCTTTTTTAAAAACATCGAAAATATGGCCGTTCCAAAGCAGCTCACATTTAATCGAAAAGCCTTGAACGTCAAGTGCTGCCGACTCTTCAATATCCAAACCATCTATGGAAAGAGGAGTTTTGGAGGCGGAGGAAACTGGCCTGTGTGTCAGAGAGACGCATCGGGTCTTGCGAATATTAAATGTGACCCAATTTGTTCGATTCCACTCTGAGATTGATTGCAGGTCTTCGTTGAGTAAGTCGTTCATATTCCGTCGTTTTCTCTCAGTCTTCACAGCACTTGGGCAACTTACATATGAATATGAGTTATAAAGGCTACTGTCGTCTGCAAACGAATGTATAGAATATATTATATTCTTCGTCAATGGCAGAATTAAAATAAGTTATTCATTTCGAAACTAAGGTAATATTTTTGTCCCCTATAGGCTTTTGAGATTAAGACTCCTAGTCGATTTTGTTTTTAACGCCCGGAAGGGGAAATATTTGCATGGGAACTGCACCGAAAACTTCAAATGGAAGAAGTTCGAGTGATTTTTCACACAGGATTTGCTGCAGAAAGGAGTGCTTCTCGTACAATTTAAATTATCTTTACACCGAAATTAAAACTAGAGCTGTGATAATAACCTGTTGGTGGGATTAACAATTTTACTTTTACTTATGTGCATTACCCATACATATGTATGTATACAAAATGGACATACAGATTTAAGGCTTTCGTCGTATTAAAATATTAGTATGAATTGCATAATTCTTTCCATTGATATTGATAGCAAAATATTGAAAATGCTCACATCATAGTACATTGTTTTACTTTTACTTTAAAATTTGTAATTATTATTAATTGAAATTGCAGGCAAACCAACTATTTCATCTCGAAATAAACTATTCAAGGTTTCGATTATGAGTTATCAAGATAATTTTCATCCTTTGTTACTCAATCACGTTCTCCGTTCACTTTTGCAGCTCTTCTCCGTCATAGTCTTTGGCTGCATATCCTCGGAAGGTTGGCGCGAGGAGAACGGCAAGGAGGTGTGTCTGTATAATGGCGACGCCATGGCCTGCAAGTATGGCAACACAATTGGCGTGTTCGGATTTCTGGCGTCGATGGCCTTCATTGCCGGGGAGTATGTCTTCGAGCGGATGTCGTCGGTGAAGAGCAGGAAACGTTACGTCATGGCGGACATGGGTTTTTCAGGTCAGTGCAATTGCGCTTGTGTTAGTGTTTGTGTGTGTGCGATAGAGTGTAGAAGATGTATATTAATTTCTGTTGTTGTTATTTTTAGCTTTCTGGACATTCATGTACTTCATTTCCTTCATTTACTTGTGGTCACAATGGAGCTCGGCACCAATGCCACCCGGTGGCATCGGCGTGGGCAACATGCAGGCCGCTATTGTCTTCTCATTCTTTTCCATATTCACATGGGTAAGTGCCTGAAACTAGAAAGATCGATAACACTGGCCGGCACAGCTTTTTCGGCAGAGGGTATTGAAGTTCAGGCGAGGTGAATTGCGGAAACGAGAATTGGTTTTCGTTTTCCTGCATGAGCTGCTATAGTGCGCCATAGGCGTGCTCAGAAAAATATTTGTCGGACTGTCTAGTCAGCGAAGTAAACATAAACGAATGCGAAAGCAGAAGGAATTGGGAGATCAGCAGGAGAAGAAATTGGAAAAGTCGTGATCACCACTAGACTCTGTCCAGCAATTTGAATTGCAGAGGGCTATCTCTAATTCTGAAAAGAACAAGGAAGTATTTTTATGTTTTGGGCCCATTCACCGAAAGTTGTTCAGGAGTGAGTCTATTCATTATGAAATGGCAAACCATACTGAGCATAAATCAAGTGACAACTGTCAAAAAGACCAACTCCGAAAAAAATATTGCTTGATTGAAAACCAAACGTCTAAAAAAACACCCTTTAAAATTCTCTAACACATAAAGATTCTTGGGCAAATTCTGTTTTTATCATTTATGTTGTTGCTGCAAATTTTAAAAATGTGTGAAAGCGAAAATGAAAAAGAAAAAATTTCCAATGCGAGAAAGTCTGTACTCGGCTCTTCTCTTACCCACGAACTCGAAATTCTGGATAGCTTCCATTGCGGCCTTTTTCGTGCCAATGCATCTAACAATTCCGTTTAAGGACAAAAGAATCTGCTTTAACTAGTATAATTGATTAAAGTATTTTAAGCATGTCGGTTAGTACACTGTGAACGCTCCAAACAGTTTGAAATACTACTTTCAAAATTGAGAAAAAATGTACTTTGTACTGTGAAGTCAGTGCAAATCCCAGAAATTATTTTTGGTAGCCCGTAACATGGTGTTGGAATCAAAGAAGGAAATTTAAATTTTTGCGTTTTTATTGTAGGCGCTGGCGGCTTTTTTGGCTTATAAACGTTTCCTGATTGGAGCCGGTGATGAATTCACTTCGGCCTTTGAAACAGATCCGGCCAATGTGGTGCATCAGCAGGCCTACACCAGTTACTCCATGGACAATGACAACGAGCAGTATAGTGCGTCGCCGTTTAGCGGCCAACAACAACAACCTCAACAACAAGGTACGTTGTGCACTCCATAGTGAAAAAAGTGGTGCAAGTGTTTAGAACTGGAATCGACGAATTTAATATTATGCGGAACGATCTTTTAACACGTTGAAGGTCACCATATAAGAAAAAAAATTGGTCCCAGAGGCCACCATATTTTTTTACAGAATTCGATAGAGTATCACCTAAGGATTCAAAATATCTATTTCTAATTGAAATATATGCAAAAGACGACAAATACCGATACTTTTTGATTATGGTGGCACGCTGCCCTCTTGTGGTCAGGAGATTCACTCCAAGTACTTCTGTACCAAGTACCCATGGAAGGTGTTGTAGATCAAGTATTTAATGAACGCACTGTTTTATATGGCCACGGGAACCCAACACACAGCACAACAAAGCTAAATCTTTAACTCTATTCTGTGACACTAGGGTGGCAATACGCGGCCTGGAAGTCTCTTCTGGGTGTGAGCCACGTTGGTCTCACATGGTCACGTGGCACTTACCGTGTTAAAGAAGTAAAAATATTTTATATTTATATGAACTGAGATCAGTTCTTTTGGGTTTTCCTAGATTGGAGTATTTTTATTACCTAAAATTTTGTTCGTTTTGACACTACGAAATTTTTCCATGGACGAGTTGACAAATTGCTCAAATTAGTATTTCTTCACTTACAGGCATGGAGCAGCAGAGCTTGGAATATCATCAACCCACCTATTAGAAGCCAACATTTCACTAGAGCTTAGAGTAAATAAATTTTTAGATTGAATAATGATTTTGCGTAAAGCAAACTCGATATCGGTAGAAAACCACACTACCGCCCTAGCAACCAACCTACCAACATACACACAGCATAAGCCTGCGCTAAACAACAACAACTGCAGCACGAAACAACTCTACAGAATACACCGAAAGAAACTACATATACGCAAATTGTATTGTACTCTTACATACAAATATGCATGCATACATACACACACACACACACTTATACGGATAAATGTGTGTATTTAAAAGAATATTTTGTATATTTGAAATTTAAGTAGAACTCGAGAATCTCACACTGCAGCAGCAACAGCAGAGCATACAAAGTATACACTGAGAATATTTAGTGAGTACACAAACATACAAACATGCATACATACATTCCATACATACATACATACATACATTCCATACATACATACATACATACATATGTAAACATAATATTATACCGCTTCAGCTTTATATCGAAGAGACAAAGTGACCATAATGGTGCACAAACATTATGGCATATTAATGTAATGAGAACCATGAGAACCTACGACGATACCACTTAAAGTTTTAAAAAATGCTATTAATTTTTATGCAAATTATAGTCGAATTTGTTGCAATATTTTCTTCATAAACAACTTAAAGGCGCACATCGCTAAAGGAATAGCCACAGAGCTCGTTATATAATATTACGAGAACAATAATGTAAACGCCAAAGAAAAAAGTGAGCATCGATGAGGAAAAATAAAAATACAATTGTTGACAGCTGAAATGTGTATTTTGTCAGAAAACTATTTGGGAATTTGTATTGTAATTGTGAAATTGTAGGCAAATGGCGGCGTAGGAGTTGCAAAAGTACTATATTGTGTATTTGTATTGTTGTAATTGTAATTGTTAAGTACAGTCAAGAAAAGGAAAGTGTTGCAATAATATGTCTCAGGTCATTGTCGTTTTAGGCTATTGATCGTTGGAATATTGAAGAAAAATTAGTAAAACTGCAAAAATTTAGCAATTCAGTTAAGCAATAGATTTGAATGTAATGAGATTTGCCAACAGAAAGAAAAGCTGCGAGCTAACACTCAGAGTTGATAAGAAAATTTATACTTTTCTTAGTTGCTTAAAGATTTTATTGTTGCCACGAGAGTTTTTTTTCTAAGGCTAAGGCTGAGAAGTAATCGATTACTTTGTAACTATGATATTAATTGCTTTGTTCATAGCTACAGTGCTTTTTGCTCAAAATTGACATCAAGCGATCGGCAAGAATGGTTCAATATTTTCGAATAATTCGAAGGAAATTTTAGTTTCCGAAAAACTCTTACTTACGCATACTTTGACCATAGTGTAATAATATCAAGTGAACCAGATAGCAATGACATTCTATTCTCGTACCCTTACTTGTCAGTTGCGATGTCAAAAATTTTAACCCGTTTTCAGTTTGAGTTTGCGTTTGAAGAAAAAAGTAAAAAGAAAAAACATCAATGGCCAACTCTTGTGGTAAAAACGAATACCTCCATAAATTTGCTGTATAAATATCTGCAAGAAAAGTTTGGAATGTCCTAAGATTTGACTAGTAGACTAAATCAAGACGTATTAGAAAATTTCTTTGGGACAATGCGAAGTTCAGGAGGTCTTAACGAGATAAAAAAAGATTAACAATTGGTTTATAAACGCTATTTGTTATAAAATATGTAACACACGTGCTGGTTCATTACTGAAAATAAAAATTGTTTGGCACGTAAAAATGTTGAGTAACCTTTTTGTACTAATGTCTCGGATGGGTTAAGACATATAACGAAGAAGGAGAAAAGAAAAATCAAAAAATTTTTTGACAAGCTAGGGTACTTCAAGCTATCTGGTTCACTTGATATTATTACACTATGACTTTGACTAGAAAGAAGTTTCGTTATAGCAGAGAAATTCAGTAACAGAGAAGAGACAGTCTGATTTTCCTATTGAATTCCTCTGGGAATAACAGACTGTCTCTTCTCTGTTACTGAAATTCTCTGGTTATAGCAGAAAGTGCAATTTAGCAGGGTTGCTAAAAATTGTGCAAGTTTATATGAGAACATACACAGTTTCCTAATTCCCAATTGGTTCTTTGTAGCCAAAAGTTTGCTTTTCGTTAGCGAAAGTACTTGTATATAATAAGCTTATATGCTCCCAATGTATGTAGTATATTACAATAGCATGTTCTAACAATATTTTCTGAGTGTACTCGTTCAATGCTAAGCAAGGCATCAAATTAAGTTCAAAAAAGTTAAAAAACTGCCAAGTGATTATATTATAATTATTATAATTTGTCTTCTGATCTCCAACTACTTCATGCTTTAGCTAATGCGCTTAACTACAAAACTCATTGAATGCGTTTTATTTGATTTGTTTATAATTTGAAAGAAATAAAAATACCCATGCAAACGACGATTCCAATTGATTGTATAAAAGACGAAGAAAAACTCGCGGTTTTTTTTAAATGAATTGCATATTGCAATCATTAAGAAAATATCTCTATATATATATACATATAAAATTTATTGAATGTAGTGTATTGCTTTAGCGAAGAGTTTACGATAAACAGTTTTTATGCATGAGATACTTACTTATGTACTTCTATAGCATTATAATAAAGTAAACAATACTACTATTTATAAAGTAATGCGTTCTATAGTGAAAGCATTGCAAAAAAGTGGCAAATTCATTGCGTATATTTTACATAAAACACACACCGTTCTTTTTTAAGTTTTCACTTAATTAGTCTTTAGTTAAGAATTCTTGCAAGTTCATGGAACTATCACAATTGGAAAAGTATCAACTTGTTCTGTTTAACATCGGCAAATCTTTACATTGCTATTCAGCAATAGAATTTCATATACATTTCATTCTTTATACTATTTTGATCTAAACTGTAGACTCTTGTAGTCAAAATCAAATCACATGTACTCGTACTATAAGAAGTAGAATGAAAGCTTCTAAATTTTGAATTTGTTCAATTCGATTGTGTTTATTGAAACATTATGCAAATTGCTTGAGCTGTACAGACCTGCCGTGATTTGCTGCTTAAGAATATCTTTAGCCGAATATATAAATAATACGATAAAGATATCATCAAATATATATCAGCGAAATATATATACATCGATATAATTTATTAGTGCCGTGCTTGATTCAGCGAAAAGGCCAACATATTTCAGACATTTTAAATTCATTGATAACAGCTGAAAGCAGTTTTTGTAAGCAGTTACAAGAAAGCTTTCTTAAAGACACAAAATAACTGTTGTTTTTGTATTAGAGACAAAAATTTGTTGGAAAAGAAATTTGAATTCAAACTCGCATAGTAAAGACAGCCACGGTATATTTCCATACGAAACTAAATGGCATCAGTGTAGACTAACAACAACGTTTATTTATTCCTACAGCTATTTCGGATTTGCCAGAAAATCTTATGACTTTTTGTGTGAATTTTAAAAATTTTTTACCAACTTTTTATTTGAATGCTTCTACCACTATTTGATAGAGTCTGCGAACGTCAGAGCTTTTACCAAGAGTTCATGGATTGATAAGCCTGAAGTACACGGCAAGCCGAAATGGCATGAAATTTGTCTCATGCCATGATTAGGAATTAACTTTGACGTCATTTTGACATCACGATGGCATGTTCATGCCATTTCGGCATGCCATGTACTTCAGGCTATAGTGCTATTGCACACTCAAACTCGTTATTTCCAGTGTAGAAATCAAAGTTCTTGTCTTTTCTCATGCAAACTGTCTGCATTAAAAATACCCTCAAAATTAAATATTAATAAGAGTTTTGTTTCCGAAACCCATTTACAAAGCATTCTTTTCACAAAATAACAAACACACACACACACACAAACGACGAACTTTTGAAATAGAGTACAAAAAACCACCTTCTTAGCTTGCGCATTATGTAATGCCCCAATAAAATACTTGAAACTATAAATAATTAACAATTAGAGAAAACTTAATATTTTTCATATACATGCATACACGAAAATTAAGGTGGTCAGAGGTAACAATAAATGCCATACACAATACACACTCATGCTAAAAAGCAAAATAACCACATTGACACATTGTTAGAATATGCAAATGCATTAAATGGAAGAATATCCGAAAATATTAAAATAGATATTTTGTAATTAAATTGTATAAAAAAGACAGATAAACAAACAATACTACATATATTAAAATATATGCTTATATGTAAATGTTGAAAAAAATTGCGGAAATATATTATTAACATAAAAATGAAAATGAAAAAAATGCTTTTGTAGTGATTAAGTACGCAAGGTATTAGTTAAAAATACATATAAATATTTCAGGTAACACACACATACACACAAGTCTTACAATAGACTCTGATATCAAAACTTGATAGTCTTTGGTAAAATTTCGGTTCGAAATAATATTATAGTAAGTTGAACGATGTAAAATATTCATGCTGATGGCTTTATTAAATATTGCCAGTTTTGTTAGTTTTTATTTAAAACTTTGTTAAATATACATATACATATTATTCTAACTACATTCCTTTTGCTGCTGCATTAGGTGATTCACAATTAAAGTCTTGAGTTTGTTAGAAATTGAAAAAAATTTTGATTACATATTTTAAAAACTTCCTCTTTGATTCTAAAAGGAAAAATGAGTCAAAATGTAGTATGTACGTGGAATGTTCTTTCAAACGCTTTCCAAGCTTAAGCGTTTTTTCTCGAGAATTCCTGACAAAATGGCATATCGAGCATAATGCTACTAAAGGTTCACTCAAATGGGTGCGCGTAATATGCACTAACATTTTCCTACTGGACAAGTAATTCCAATTTTGGCAACCATTTTTCTCTATATGTATAATTATATCTTTACTTGACGTTAACGACAGAAATCTTCATTTATATTTCATCGATGAAATTGATCTTGATAATGGACGTTCACTACTATATTGCCAAGTTAGAGTAGAATCTGGCCATACTTTGATAAATATTGTCTAATGATTTTAAAAAAAAATTTTCAAACATTTTCGAAGCAACAACAATTTAATAAAGTTGGGAATTAAGTAATGCATTTATGCGACACATTCACATAAGATAAAGCAAATACATACATACATTATTACGAGAACATTAACAAAACTATGAAAGTTATATTATGATATGCATTAAAGTATTCGTGTATTAACGTAGTAAATGTGCGTTTGAATATAACATATTAATTACAACATAACAGATCATAACATATGCATTACAAGTTGATAACAAATTTGAAGTATGTACTATGTAATTGTATGTATTTAAATAACAGCATACAAAAAAAGAACACAATAAAAAAACTGAAATTAAGGTAAATAATTATGTTTGGTTGAAAATTTAAAAAATAAAGAAAAGATTAAAGATATAAAAATTTTAAATGCATTTTGTTTCATAATGAGAGGGGTAGGGGAGAGGGGGGTACCTTCGTCCTTGGGGCACATTCGTCAAAGGCGATTTCGGTATGAAGGAGTCATCGGACATAACTGTTTATTAGTAAAAACTAACCCATAACTAGCATAAATATCCCTCACAAAGTTTGCCATCTCTATCTGAACAGCTGATAAAGTTACATTTGATTTTGTGTTTTCGCGCTTCGTTCCCGAATATTCAGGTCGGTAACGTAAGAAGTTTGTGCTGTATTTATATGTACCATTATTTCGAACAAAATTGTATTAGTATTACTTTAATACTAATTATTTTGTAAATAAAAGTGTATTAAGTGAAAATAAAGCACTGAAATTAGAAGTAAAAAAATAAAAAGAAAAAAAAGTGACACCAGGGTGGACTCGTCTTTTTTTCATGGGGCACATTCGTCAATATAACTTCACAGGTACTAAAAATCGAAATCGAGTTGAAGCTTCCAAGACCCTCGAACCTGGCTTAAACCTCCCGTAACCACACAAAATTAATATTAGGGTCGATCTCAGCACTTTAAACATTATATAACAAATAATTTATAAAAAAAAATTTACAATAACTACCTTTTTTAGAAGCTCTTAAACATCATTTTTTTTTAATGCAAAATATAATAAAAACGTGTTATGTAACCAAAAACATGTCTTATCTAGTCTAAACAAGATTTTGTATCACCTTATGGTACTTTAAAGTGTGAATGCCGAAAGTGCCCCGCCAAATGCCGAAGCTACCCTGGCATGGGGGCACATTCAGCGAAATGACTTTTTTTACTAATCATGAAAAAATAATACAAACGGAACTTTTTAAAGAAATTTTAGTATAACATTTTATTGTTAAATAATGAGGTATTGTAACAGTCTAATTGGTTTTTAAATATATTGATTATCTTCTGAAATATAGGCCTTCAAAAAAAAAGAGACGAAGGTACCCCCCTCTCCCCTACCTATTCATTTAAACTTTCCGAAGCCTGATAAACTTGATAAGTTTATCACCTCATAAACTAACTGTCAAAATTTGTATGAGAGTTCATTTGCGCAAATGTAATAAATTTCCACGATGATTTCGCTGTGCAAAAAATATTTGGAAACTCAGGCGGCAACGAATGCAACCCTGCCAAGCATTCTCCTTGCCCGTCTGTCCTTCGCTTGGCTTTATATGTTTTCTGTGAACAGCAGCCCTTCTGACCCTAAAAGTTTTCGACATTTTGAAATTATTTTTCATGTAACAAACTTCGTAAATGTATAAATTTACGCAATGTGTAGACATATGCTTAAATGAATACCCGTAAGTATATTATAACGCCCGTCAGGTTGAGCACGTATGTACATACTTACATACATACATATACATATGAGCATTATGACAAGATTTTCCTCTTTGTAGCAGCTCAACGATGGTATTCTGGCGACAGTGACAAAATTCAAAATTCCATAATTTGCATAAATTAATGTTTTTCATAAAAATATATATTTTCGTTTTCTTAAAAAGTAGCAGTTGAAATGCCAATCAATTGGGACTATAGCATTCGAATAGAGCTATCAAGCCCAACTTTCAAAAAAGCATAAAAAGTTGTCGTTTTGCACAACTATGTATGTAGTTGTTAAAATATTCTATGCAGTGTTTTTGTTGTATTTATGGAATGAAATGGGAACGTTACATATGGCGTGCCTGAACTTTTGAAATTATATACATACTGTATATACGCAATATCTATATGAGTTTTGTGTTTGCTGCCTATGGGAACTGCACAACTGCCACGGCTGAGCCGCCCTAAAATTTTAAACTGACTTTAGTCGTCAGTATATCAAAATTTAAGTTTTTATAAAATGTTTTTGTCAGCGGCTGTGATTAGCAACAGTTACTCTCTGTCTCTCTCTCTCTCTCTTTGAACACATTCAACGCTTCAATTAGTGATGACGTATCGTATTTATTCGTAATTAATCATAACGACAAAATTTGGGTCGTTTAGTGAAAATCGTAAAAAATCGTATCGCAGCTGTCGCTCTTTTGCAGATTTCTGTTTTGGTTAGTGCTGCCGTGCTGCCATATATTTTCGTACACCAAGAAAGCACGCTGTTCATTTTGCTTTTGAGGTTAAATTTTACATTCTTTATAAAATCTATGGTATAGAATTGTCTTAATTTTTAAATATATTTATTGTGGTCTACTTTTATGAACTAATTTTAGCAATAATAACCCGGTTTTTCTGCTAAATTAAAATCGAAGAGCAGTAGCAGCACTGTTTAGTACAAAGCAATGTCATTTTCTCATCCTCTCTGAGAGCAGACTCATATTGACGGAAATATCGGAGAGATACCTATTTCGATTAGAATTTCTGCGTTACGCTCCGAATAAATACGTGATGAGCGAACGCATGTATAGAGCTCGGGTAGGGTAGGTTTTGTTTACGATACGAATAAATACGATACGTCATCACTAGCTGACCCTTTAGTCGGTGACCCAATGTGGTCGATTAATAAAAAGAATATCTACGTATATTAAATGCCGCTTTCCGACGTTTAAGTTTGTTAATTGTGTTAGCAACAATACCAAGATATCAATTTAGATAACGGTATACGCTTGCATTTACATTATCGTTAAAGAGAATGGACATAAAAACAGATGTATAAAACATCGAACAAATCTCTGTTGTTAATTAAAAAAGCTAATTGTTAATTTGTTAATTCTCGCAGCAACAAATAGTAATTGTTCTTTTGTTAACATTAACACAAATACATTTTTCTGTACACTTTAGGCATCCGAATTATTTATGTGATAACCCTATAGGTAAAGTTAGGTTAAAGAGGCTATTTACTGCTGGCAGTAAGCCCACCCAGAGGCAGAAGGTCCACTGTGATACCTTATACATAAAACCCAGTAGATGAAGAAAGCTCCAGCACTTGTGGTGTGTGTGAACCCTCCTGATAATCTAGCGAATCTATAAATATGCTCTAGAGCAACACGTACCATTTCTGGCAAGCTATCGAAGAACCGTTAACCCTTTAATATGCAATTACCCTTAACCCTTTAATATGCAATAATGTCATTTTCTCTCATATACGCGTACATGGTTAACCATTCGAAACTATATCAGCAAATACATATCTCGAAAAATACCAATCGGGCCAGAAAAAGTTGATCATGATATTTTTTTCTTTACACACAATCTATTGATCTTGGCATAAAATGAAAAATGAGGGCTATTTATGAGATATTGGATTAATTAAGAGTGGGCCAAGCTGTTGCCTTTCGCTAATTGGATTTTGTGGTTTATTACAACATCAAAATTTTAATCCGATGTTTGAAAAAAGACTGCGAATAATGACCACAATTTGAATGCACCTTTTAATTGAAAAAAACTAGATGCGCGCTTGGAATATCGTTACGCACTGTGCAATAGAATTGGACATAAGAAGGGAGTAAGTTTTGATCACCTTGCTCGCTAAATGAACATATTTGTTTAGAGTTTTTTACATTCTAAACATTTTAAAGTAACTACCTATTCAAATTATATTTTGTAAAAGGCAAATGAGCACAATATGCAAAAGGCATAAGATATACAATAAAAAAAAGTAGATAAGGGCACTAGGAAAAGCACTGTTTCAAGATCGGAAGGTAACTTTTCATGATTGGACAAAACCCGTTAAACAAATGTTTTGCACTTCATTAAAGAGTAGGCCAAGTCTGAATATTTTATTTTTCGCTAGACGAGCTTTAAATTGTTTGTTCACATAATTTTACCTGTGAGTGAAGCACATTATTCTGTATCATGCCTATTAAATAAATCGATTTGCCTTATATTCTTATCCTAATACATACTTTTGTTTATTGAAAATTATTCGATGCACTTTAAATTACAACTTACATACACAAGCAGCCTTATCAAGAGCACTTTTTAAGCAAATTTAGTTACGACTTTTCATAGAGAAGTTGATACGTTAACTTTACAAAAGAAAGTTTCTTGCTACGACCGTTTGAATACACATTCATTTTTAAATAATTAAATAAACTATTACAACAAATTCGAAAACTCATACGTCAATACTTTTTAGCTAACCTAACCTCAATAAGCAAATAAAAATGACTATGAACTATTTAAATCTGTCAGACCGCACCTCAGAGTATCGGATAACTGCACTCGCTGGCAATGCCGCAAAAACTGTTCTCATTGCGCAACAGCCTCATGAAACCATTCTCGCCCCAGTTCTCCGAATACGAGTTTTTCACTATCCAATAATCCCTGCCATTCTCAGTGCCATAGCCCACAACCACGACGGAGTGATTGACATCCTCCTGATTGCACTCGTCGTCATCGTAAATGCCGCCCATGTACTGTTCGAATGAAATCGGCGAGCCATTCATGGAGCAGGCGAGCGGTCCCAGTGTGGCTATCACCTCCTTCATCTTCTCCTCGTCGCCGGGTTTGATGCGCGCATAGTCGCGTATCTGCACGCCGCTGCCGCTCTCGTTGCGACTGCACTGCGCATTCTCCATCTGTGTGTACGGGTACGAGTTGGCCAGCGATATACCGTGGTCGCGTATGTACTCGAAGGCGTATTCCTGGAAACCACCCTCGCAGCCCATGCTGCCGTAGTCGTCTGCGCAATCGATCAGATTCTGCTGGGAGAGTGGCACCAGTACGCCGGTGCGGCGAAACAGATGACCCTCCAGTGCGCCTATCGTAGCGAACGACCAGCAGGATCCGCAATCGAAGCCCTGAAACCCGGCCGGAGTGACGCCACCCTTCTCGCGCCAATCGAACGATTCGGGTAGGTTTTGATTGCTGGCCTTCGAGGTGACAAAGTTGGTGTGCTTAGCGGTGATTTCCCTGTAAATTGAGCATGAAAACATCGATTACTAAATTAGGAATTGATTATTTATTGATGAGGAAAAGATATATAATATATCGGAACCGATGATATTTACACCAATCGATTGGACATGCGCTACCAAAAATAGTTTTAACTTTAGTTTTGCTGAATGTGAAGGTCTGAAGAAGTTATGCAAATATATTGGACAGCCCACTTACTCTCCTCCATAAGATATCTTAGAGCCGGTCAGTTTAGCGACTTCGGTGCGTGTCAGATCAGCCAAAGGATTGATGGCCAAGCTGTAGGCACTCTGTCCAACCGCAGCGTATTTATTGGTCTGGTCCACCAAAGACTTTTTGCCAATGAAAATCGATTCGCGATAACGACGCTCGCTCTCATCCGTATACACTTTGCCCGTCTGTTGCAGATAGTCGTCGAAGTTTTGCACATTGCACAATTTCGGGAACGCGTGTAAGGCGTACACGGCAGTTGAGAGGCACCCCATAAAGGTAACCAACAATAAAAATGGCCGAAGGGTAAACATCTTAACTGGAAATATAAATAGTATTATAGCATACAAAAGGTGTTAATAAGGAGCAAACATGTGCAATCATTAGTAAGACACAAGCGAAAGCAATAGCGGAAAGAAACAAATATACTTAAAATGAAGATAGTTCTGATCTAATCGACAGGCAGTTACTTTACAGCAGTGGTGGCCAACCCAAATGACCCTGCGGGGCACTTTGGACATGCATTATAGCTCCGCGGGCCACATGCCATACATTTTTCGACATTTTAACCTACATATATCTTCGAAACCAATCCACCTAAAATTATGAAAAAACATTTTTGGAATCCACGGACGTAGCTTTTCTAACGATACCCCACACGATACGATATAAAAATATGTTTCTTTGTTTGTCCGACCCGAAAAAGGATGATGAATCTCGCGGGCCAGAAAAATTTTTTAGGCGGGCCGCGGGTTGGGCACTGCTGCTCCACAGTTAGGTAAGAGCAAATTTCAAAGTGGACACAACACGTCCAGTTCTTTGCATTTCACTGAGAAATCGCTCAACTTTTATATCTAATAAAAATTCATGAATTCCACAAATGGAAATACCGATTTTGGTTCGGAAAACAAAAATGGGACTTCTATAAGAACTATGTACTGTGATTTTCCCGCCTGTCCTTTAGAAATTTAAACATCCTCTCGAATGTAGAAATATTTGTACGAACAATATGCACTCACAATAAGATGACTTCCTTACTTTGTTATAACAAAAGGAATATCGAATGTCCAATATATCTGTGGTCATATGCAATAACGACTTAAGTCGAAAACAACTGTTTCGAGAAAATGCAATTCGAAATTTGAAATTACATAAGCACATCAACATAAGTGCATGTGTTTTTTTTAAATAACTTTTTTTCTGAGATGGGTACAGATACCGGGGTTTGAACAAAATATGCGCATCAACGTCAGGAATACAGTGGTAACGTCAACTCAATTTCGTCTTAAGTCGACTTAAGTCGTTATTGCTTTTGACCACAGATATATATATGTATATACAAAAAAAATTAACTTTCCTATGTTGACCTTATGCATAATTCTGGTATTGTTTATGTACTGTATGTAAGACAGACCTACGTGTAAAGTTCACCTGCAGGGTAAAAAATTAAACACACAAAAAATGTTGCCAAGTACTATGAAAATATTTCAAGCGGGTTCGACAAACTTTTATAAAAAAACAATTAAGAAAGCAGCAATTGTGCTTCAACGATAGAGTAATACTGTACTACCTGAAGTTAATAAGGAAGGTAGATTTTATGGATTTCTTTTGAATATTACGAGAGAACACGAATAGAAGTCCATTATAAATGTTATAAGCATATTAGATTTGTCACATTTATACTGGACGCATTACGCTCATTTCTTCAAAAGATATTTGAAGTTAGTTGCTAAATTCAAATAATCAACTGTATTTGATTGGACAGTTAATTAATTAATTGATTGGCACAACAGCCCGTGTGGGCTTAGGCCTAGCTTTCTCGCATTAACTTGTGTGTGCTTGTTATATTTTTGCACAAGCTAACGGGATCTACATTACCGAATCCGAACGGGTTTGAGTTTGAGAAGCTTTTCATGGCAAAGAATATTATCGGAGAATTGCCAATTCATCGTGAGAAGTGGCGCCGCGCAAAGAAACAATTTGAAAACAAATTTTCTTCGAACAAGATGTTACCGGACCCGGGAGTTGAACCCAGGTCCTCCACGTCAGCGACCAAGAAGCACTTAGTTCACTGAGCCACCGCGGTTAACACAGTTAATTGGAAAAATTAGGCTTATTGAAACGCTAAAACACGGAAGTAGGAATGCTTATGGGCGAAGGGGAGGCGTATCTGTTGTCCGATTTGGCTTATCTTGCTTTAACTAGATGGAGATTCAATGTTGATTTGTGCTAAAGTTTTGTTGAAATACTCCGAACGGACGAGCTTATGACTGAAAGAACAAGCAAATATCAGCTCGGAGAGTATTTCTGATAATTTCTTAAAACTACTTTCTATACCCAAGACAAGTCAAAGCGTTTCAAACTTGACTTAAAGTTGACATTACCCTTCTATGACAGCCGTAGGGTATGTAAAGATAACGCCCTACGAATTTTAGCTTCTAACACTTCCACGTTCTCTTTTGGCTTAGTTAAATTTTTAAATAATCTTTTGGGGAATCACTTCACCTTAGCCTGATTGATATAGTCTGCTATGCTTTTTTGGAGCATACATATTAATGCATTTGTAAAAATTGTATAACAAATTTCTATATACATACATACATACATATGTACTATGTATATTTTGTAAGAGTGACATAACTTTCGAGCTGTTTTTGTAAGCTTGCAGCGCTGGCGTGTTCAAATCGATTATGTGCGTTACATCTTCAAGATAATAAGATGTTTATAGAGTTTTGCCCCGGGCATTGTTATTTAAATACAATTATTTGTGCATTTGTACCGTTTCCCTTTGATCAATTTGGCGTTGGCGCAAATTGACTTTCGCCCGTGATTTCTTCTTCGCTTTTTGAAATAGAGGTTTTTTCAGCGTGTGTTTGTTGTTTGGTATCTGTAAGTCTTGCTTAACTTATAAGCAGATTTTTGCCTAATTTTCCGAAAAAAATCAAATTTGCAGCTGTTAAAAGCGATAATAAGTTCTCAGCTCATACTTTTAAACACATTTCATATTTTTCGTAGATAAAATGTCAAATAATGTTATTCATCTACAATCAAGTTGTTTGTAATTCAAATTTTTTTCATAATTTTATGCTCTTGCAAAGTTAATTTTTTAAGTTAGTTTATTAAAACTCACAACGATTTATGTCATATTTTTATATTTTGAAGCATAGCTCAAATTCAAAGACGACCGAGATACATTTTTATGCTAGTTAAAAGTTGCACTATTTTGACCATTATATTTTTTTTCTATTACTACATACTTCTTCTTTTTGCGTGTAAAGTGTTTGCTTAAAATTTTTGTTGCATGTCATAGAATTTAATTGATTGATTCGGAGCATTCAGTTTCTTCATTGCCAACATATTACACACATAATTTTGAATTGACATTCGTCATGACTAACGAATTTAGCAGCGTTTTTTTTTCATTTTAGCGCCCTAACAAATTTTCCATGTCATGTCATGATACACGGAACTAAAGGCAACAGCTCAGCGGTTCTAGGAATTTCCAACAAACTGAATCACTTTTTGCTGGGCTTGTGCGTTTAATCGAAGCCACAAACACTTTGTACTTTTTGTGAGCTTCAGATTGGACTTTCTGCACAATTCATATGAAGATTTTTTTAAACTTTTCACATCTCGTTTTAACACACATGTCTTACATAATGCTCGTATCACCATAAGTTCGTTGTTGTGATTAATTACAGCCATTCATCATCTTCAACACTGACACATTTTTAACATTTTTATATGGTCTCTTTTTAAACTCCGCTTTTATTACTATTGAATTCATGTTATTTTCCAGCATTTAACATTTACATAAAGTTTCACTTTTTATCGACAAAAAAATATCGTTGTACCTTCGGCTGCACACTGTATCTGTAAGATGTTCCGGTTTCAGCTGTCTTGCATCCGTTACTACTTATTGCCAGCGACACGTTTTGCCGCCACAAGCGAACGCGTTCAAATAAAGCAGTTTTTCAATTACAAAACGTTTTTATAACGAATTCGAATCGAAAAAACACAGCCACCATTCAAAAGATTGCCAATAGCGTGAGAGAGAGCACGAGCGAAAGATAAAGGAAAAATCCACCAAAATTGTTGCTTTCCATTAATGAATGTAAATTTTTTTTTGCCGATTTTGTGCCGTAATATTTTGGCCATTTGTCATGCGAACGGGCGCAGGCATGTGGAAGTGCTCGCCGCATCGTCTACAACGTCAACGCCGAAGTCATTGTAGTCGGTCAAAACTATCATCAGCGTCTCTTGCGCGCCCATATTGACCAGATCAATTTGCGCTAGCTGACTGCGCTGACGACTGGAAGAGTTGCCGCCTGGTTCATATTACTTTGTAGCATATTCAATAATGTTGATTTCCTTTAGAGAAGAAACAACTGCAAAAGAAGAGACAGAAAACAGTTATGCTGATTTATCTGTGATTGTTATAAACTTATGTATTTGACGCGCGGTGCTAATAAGGGCAACATACTCGCTTGAAAGCTGCAAAATCATTGAATTTCTCTTGGGGATTAAGGCTACCAAGTGCCAAGAAAACATGAAACCCACGTTTCTGTTTTCGTTTCCGATTTCGATTCACAATAATGCCAGCGCATTTTGCAAAAATGTGTGCAATCCCCCAACTGGTATATTGGCAATTTCGATTTCAGTGACGCTGTAAAACGAAAAGCATTTACAGACTAGAGGCCATATTCTGGTGAGTTCAATACTTTGCATCGATTGTAGCAGGAAATTATCAACTAAATCAATTGAGCAAGTAACGTCAGAACTAGGGGAGTTGAAGATTTCATGCCTAAGAGCATTAACATTTATATAGAAAGATATTGAAGAAGTTCGAAAGTCAAATAAGACCATCGTGGGTGTTCCGCACTTGGTAGACATCCCGGCATTAACAAAGCGTAACATCTTCAGCCAATGTTTTAGCATGTGTTACTTTATTGCTAGTTAATTACCCACTCCGCCCATTCGCTTCTTTCTTGCTTTGTCATTTAAATATTAAACATTGTACGAAAGCTTGTTGGTTGTTATTCAGCCCAATCGCGAACAAATATTTCCTTGGAATTTTTCCCTTCCTCCCAAATTTGGTATCGTGAAGTCGTGAAGCATGTTCGAAAAATTCCCAAGGAAAACTTGCTATCGTGAATGTAATTCCGATGGAAAAATTCAAACTTTTTTTCGCTTTGAATTCCATCAACAATTTGAAGAGGAAAAGATCAGTATGTAATTAGAAATGTAAATTATATTTGTAACAAAATTTTCAATAATTTAGCAGTTTTCTTTATTAAATAGATACGAACACAAAATGTCGACTTGTCGCTTTGACTTTACACACAGAATGAATTCTTTTCACTGGCAGCCCTCTAGTTGCCACATGTCTTAAAACTAACAAAACTTATAATTTTACAAAGTTGCCACAGTTCGTCCATCCTGACATATAATCGTCCCGATTTCGCCAGTATTAGAATTATTGTTATTTAGCCAAGGTTTCATATTTGCCACTTCCCATATACCTTCATACGGAATTTGACTAAGTTGAAAACCTTCGACATCTCTAAGCAAGTACCTATCATTAGGTAAGACTTTAACCACCTTATATGGACCCTTAAATTTCGGAGCAATTTTCTTGCATACGCCTGGCGTACTAATAAAATTTTTAACAACTACGTAATCTCCCACTTTATATGACTTATGAATCCGATTTCGATCTTTCGTTAATTTATTATAATTCTGACATTTCAACGTTTTCTCAGCTGCTTTGTTTCTAACTTCTTCCAAGTTTCGATAATTTTTACTTACACTCATTTCTTCGAGTTTTTCTTTCAGAAAATCAATTACAGCCCCTTTTTGTGCAACTCCAAAAAGTAACTCACTGGGTGTTGTACCAATACTTCTATGTATTGTATTGTTTAATGCAAACTCGATCTCCGGTAAAACCCTATCTAAGCTAAAATTAGAGCCAGCACTAGTCAACTTCGCTATCATTGGGGCCAGACTACGGTTCACTCGTTCTACTTGTCCGTTCGCTTGTGGCGAACCAGTTGCAATTTTAATGTGTTGTATATTATTAGCCTCTAGAAAGCATTCGAAATCTCTTGATGTAAACGCACTACCTCGATCAGATACCAATATCTTTGGACGGCTATATGCATTAAAATAGGATCTCAATGCACTCATAACTTCGTTTGTATTAGTCGATCGTACTGCAAATAATCTAACAAATTTGGTAAATGCGTCTATTACTAAAAATACATACTTCTTTTTTGCGTTTTTGAGCGAAACTGGACCAAAATGGTCTACATGGATTGTTTCAAAAGGTACTTTTCCTTTCGGAATATTGTGAAGGAATCCTTCGTGTTTTCCACTTTTTGGAGAAAAAGCTATACACTTCAAACAATTTGAAATGTGATTTTTAATTTTTTCTTTCATTTTGGGAAACCAGTATGCTTTTAATATTGCATTAAAAGCCTTATCACATCCCATATGACCCATTTCATCATGATACATTCGCAATACATTCCCTTCCATATCTGCTGGTATATAAAACAATATCCTCTTCCCATATTTTCTGTATACTAAACCATTACGCATTTCAAAAACACTACTCTCCTGTTTCTCTAAATCCTCCTTAATATCGTCTATCGTCTTATCTCTATATTGGCAAATAGATAAATTTTGCTCAAATGTATTTTCTTCAATCACCAAGATGTTTGAAATACGACTAAGCGCATCTACGTGAAGCATTTTGCTTCCGCTGCGGTGCTCAAGGGTGTACTCAAAGTTTTGCAGCTCTAACGCCCATCTAGATATTCGAGGATTCACCTCCTTTTTATTCAAAGTTTGCGTTAGGGAGTTACAATCAGTAATTATTTTAAACTTTAACCCCTGTAAATATACCCTAAATCTTCGAAGAGCATAAATAATGGCTAGCGTTTCCAGCTCAAAGCTATGATACTTTGATTCATGATCACTTGTACGTTTTGAAAAATAAAATACTGGATGGAATTTACTATCGCTTTTCTTTTGTAACAGTATTGCTCCGAATCCAAGGGAGCTCGCATCACAGTGAAGTTCCGTCTCATCTCCTGGATCATAAATAGCTAATATTGGTGCCCCAATTAATTTATTCTTCAACTTCTCAAAACAACGCAATTCATCTTCTCCAAATTTAAAACTAGCGTCCTTCTTAATAAGCTTGTATAACGGCTGCGCTTCACATGAAAACCCCTTTACAAATCTTCTGAAATATGAGCATAAACCCAAAAAGCTATGCACAGCCTTTGAGCTGTTTGGAATGGGAAAATTAACTATGGCTTCTATATTCTTTTCATCAGGACGAATGCCTTCCTTTGAGACATTATAACCCAAATAACGTATTTGTGATTCCATAAAGAAACATTTATCCAATCTCAACTCTAATTTATTTCGCACTAATCTGTTAAAAACTTCTTTCAATATTTTTAAATGCTCATCCTCAGAATTTGTGGCTATCATGATATCGTCTAAATAAATAGCAATTTTCTCTGCTCGAAGAAGATCATCGAAAACGTGACTTACAAAACGTTGGAATGTCGACGGGGCATTTTTTAAGCCAAAAGGCATTTTCAGGAATTCAAATTGACCCAAAGGTGTAACGAATGAGGAATATTTTATTGACTCTTCGCTCATATATACATGATAGAAAGCACTTTTCAGGTCCAATAGTGAAAATATTGTTTTATTGGCTAATCTATCAAGCAAGTCATCAATGAGTGGCAATGGGTAATTATCTTTCAACGTGACCTTATTTAATGTACGGAAATCAACACACAATCTTATGTCACCAGTCTTTTTTTTAACCAAAACAATTGGAGAAGAATATTCCGAGTTGCTCGGCCTGATTATATGATTTTGTAATAAATCGTCCAGTATAAGCCTAACCTGTTCTTTTTCACTGTAAGCCAATCTCCGCGGTGGGAAATGGAAGGGCTTTTCACAACTCAATAAAAGTTTAATCTCACATCTAATTTCTGGTTCATCGGGACGCTTACAGTACATATAACAATCTTTAAAAATTCGTTCAAAATTTTCTTTAGTATTAATACTTATCTCCTTATTGTTTATATATAAATTCTTTTCATCAGTTTCAATATTCATTAGACTACAACACTCTTTACCATATTCGTTACTTTCATATTCAATATTCATTAGACTACAACACTCTTTATCATATTCGTTACTTTCAATTTCATGCTTCAACTGGTTTTTCTCACATATCAATTTCAAATTAGCTTTCTTTAAGAAATCCTTTCCTAAAATTATTGGATGCATCATCGTGTCATCCCCCACAACAAACATTATTATTTCCAATTCTCTATCTTCGAAGAAAATTATACATTTTATTTTGCCAATAATAGCAAGTGGACTTTTATTTATGCCACTATAACTTGAAAACATATTTTCATTTTTAACGATTAATACGTTAGGTACGAACTGTTGGCGAACTAGACTTATTGGGCTCCCAGTGTCTATTAATGATCCTAAAATTGTTTTATAATATAATTTAGAATTTACAAACGTATAGTTTAAAAAGCTTACAAATTCATCATTTTCCATATTTTCATCGACGTGATGAATAGGGCGACTCTTCTTCTGTGGGCAACTTGCTGCATAATGTCCGATTTCAGCACAAACATGACATGCTCCCGGCTCACGTTTCGGTTTGCGGCACTCATTTGCTAAATGTCCAATGGAGTTGCAGTTATAGCATCTGATGATTTTCGCTTCAAGTTGGCCCCGACTCTGCTCTTCACGATGAACAGCTGCTGCTAATTTGCTCGATGACTGCTTTACGAGTTGAACTTTTTTAAATGCCTCCAGTAAGTGGTACTTGTCACGGAAACACTGCATTTTTGCTTGCGAACGTAATGAGTAATCGGGAATTCCTTCAATCAAATATTCCAGCAATTCATTTTCATCAATAGATGTTTTGTTCGCCAGAATAAGTTTCTCGTGGAAATATTCCTGGAATGTTTCGCTGCTCAGCCACTTTTTGGCCTCGAATTGCCGCTTCAAAGCCAGGCTGCTTGCTCTATCTTCAAAAAGTAATTTCATTTCCGATAATAAGTTATCGATAGAAATTTCCATCAAGTCAGCTCGCGAGTGAAGCCATTTCAATGCTTTTCCTTTTAATTTGCATCCAATTATTGCTCTCATGGTGCTGTCGTCAAGCATGTAAGCGACTTGAACATTCGTAAGCTGTGTTCTCCAAAGCTCAAAACAATCACCGCTGCCAGAAAATTCACCAATAAGCTCCTTCACGTTGGCAAAACTGCCCTTGCAGCATTCGTTATTTGAATCATCTTTGTTTCTTCCATCTTTGGCGCGTTCCTTTTCCATCAGTTCATTTTCTCTCTTCAGCAGTTCATTTTCTCTTTTCAGTAATTCATTTTCACGTTTCATTAGCTCTAACTCCATTTTCAAAAGTCTCCACTCATCTGCATTTCTCTCCTTTTCGTTACTTGATGCTTCTGCTGTTACGTTTATGACGTCATTCTCTCCGTGAATTTCTCTAGAAATTTCTTCACACTCGTCGGCGATATTTCCACTGCTTGCTATTTCCAAGACTTCATGTTCGCGCACGTCGCCTTCGCTTCCATCGCAGCTATCTTCTACACTTTGCGTTGTTTCGCCATCAATTTCAGATTCTGGAAAATCACCGCGGCGTTTCTCAGGAATTTCAAGAAGGCGAAGAATCAAATCAGCCTTATTGCCTGAAGTTTTTTCACCAAGACTGCGCAGCCACGATTTCAGTTGCGCGATCGTATACAAATTTAGTTTTTCGGCGTTAGTAGGCATTGTGCATCCCACTTCTGATATTTTAGCAGTTTTCTTTATTAAATAGATACGAACACAAAATGTCGACTTGTCGCTTTGACTTTACACACAGAATGAATTCTTTTCACTGGCAGCCCTCTAGTTGCCACATGTCTTAAAACTAACAAAACTTATAATTTTACAAAGTTGCCACAATAAATTTGTTCTGCAAACATTTCTTTAATCATATTTGATGGAAATGTGTTTTTACACTGCATATTTTCTAGAATATGCTTAAAATTATAACACTCCAATAAATTGTTTGTGCTGCTGCACGAGAGTCAGAAGTGGCACAGGGGGCGGTCGAAACCGACAGCACGTGGAGTTATATACCTAACTGTTCTGGAAAACGTACTGCAGAATTATGGCCGCATTATTTGTTCTATTTTCATTGAGTGTTGGCTTCGAAGATGAAATTGATTTGGCAGCACTTTTTCGAATGGAAATATTTCTCGATGGAAATTCACGATAGTAGGATTCCCTTCGTGGGAAGAGAAATATTTCCTTAGAAAAAATTTTCCCCCGGAATTGCCGATTGGGCTGATTATGTTAATTCGAAATTCGAAATTTGTATTTATCTACATTGACAGATTATGTCGACGGTTTCGTTGAAGAGTATGCTAAGTCTGGAAATAACACTTTTTGCGGTACGAGCTTAAAGCTTTTTGTAGCCATACAATATTGACGTTTGCACGTATTTTCATGAAATAATTATAGAAAATTGATTTTGATATATGCAATGGAATGGAATTAACTAACTTTTACGCTTTAATGAAATACAGTCGCTTTTAAAAAGTAGATTTTGGCAGCTCATTTAAATGGCATACATACATACATACATTTTGTACGTGTATGAAAGTAGTTAAACCCCGGAATGGTATCTGTGCGAGTTATTAGGCTGTGGCTTATTTTATGCGGAGACATTTTACTTTTCAACAAATGAATGAGTTTTTGCGGTTTCATATTTTTCAGTAAATATTAAAGGGCCGCCGTGGGTCAGTGGACAAAGTGTTTGGTCGCTGATGTGGGAGAGCCTGGGTTCAACTCTCAGTCCGGCACATAACGTCTAATAATAAGAGAATTTGTTTTAAAATTTTTCCTTTGCGCGGCGCCACTTCTCGTGATGAATTGGCAATTCTCCGAGATTATTCTTTGCCACGAAAAGCTTCTCAAGCCGTTCGGATTCGGTAATATGTATGTAGGTCCCGTTGATTTGTGAAAAATATGACAAGCACACACAAGTTAATGCGAGATAGCTAGGCCTAAGCCCAGACGGGGCTGTTGCTCCAATCAATTATTAACTATTATTAACGAAATGTACAACATTGCAAAAGGGATATTGATATTCCCTATAAAAACTGTTTATTATTATTTTCAAAGCAAACTTTTAGCACACACTGTGCATCACCTAAAGAATTTCAATAGGCACATAAACCCTTTGAAATAAAATTTGCATATCTCTGTGAGTATAACAGTGATTCGAAGTAAAGTGAGGTTGTAAAAATTTCGCAACTTGGTAAGTACCTGATTTAATGTGCATATTGAACGAGGTCAGTTGATATTCCAAATTAACAATGAATTTATGAGTGAGCCATGCCATGCGTGAGTAGTAGCAACGAGCGAGTAGATAATTCACACCCCAAATAAAGTGTATCTTATCAATTCCAGGAAGTCTTCTAAGCAAGCGCAGCTACTTGGCCGGGAAGGCGTGTGAAGAGCACCATCTCGCAGCAAGCTATCAGCGATTTTAAGCACTTGGCACACTTAACTCAGCCACAACAGATAGGTAAGAAAACCATGGGCATGGCTGGTAATAAAACCTTTGTGCTGCTCCATATTAAAGTTAGAATTTCACACCTTGTCAAAAAAAATAAGCTTGGCATATTTTCAGCAGAATTTCTTATATTTAACTACACTTGGAGAACTTTTTCTCGAGTTAGGAGCATGCGAAAAATTGATTTATCAGACCGACTTTGACATGGAAATTACGTGCCAAGTGTAATTGAAACTAAAAACCAAACCTGACCTTCAGCTGTGGCCCGAAGAGTAACGTTCGATCGGATTGTTCTATTATAGAAATTAAAGTTAAAAAGTTGTTTTCCATAAAATCAATCCGATTTTCCAATATTTACAGATATGATTCTAGGGTTCCGTGGTGCAACAAGAGGTCCCAAGTTTAGAGCACAAGCTTTTAGAAACCATGCAAGTTAAAGGAATACTTCTGAATTAAAGTTGCTATTAGAAAAGCAATTTTTTTCTATGTACATATGTAAGTATGCCGGTTCATGTGCCGTTATGTACATACATACAGTCATAGCGCTATAAAACCAACTCTTTTCGACTCTTTTTTTGTTTGAAAAGTTAGAATCAACAAACTAAAAAAAGTATAAATTTCCTCATCGCCAATTTCTTTACAAGAATTGGCATATAAATGACGCTTCGTCGCGATCTTAGAAACAGTATACCACATATTTCAGCCGTGAATTTAGCTTCAGTTGTGTTCGGACGTAATGTTTAACTGTCGCAGTAAATTTTATTTACTTTTCATCGTCCTGATCTATTCGGCCGAATATGGACAATCGATCTATCATAATCTCAACTCTGACGACTGGGTAGCCTACAAGGTAAATGATATCATCGAAACCTTAGGTCGAATTGATTTAAGATCCTGATTACTGGTGTATATATTTGTATTTGGCCGTTATTGTGAAAATGTAGTTCAGCGTCGAAGAGGTCCCTACCTATATGCTGTAAAAAATCATTTGATACAGTCAATTTAAACATAACCCCCATCCTCCACATACAATATCAGTTTGGAAGACATTCATTTCATAAAATAAATGTCAATATAACTTCCAGAGAAATTGAGAAAAGCCGTATACATCTACATACATACATATGTAGATTCCTGAAAGTCAGACAATTTACAAGAGCGATCCAAATTATAATATTTTTTTGAAATCAAAAAACTCCTAGCCATACTCAAAGCTACCCGTAAGTTTGTTTGCTGTAATTGTTTGCTGTAACGAAAGAGTCAATAATGTTTATATAATATATTGACAACCATTTTCCAAATTATTGCAGGAGAAGTTCAGTAAAGTATACAGCAGCACGGCGGCGGAAGTGAATGCATTATACTACTACAACTACAATATGAAACTGATAAGGAACCACAACCTCTACTACCAGCGGGGTCTGCGTACCTATGGCCTGGCCGCGAATCAGTTCACCGATATGCGGGTAGTACAATTTAACGCTCTCTTCCCGCTAACAACTCAACCGACCGTGTCCAATGGCGTCAATCCACCTACAGTGCAAGAACCACCTACATCTTACGATCCACGTGACCAAGGCTATGCTTTCACAGTACATGATCAGGGTTTGGTGTGTAACAGTGGCTGGTCCTACGCAACCGCCAAATCGATTGAAGTAATGCAGGCTACGCAAATAGGCGACTTCAGTCCAGCCCCGCTATCTGCTCAAAATCTTATCGACTGCGCGGGTCGTTCTCTGGGCTGCACTAAGCAAGTGCCACAAACGGGCTTTGATTACTTAACCGTGTTCCATCAACCGCTGCATCTGGAGAGCTCCTATCCGAATAATAAAGATCAGGCGGTGCAGGGCATGTGTATACCTACGGGCACGCTCACCACCACACTTACGAGCTATTCGACAATAACAAATGGCGCGGATGCCACAATGAAGAGATATGTGGGCGCTGGCTATCCGGTGGTGATCGAGTTCAACCCCACCTCCTTCGAGTTCATGCACTACAGTGAAGGTGTTTTCCAGCAGCCTGCCACTGGGACAGGATCCCATTTCATGCCTGTGATCGGTTACGGCACTGACCCAGCGAAGAATCTGGACTACTGGATCGTACAGAACTCATTTGGAACGACGTGGGGGGAGAATGGCTTCATTCACATTGTACGTAGTAGCAGCAAACCACTAACCAAATCAGCCATTTTCCCTTCGGCGTAGAGCCAATGGTCAATCGAAATCTCGATTTTAAATATGTAATCTATACTTCTATTTAATTGTTTATTAAAAGTTCGATTATACAATTGCGTTAAATAAAAACTGCTCTATTTGGGCGTTTTTTACCCTTAAACTTTTCAAAACCTCTTCAGGAGCTGTTCTTGCACGAAACTCCCAAATCGATGTCTATGGTCGATTCTGTGGTGGATTCCGACGGAGTCAAAGCAGTCGCACCTTCAAAGATCGAGCATAAGAAGCGTAGATCAGAAAAGAAAATCAGCAACGATCGGCCGAGATTGCACCTTCTGTGCTCAATGAGCAACGGATAGACAAGGGCTCCCCTTCAGAGCGTCGTCTAGTAACTGAAATAAAACAGACACTGAAGATCACTGATTGGCATGTCAGAGAGCTTATACCACTAAATGGTTTGCTTTACACTATACATATGTGTGAGTATTCAATCATATGTGGTGAATGCCAGAAAAAAAGTCACTCAGATATTTTAATATTCTACTTAAACAAAAAGATAAGCTATAGAAAGATACTAGGCGATGCACTGTGGTTCAAACTCAGAGAACGACAGCATAAAACATGAAAGAACGCTCTGATCTTTATCAAATTACGTATGCCAGTAAATTTTGGGTCCTTAAACTACAGTCTGAAGACGGTGTTTGATGGAGTAGTTTTAATTTCGCAACAATTCATTTGCTACATTTAAATATTGAAAATGGGCTAAAATTATCGGTACCTTGCAATATCGATTGGTTGTTGCTCTCCCTACTTCGAGCAGACCCGGAAATGCTTGGCTTTGAATAGAAGAATTCTCTCCGTGCAGTAGTGTTTACTATCATAGTGCACTAAAGTCCAAAAATAATAAGCACGGATTTCAATGCCAAAATTGATTAAATCTCTTTTATCGCGCACAAGATTCAACAGACTAGAAGTTCAGTAGATATGGAGATACTTCCTTGTTCACCGAATCGGTATATAAATGCAGGGCAGTTGAGGTTTTTAGTTTGTAGTATCGTCTTTAGTTTAGATAAAAGTTGGTTAAGATGTTTTCCTATCCGACTAAATTCTTTGTGCTTGCCAGCATCTTGATCTACATATGCAGTTGAATATGGAGAATCAACTGACCTTAATATCAACTCAGCGGACTGGGCCTACTACAAGGTAAGTGGTGTGTCGATTGAGTTTATTCGATAGTATATTTGAGTCTTGTGCGAGATCGTGGTTACAATTTCGACCGTTTCATTTATTATTTCAAATATGAATGTGTCCATTTATTCGACTTTACAATTGTGCGCAAAACTATTATTTTATTCTCTTTACGTTTGATAGGGAGCTGAGCTGTGTATAATATGACCCATTTTGGTCTAGATAAAACGTTACTTACAACACTTAAAAAAAGTATGCCCGAATAAATTTGTCTAACAATTTACAATCCGTGAAAATAATATGATTAAATAGCTAATTTCCTGTTTACCAATAATGCAACAGTAAAAGCAGGGACCAACGATTCCACCAGCCCGTAAAGCACACCAACCAGTTAGTTTGTGGGGATGTAAATGTGCCTCTTCAGCTTCTCGTGTATTCTCTTCTCTCCAAATACGGCAATTTTGCTTGTTGATATTCCCATTGAGCCAAAAATTAGCCTCATCACTGAACAGAATATTGCGATAATAAGTGGTTTAACTTCCAGTTGATTTTGTCCCCATTGACCGAACGTAGGGTGCCAATTATGGTAATTTGATGAAATGGCAAACCGAACTGAACACAATTGATGATTGCGTTACCGGATCTGATCAATTTGTAACCATTTAATCGTTATCGAAAAATGGAACCTCTAAAAAACACCCTTTAATAGGAGTTAATTTCGTTGAAAAGTTCTGGTACAGTATGAATGTGAACATTCTTGATGACACTGCGGATAAATGCATAACTGCGAGGACGAGCATTTGATGAGACGCACACTGGCAGTTGACGACATTTTTGAATACTGGACGACTCTAACGATCGCTACGAGAGATAAGATAAGAGAGTTGGTACTCGACCATCAAACGCGATGCATCGCGAAATGCGTATTGTCTTCTAATAAACTCTTTATAACGTTAATGAAATAAAGAGTGAGTTTTAGTAAAGGGGATATAGCGGGGGCCATCTAAAGTCATTCCTACATGAATTTTATTTTTCGAATATTGAAAGTTTCTTTATTATTCTGGACGGTGTTCAACAAAGAATATGCTACCGCGGCGGATGAATCGAATGCGCTGAACTATTACAACTACAACATGAATCTGATAAGGAATCACAATATCAACTACGTAAAAGGTCTGAAGACCTACGGCCTGGCCGCGAATCAGTTCACCGATATGCAGGTAGTACAATTTAATGCACTCTTCCCGCAAACAACTCAACCGACCGTGTCCAATGGCGTCAATCCACCTACAGTGCAAGAACCACCGACGACCAACAATCTATTTGAACAGGGATATAGTATCATAGTAGAGGATCGGGGTAGGGCTTGTAACGGTGGTTGGGCCTACGCGACTGCCAAATCAATTGAAATAATGCAGGCTACGCAGGCAGGTAATGCCGCATCAGGTCGGCTCTCAGCTCAAAATCTTATCGACTGTGCGGGTGGTTCAACTGGTTGCACTAAGCAGGTGCCACAAACCGGTTTCGACTTTTTAACTGTACATCACCAGCCCCTCCATCTGGAGAGCTCTTATCCAAACAAGATCGGAGAATCTCAGCCGGGCATATGTATACCTACGGGCATACCAAACCACCACACTTACCAAGTATTCGACGATCACCAATGGCGCGGATGCCACAATGAAGAGATATGTGGGCGCTGGCTATCCGGTGGTCAGCGAATTCAACCCCACCTCCTTCGAGTTCATGCACTACAGTGAGGGTGTTTTCCAGCAGCCTACCACTAACACAGGTTCGCATTTCATGCCCGTGATTGGTTATGGCCACGACCCAGTGTGGAAACTGGACTACTGGATCGTACAGAACTCATTCGGCAAATTGTGGGCGAAGAAGGCTTGATATGCATTGTGCGCAGTGCCAGCAAACTGCTGACGAAATCGACCGTGTTTCCTTGGCCATAAGCTCAACGATAAAAGACATCGCTACTTTCTATTAACTTGTGTATTCCATAATTCAATAAAGATCATCTTTACATAAGTATAATTTCAATCCGTGTTCGAAATCTTTCCCTTTCTTGAAATAAATATTCCGAATTGTAATTTCGGATTTATAGAAACATTAATGTTACAAGCTCTTGATGTTCTTGAAAAGCAACATGGCTTGCATGGTCTTCGTTGGGATCCCGATCGATTTTTTTCCTTTATGAGCAACGCGTTTAACTAGTTGGAAGGAAGATACATACTTCAGAAGTTGTAGAACAATGCTGAATTTTTTTTACAGTGGTTCGAAATTTTCTTTTTATATTTGAATCATGAAACTCTTGCCTAAGGAGTACAGAGTTGGTACAAAGTTTCAAGCTGTCACGCGAGAACTGACCGGGATGCCAGTTCCGCGAGTCGGGGTGCCGATGAGTTCTGGAATGCCCTGATGTGCGAGCTTTAGGGGGATCGCAGAAAAATCAAAACACAAACTTTGCGGGGGTATTTGAATGTGAATGTTTTATTCCCTATTTTCTTCAATAGTACTTACACTTATATGATGCATTTTTATTTCTATTGATCTCAAATGTTAATGAGTTTCTTGTGAATAATACCTATAATACAATGTTTGCATATTGAGCTGAACTTTTATATAATTTTTCTTAGTCAGAAATAAGATTTACTAGTATATTTTTATTTAGGCACCAAAATGACGACTTTTTCAAATATTTTGACGATTTGAGATTTTTTTTCTGGCAACACTGCTCGCTGTGCAAAATTTTTGCAGCTAAAACTTTCAATGAGATGCGCTTTCTATATATTATATTATATATTAACATACTCTTTGCCTCAATTATTTCGGCCGGAAATGTTTGGGCACAAGGCGCTTCTTGATGTATTATGCTATTATGCAGTGAAACGTAAAAATTTCGTGGCCTATTTTTTGCCGAAGAATCGTTGTTACCCCTTTATGTATTCCTGTAATACTTCTGGCTCCATCAGTTGCTATGGAAACGATTTTATTTCTATCGATTTCATAGTCTTCGAGGCATTTTCCACATCATTTGCTATATATCCTAGCAGTTCTTCTTTTGGACCTTGGGACGACACATGCCTGACGAAATGTGACAAAGCAGAAGCCAGTTGAGTGTCTTCCACTTACATACTAGGGGTATTCATTTAAACGCGCAAATGCCTGATAACGTGACAAATTTATCACCTGACAAACGAACTGTAAAATTTTGTATGAAAGTTTATTCTGTTTACTGTATTTTTTTCTTGCAGCATATTTTTTTATGAGTTTTGAAAATAAAATAAAATAATATACTATTTAATAATATTTGCGCATGGAATTTGAGAGCCGCATCTTGACATCGAAAGAGCCGCATGCGGAGGTCCTCCCTCTTCAACCTAATAAGGCTTTGTGATATGGCTATTGTCTGGATCAGGAGTCTTTTTGCTTGCCTTTGTCGTAAGCTGTTAGTCCAGTAGGCATTAAATCTTAATTTCTCCCATTTTCTTATCACTTCCGCTGTATGCCCTTTCAACAATCCCTAGAAGGCTTCAGGACCAATTAAAGGGCTTAATGACCCCCCTATTGACTAGGCAGTCAGCCCTTTCGTTGCCTTCGTAACCTTTATGTCCTGGGACCCAGCCCAGTGTCAGGTTGTTTTTTTGGCCCAGTTCATTTAATAGTCGAAGGCAATTATCGTCTAGTCTAGAGACGATTATTATACCATCCAGAGCTTTGAGAGCCGCTTGACTGTCTGATAATATGTATATGGTTGCGCCTTTTGTCTTCCTGCGAAGGCATTCTGAGGCGCATACCTGGATACTGCTTGGAAGGTGGTTGGATATGTAGCCATGGGGATGGCATTTTGCAACCTCGGTTCGTTTACGCCCTCCCCTGTTTCACCACTTTCGAATAATTCTAATGTCAACGATTATGATGTTATGCGAAAAAATAAGAATGCGCATGAATAATTCAGGAAAAGTTTTAGCTGGAGATTTTAACCTCAATTTCGCTTTAGAAGAATCCCAACCTTTTATCCAATTTCTGCATGATAAATTACAATTACCAATGAACAACAATCGCAATGAGTCTACAAAACGATATGGCACTACAATCGATGCTATTTTCTCGCGGTATCTTGAAAGTTTAAGATCAAAGACATATGTTTCATATTTTGCATACCGAAAGCCGATTGCTTCTACTTTAAAAACAAATATCTCTATTTCTGAAGTAACTGAGGAAAATGATATTACTAAGTTGGGTAAATAAAATTTCTACCACTAGAAGTGTTGAATTCATTTAAGAAACCGAAGTACATATGTAATATAACATACATTATTATTATCAATCAAGCAAAAATAAA
Organism: Neria commutata; assembly: GCA_963457695.1. NCBI lineage: Eukaryota > Metazoa > Arthropoda > Insecta > Diptera > Micropezidae > Neria > Neria commutata. The sequence continues at coordinate 31,510,247 of OY735247.1, forward strand.
AATAAGGCACGAATTTATTTAATTGTCTAAAATGGTTTTACTTCAGCCGTGTGGTCTAAGCGCACGTGTTTTTGATCCTTAAACTTTTCAAAATAACCGGGAACCTCTTCAGGAGTTGTCCTTGCACGAAACTTTCCAATTGATATCTACGATCGATGCAGTGGCGGATTGCGACGGCGACAAACCAATCGCACCCTCAAAGATCGAGCATAAGAAGCGTAGATCGGAAAAGGTAGTCAACAACGATCGGCTGAGCTTGTACCTTCTGTGCTCTATGAGCAACGGGTAGACAAGGGGACAAGGGCTCCCCTTCTGAGCGTCTAGCACCTAAAATAAAATTATATAAAAAAAAACTTTTTAAAAATAAGCTTTAATTTATTTAATGTACTAAAAAGTAGAAAATAAATGGTTTTTAAGTCACCTGAATCTTACTATCCATAAAAGCTTGGGGCGCTCATGTGTTCAATATTTGTCAAACAGTTACCACAATATTTTATTTAAATAATTTTTTGCAAATAGATTCTAGTAATGAAAGATATTTTGAATATGGATATTGAGCGCACAAGCTTTTATTGATAGTAAGATACAGGTGACTTAAAAACCATTTATTTTCTACTTTTTAGTACATTAAATAAATTAAAGCTTATTTTTAAAAAGTTTTTTTTTATATAATTTTATTTTCTACTTTTTAGTCTTCCATAAATTCAATTTTAGAGCTCTGAAATTTTTCACAAAAAGAATTTAAAACTTGCAGAGCAGTACACAATATTTAGGGTATTCACAGTGTCTCCTATCGTCATATCCTCAATTTAACAAATAATACGGCTGTGATCGACCCTAATATTCGTGGCATATTTGTGACGCGGTGAGTTGTTGCTATTTTGCCAGCAGGGCGCGGCAAGTAAGTTCCTATCGTTTTTCATTGATGTGTGGTGTACCTATAATTATAAACTGAAGCCCAAGTGTGTAGTTGCTTGAAAAGTGCCACGCCCCTTGTCCTACGCCCATAAATTTTTCCAGTGGAACGACACATCCAAGAGGCGACTGCATACGAAATTTCAATGCTGCACGACCTTTAGTTCCAAAGCTATTCTATATAAACGATTTTGTTTGTATGGGCGGTGCCACGCCCCCTTATCCAGTGCCCGCCTTATTTTCTCAGTAGAAGGATATGGATATGTAGTAAGTTCCTACCGAGTTTCATTGATGTGTGATGTGTAGTTCTAAAGTTATACACAAATCTGGAGTTTATAAAAAAGTGCCACGCCCCTTGTCCTACGCCCATAAAATTCCACCAGTGGGACGACACATCCAAGAGGCGACTGCATACGAAATTTCAATGCTGCACGACCTTTAGTTCCAAAGCTAGTCGAGATCAAAAATTTTGTTTGTATGGGGGGTGCCACGCCCCCTTATCCAGTGCCCCCCTTATTTTCTCAGTAGAAGGATATGGATATGTAGTAAGTTCCTACCGAGTTTCATTGATGTGTGATGTGTAGTTCTAAAGTTATACACAAATCTGGAGTTTATAAAAAAGTGCCACGCCCCTTGTCCTACGCCCATAAAATTCCACCAGTGGGACGACACATCCAAGAGGCGACTGCATACGAAATTTCAATGCTGCACGACCTTTAGTTCCAAAGCTAATCGAGATCAAAAATTTTGTTTGTATGGGGGGTGCCACGGCCCCTTATCCTACGCCCATAAAATTTTACCAGTGGGACGACACATCCAAGAGGCGACTGCATACGAAATTTCAATGCTGCACGACCTTTAGTTCCAAAGCTAATCGAGATCAAAAATTTTGTTTGTATGGGGGTGCCACGCCCCCTTATCCTACGCCCATAAAATTTTACCAGTGGGACGACACGTCCAAGAGGCGACTGCATACGAAATTTCAATGCTGCACGTCCTTTAGTTCCAAAGCTAATCGAGATCAAAAATTTTGTTTGTATGGGGGTGCCACGCCCCCTTATCCAGTGCCCCCTTATTTTCTCAGTAGAAGGATATGGATATGTAGTAAGTTCCTACCGAGTTTCATTGATGTGTGATGTGTAGTTCTAAAGTTATACACAAATTTGGAGTTTATAAAAAAGTGCCACGCCCCTTATCCTACGCCCATAAAATTTATTGATTCATGTATTGGGCTCTAGATTAGGCATGTATGCAAAGTTTCAGATCTCTAAGTAGTCGGGAAGTGGGTGAAAAATTGATTACTAGATTTGACGACATACATACCGGATGTGAACCTAATATAAAGCTTATAATAAAATAGAGACTGAAGATCACTGATTGAGGATGTCACAGAATAGATCCCACTATATGGATTGCTTTACACTATAGATGTGAGGATTCAACCATATGTGGTGAATATCAGAAATATGATTTTTTAAAAGAGTTCCCAACTCAGGCGTTCTACAGACTTCAGACCATTGACAAAATAGGCACCACCTAAACTTTAGTAACAGAAAAAGGCTACTAACATAATTTCACTGAATTTGTATTCACTTTAAAAGAGTCACTCAGATATTTTATTGTTCTACTTAAACTCAAAATGATAAGCTATAGAAAGATACTAGAAGATGCACTGTGGTTCGAACTCATAGAACGCCAGCAGAAAATAAAAAAGGACGCTGTGATCTTCATCAGATTACGTATGCGAGTAAATTTTGAGTCCTTATACTCCAGTCTGAAGGCGGTGTTTGATGGAGTAGTTTTGATTTCGCCGCAGATCAGGCTTAAAGTATAAATATTGAAATTGGGCTAAAATTATCGGTACCTTGCAATATCGATTGGTTGTTGCTCTCCCTACTTCGAGCAGACTCGGTAATGCTTGGCTTTGAATAGAAGAATTCTCTCCGTGCAGTAGTGTTGACAGTCATAGTGCACTAAAGCCCAAAAATTATAAGCACGGATTTCAATGCCAAAATAGATTAGAACTCTTTTATCGCGCACAAGATTCAACAAACAAGAAGTTAAATAGATATGGAGATATTTCCACATAGGAAACTTGTTCACCGAATCGGTATATAAATGCAGGGCAGTTGAGGTTTCTGTTTGTAGTCACGTCTTTAGTTTAGATAAAAGTTGGTTGAAATGTTTTCCAATCTGACTAAATTCTTTGTGGTTGCCAGCATCTTGATCTATGCAGCTGAATATGGAGAATCAACTCTCCTTAATGTCAACTCACCGGACTGGGCCTACTACAAAGTAAGTGGTGTGTCGAATGAGTTTATTCGATAGTATATTTGAGTCCTGTGCGAGATCGTGGTTATAATTTCGACCGTTTTATTCATTATTTCAAATATGATAGTGTCCATTTTTTCAAATTTGTAATTTTCTTTACGTTTGATAGAGAGCTGAGCTGTTCAAATATGATTAATTTCGGTTAAATTAACGTTTTTTACAACACTTCAAAGCACAAATCGTGAAAATAATATCATTAATAGATAATTTCCTTTTTTACCAATATTGCAATAGTGAGCAAAATTTTAAATCTGAATTTATTTTCCTGCTATCAAGTGGTCCACAATATAAAACGCATGTAAGGATAAATGAAGAAGAAAATAATGGATAATTTTTTTAGAAGTGTAGAAGTTTGAATTAAAATAAAATAATGAGATTACATAATTTCAAACTGAAAATTGACTTAAAGAGAAAAATTTTCCATTAGTGTTTGAATATTATTTGGGTCATGTGGCCACCGCGGCTGACACGTCCATGGCCTAATCTGCAGGTCCAATTTTCGACAACTTTTTCAAGCAGTGAAGGCCGTATCTCGGCAATGGTTTACACAGTGTTCCAAGGCGTCCGAAGTTTCCGGTTTGTTCGCATAAGCCAATGATTTCTATAGCGCTCGCCGTCCTCATTTTTAGAGAAGTATGGACTAACGATTCCACCAGTGAGTTCTTATGGATATGAAAGGTGTAAATCCCTAAAAGCAAATATTTTGCTTATTGAAAGGCCAATTGCGCTAAAAATCAGCCTTATCACTGAAGAGAATATTGAGATAAAACATTGGGTTGACTTCCAGTTGATTTTGTCCCCATTGACCGAACGTAGGCCGCGTATGATGGTCATTTGATGAAATGGCAAACCGAACTGAGACCAATTGATAATAGCGATTCCGGATCTGATCAATTTGTGAGCATTTACTCGGTATCTCGGTATGGGAAAATGGAACCTCTAAATAAACAGCCTTTAATAAAAGTTAATTTCGTTGAATAGTGCCGATATAGTATGATTTTATTTTCGAATATTGAATGTTTCTTTATCATTCTAGACGAGGTTCAACAAACGATATGCAACCGCGGCGGATGAATCGACTGCGCTGTACTATTACAACTACAACATGAAACTAGTAACGAACCACAATCTCTACTACGCAAAAGGTCTGAAGACCTACGGCCTGGCTGCGAGTCAGTTCACCGATATGCGGATCATACAATTCAATGCACTCTTCCCGCAAACAACTCAACCGACCGTGTCCAATGGCGTGGTTCCACCTCCTACAGTGCAAGAACCGCCGACGACCTACAATCTATTTGAACAGGGATATAGTATCATAGTAGAGGATCAGGGCAGGGCTTGTAACGGTGGTTGGGCCTACGCGACTGCCAAATCAATTGAAATAATGCAGGCTACGCAGGCAGGTAATGCCGCACCAGCTCGGCTCTCAGCTCAAAATCTTATCGACTGTGCGGGTGGTTCAACTGGTTGCACTAAGCAGGTGCCACAAACCGGTTTCGACTTTTTAACTGTACATCACCAGCCCCTCCATCTGGAGAGCTCTTATCCAAACAACATCGGAGAATCGCTGCAGGGCATGTGTATACCTACGGGCACTCAAACCACCACACTTACCAAGTATTCGACGATCACCAATGGTGCGGATGTAACAATGAAGAGATATGTGGGCGCTGGATATCCGGTGGTCGTCGAGTTCAACCCCACCTCCTTCGAGTTCATGCACTACAGTGAGGGTGTCTTCCAGCAGCCTACCACTAGCACAGGCTCGCATTTCATGCCCGTGATTGGTTATGGCCACGACTCAGAGTGGAATCTGGACTACTGGATCGTACAGAACTCATTCGGCAATATGTGGGGCGAAGACGGCTTGATACGCATTGTGCGCAGTGCCAGCAAGCCGCTGACGAAATCGGCCGTCTTTCCCTGGCCATAAGCTCAACGATAAAAGACATCGCGACTTTCTATTAACTTGTGTATTCCATAATTCAATAAAGATCATCTTTACATATAGTTTGAATCTTTTTTCGAAGTCTTTCCCTTTCTTGAAATAAACATTCCGAATTGTAATTTCGGATTTGTGGAATGCATGGTCTTTGTTGGGATTCCGATAGATTTTTTCCCCTGTATGAGCAACGTGTTGGAAGGAAGATACTTCAGAAGTAGTAGAACAATGCTGAATTTTTTACAGTGGTTCGAAACTTTCATTTTTTTATATTTGATTCTTGAAACTCTTGCCAAGGTAGTACAGAGTTGGTATCAAGTTCCAAGTTGCCACGCCTCTTCTATTGGGCCTTTGAACAACATTGGGTCATAATGGCATACAAAAAACATAAATCCAAAACTTTTGTGTCGATGAAAAAATTAAAAGAAAAGAATGCCGTAAACATTTAAGTTAGGTAGGAATTTTTAACAACTCAGAGTTTTCGTTTTGGTACTGACTTCAACGAGAAATCACACCAAAGTTCTTGCTGTGGCTTAAAGAAAGGAAGAAAGAGGCTAACGTGGTCGAGCGGGTCTGGGGTAGGGAATACTTTTACGAAATGAAAGTTTATTGTTTGCTTTTGGTCTGATATTCTGCTGCTGCAACTGCGGGGTACCGTATGTATAACCTAACTTTTTAGGGCTGGAAAGTTTTAGGGAGGCAGTGCCAAGTGCTTTACTATATTGGCGCAAAATATTTTCGCTGAAATTGAGACACAGTTCGCAGTCAAACTTATTACCACAAAAAGTAACTTCATAATTGACATCATCATGACATTCTTCTTGCTTTCTACTTTGTCAATTTGACAATTTGCAAATAGCAAAGCATTTTACTTAAGAGTTTATTTTGACCGGAATGTAACCCAGTTGCTTTGTAGCAGATATTCGCTCACCCGCCGGCCTCCGCTCCATGTGCTTCTTCACAGTCACATTGGAATAATATTTAGTTAGTATTTTAAAAATTCCCTCTTTTCAGACGCCTAAAATTTTTGGTACAATGACTTACAATAATTCTAAACCATTCCACTGTACTTTAAAAAAACTCAATTAACGTAAAATGTTCGTGATTCCTTTTGATTTCACTTCAGAAAACGTTAACCTGTTGCTTCCTACACATAGTATTAATCATACAAAGAAATCGTAACTCTTGATATACATATGTATAGGTAAATTAGGAAACAGGTGAATGTAATCAGAAAAATTCGTGGTCCAAAGCGTTAATAATTTGTTCAGGCTAAAATTATTTATTTTTATCAATGACGATGAGTTCGATCTCTTTTTTTGTGTGAAAGTTTATAACTTTTTCGGTTTATTTATTTATTTATTGATTTCATCTACAAGCGGAGCTTTACAGACTTATACACTAATAAAATTAACAATTTCACTTAATTCAGATGTTTGGTTTCTAAGAGTGGTTGTTTTTAATTTGTCTTGTTGTTGTTGTAGCTCTCTTGAAGTATTTCGCTTCAAAATGAATTGTGAACTTGTGGAAACTTGAACTTGAACAACACAAATGGAAAGGGAGCAGAGTTTTAGTATGAAAAAAATCATAAAAAATGACGATTTTTGTAAAAGAGAAATAATTTTGTTCGAATTGATAGCTTGATATTTGTATTAATGCCAATTTTTGCATGATTGATTTCTGCAGAATGATTTTACGTACTAGCATTATAATCGGCTTGACATGATAATACACTGAAATAAATGATGAAATAAATCGTTTATTTTGTCTGATTTCTCAATTTTAATTCTTTCTGCACACTTTTTACTTTTCTGTTTTGCTGTGGCGCTGTTTATGCGAATTCGCTCTCTTGCCTTCCCTTCCTTTGCATTTGGGATTATTGTTGACATTTGGGAATGATGTATGTATATAATTCTAAAGCAAAGCTTATGATATGGCTCACAATTAGCGTGTCAAGTAAATACAAACGGGCAATTTGCATGAAGGGCTTTATATGGGTTTTAGCTGCGGTTGGCGGCAACGCGAATGCAACTCTGCGTTGCAAACAATCGCGAGTGCGAATGTTGCGGCAACATGCAGCAGCAGCATTGTATGCAGTGTGTGTGTGCCTAGAGAAATGTTTGCCTTTCTCTGCGTTGTCTTCTTCTTTCGCGGTTTTTCATTGCTCTCGTTTAAGTTTTGTGTTCATATGTTCGCTTTTACACGATTCAACTCGTTATTTTCAACATTTTGACATTCCGCTTTGAAGTCGCGCATTATAATCACAGGCGAGCAAAGCGAAACGCCAAAAAATCGCATCACAATGCTGCCCGAGCGACTTTACCTGTTCCCCTGTCGTTTCTACCCTTTTTCCAAGATTTTTCCGTGTTGAAAGCGACGAGTTGAATCGTGCAAAAGTGGACTATGCAATTGTTCTAAAAAGGTTACGGCATTGCTTGTGTATTTTTGCAAATGAATTGAATTTGTTCATTTTTTAAATTGAATTTGGTTTTATCTAAATTTATGCATGTCGTTTTCAATATCAGTTTTTTAATAATTAAAATTTAAACTTTTCGCTTTATGTAGTTGTTTCGTTTTTCTCTTTGTTTTACTTTAAATATTAGTAAATAGGTTTTCTTTTAGTACTTTTAACTATGCCATTACTTTATCTCGGTTGTTGTTTTGCTCGGCTAGTTTTATTGATTTAGTTTATACTCTTTTATTAAAATTAGATAGTATGTATATCTACAGTAAAGTCAAGTTTTATTCAATTGTGTTCTTTTTATAAACTTTTTCTTTAATTTATGCTTAAAATCAGCTCGCTTTAACGAAATTATATAGACTCAATTTCTATTTATTTTTAATATATATTCATTATTTGCTGTTTTAACTAAAACTAATAATTAAACATTACTTTTTATATATATGTACTTGTATGTATGCATTTATATAAATACTTTTGTGTTGCTTTTTGCAATATATGCATGTGTTTTTGTGTGTTTGTGGGTATGTGGCTTAAGCAGTTTTTGCGTTGCATGTGTGAGTGTGCTTATGTCGTAACGTGTATCTGTCTGCCTGCGTATGTGTGTGTATGTTGCTAACGTAGCTTCTGGTTGTAGTTTCAAGCTTTTAACGTTCGTCTTGCTTTTCCATTGTTTTGGAACTTTTCTTGTAAATGGCTGCACTTTTTAGAATGTTTCCCTTATACTCGCTTTGATTGCATATTCTTTTCATAGAGAAGATATTCTCAGACTTTTTGTTTTTCCAACGACTTTTCTTCTTCTTTTATATGCATTCTTTCAAAGTAGGCGAATAATGCGAATTTTTTTTTAATAAAGCACTTCGTGCATTAATGCTTTTTTTTTATTTTCACATATTTTTTTTCATATAGTTATGCTAAACAGCAAACGATTTAAACAAAACTGAAGTAGTCTTGCTCTACTCAGTGATGAAATATATTGAATAAATGCTTCTCGTTAACTACAACATTTTAAAGTTGATTTTGCATCAAATCAAAATATGTTCAGATTTTTCAAAATTCAAATAAATCAATTTGAAATCAATGCAAGGACGATTTTCCAAAAACACATACCTTGGCTTACACGATCGCCAAAATACATCAACAGAAGTTCGTTTTACCCAGGGCTGCAAGATTCGATAATTGATTTTCGGGAACTGCGACAATTGAAGGGTGCTTTTTTTATGAAATTAAAACATGTTCATATTTTTCAAAATTCAAATAAATCAATTTTAAATCAATACAGGGAGGATTTCACAAAGAGCTTAAGCCTGGACCAAACAATTCGTGAAATAAATCAATCAAATTTCGAAAATGTTGAATAGCGAAAAATGCTATATGAAAACATGAAAGAGACAGCATATGCTCCTTTTTTTAAATCAAAGGCAGTTATTTGTATTTTTGCTTCTTCTTTAATGATAAACAGAGTATTTGCAACTATTTGAACAAATTCAGTAAATTAAGTAGTAAGTAAATAAATACAAGCGGGTAAAAGCATCTTTTCTGCACGTGTCTGGGAATGCATTGCAACAATACTTAACATCTTTGTTGTTGTTTTTTACTGGTAAGAATTCGCCTTGGAAAATAGTAAATTACAACTACTGGAAATATTGCTAAAATCGAACTAAACATAAAACTTAGAGGTTAAGTTTATTAAAGGGCAATTGAATTAAGTGACTACATTTCTTTGTTTTTAGCGGTTAATGCAAAAATTTTAATGTTTTCCTAATGCTTAAGTGTTAATGTTAAATTTGCTCAATTATAGGAAGTATTTGCTTTGTTAAAGTTTTTTTTTGTTATTATCAATATCGTATTTTCTTTTCGATGAAGCGTTTATAATTTGATTTTGAAGTAGTTGCCTAACTTTATGCTTTTGAATTCGTGTGTGTGTGTGTGTGTATGTTCTTACTCTTCATTACAATATATGTATATAATATTTGTGTAATAATTTTCGTTTTTTGACTGTACGTGTGTTTGTTTTGTTGTTTTTGCTGTTAGCTATTTTATAACTAACATAAGTTATAATTAATTTTTATCTCTTGCTATTTTCATGTTCACTATTAAATAGTTGCTGAAATAATTTGTTGTTTTTTACTTGGTTTGGTTTTAGCTTGTTTTGAGAAATTTCATTATTATGCTGCTTGCTATTTTCTTATTATAGATAATGTTAGATAATGTAAATAATGTTTTTTTCGAGTTTTTGCAATTTTATTGAACTTATTGAAATTTCTCGTCTGCTTTGGTTTGACCTTTTTTCGTTTTCACTATTGAAATGTACAGACAGTTGAAGTTGTTTGCTTTGTTTTTGCAGTAACTGCATTTTTACTTTGCAGTGTTGCCATGTGGCTTAAATTTAGCGTTTTGCGGTATGCGATTCGTAATTCCATCGTGTTTGCACTGCATAGAAGTGAGTTGCTGGCGGCGCTGCACAGTGAAGACGTTAATTTTGTGCTACAACCGCATCGAGGTAAAAATTCTAAAGCTGCCTCCCCCCGTACTAGGAAACATTCTCGTAAGCTCTATTCGGATTTTTAATAATATTAAAAAATAATTTTGTATGAATTTTTTAAAACAAAAGCAATGATGACCAGTAAGGAAATTGGCTATCTAAAAATCGGCCAAAAAACTTAAAACTGTAACTGGAAAATTAAAATTGACTGCAAGATTTGCTGCCACGAAGGAAGGCTACACGCAAATAATAAATATCTCAAAAATTTAAACAAGAAATATTCGAACTAAGAAATTTTATTTTTAAATGTCAAAAATTCTCTAAAGGCACGAAATATTAAAGAAAACCCAATAATAACAAAAAAAATTGTCTAAAATCTTTCCGCTTTTGAAAACTGAAAGCCATGAAGGGCGCTTCTAGATCACCAGATAAAGTCTTAACAGCAACAGAAAATGATGGCATGTGCTACAAATTTCTGAACTGATGATGCTGATATTTGAGTCCAAATATTGATCGTTTTTCCAGCATTTAAGAGGAGCGCCACATAATACAATTGCCAATATTTGTTGTTTTGAATTAAATGTCAAACAAAAGTTGCTTAATTTCAAAGAAATGAATGTAAAAACTTTTTCGAACTAACAAACAAAGGCATAAAAATGTGCACGATGGAATTACCGCTAGATCCCTTCAAAACACACACATTGCCTCTTGTATTACATGTGTGCACACTTATATAGATATTGTTTTTCTTTGTTCTGTATTTTTGTTTGTTTGTTTGTTATTTTCTTATAATTTCGAACACATACGCTTGCAATTCGCCTTGCCAACTTTTCGTTCTTCGCCATTGGCATATCTTGCAAAGAAACTATATACTATTCCACTATCTCAACTTTGCTCTCTTCGGCTTGCTGCCACTCTGACCGACTGACCGACTGCTGGACTACGACTTCTTCCATTTCCGTTATTAGCTTATACTCTTCCGGCGACTACGTCGACGCAAAGTAATCGTTTCGCAGAAATTTATGAGTTTTGCATGAGATTTAAGGTTAAGCTATTGAAATTACACGAAATCATTACGAATAATATTGCTAATGTGTAGGGCAACGCGCCGAGTATGAAGTTGTTGTTGCTGAGCTGCATTGGCGCAGCATGGTTGCATTGATCGGTTGTGCAGGCGCAGTACATGGCCTGCACGTCGTGGGTGCCCAAGCGCTTCACGCATTCGCCGTCGTCGGTCCGCTCGTCGGGAATGTAGCCGCAGCCGCGTACCACACGCACCTTGCCGTAGACTAATAAAAAAGTGTGCATTAATTGAAATTTGTTGAAAGCGTTTCAGAAAAGTAAGCAGTTGAAAAATAAAGCGCGTACCCGGTAATCGGTATTGTAATTTGTATACTTACTCTTTTGTGTTGTCTTGCGGCACAATATAGGCTTATACTTATCCTTCAAGTGCTCCAGCTGCTCCTGTTTGCTGCAGTTCACCTCGCCTATTGAATATGGCTGGAAGGGATCTCCACAGCGTGGATCATATTCACTATTGCAGTCGTAGCACATCAAAGCAGTGGTAACTGAAACAATCAACGCATTTTTATAAGCTTTTTATTAACTTCACTTCAGGTTTGTTTGTTAGTTGGTTTGTAGTCAAATCTACTAATAAATTGTTCACCCACTTCCCGACTAGATACATAGAGACATGAAACTTTGCATACATGCGTAAACATGGTGACAATACATGATTCAATCATAAAAATATTAAAATTAATAAGTATTGCATTATTCTTCATAAATCGGAGTAGGGATCGCGTGTTGTGCAAAATTAATTGAAATGGCATTTAAAATCTATAAAGTTCGTTACACGAGTCTTTCGGAAATTTTCACATAAAAATGATTTAAAGTCGGGCTGCAAGTCAATGAAGCGGTACATGGGTGCTTGAACTACAAAGTGACCTGCTCTCAGTTCACTCCCACTCCGCAAATATTGCGAATGGATCGTATCCAATCTGTCTTATTTGAAAGATTGAAAAAAAATTGCATTTGCGGTTTAAGTTATAGTTAAAATCATTATTACGAACTAATAGACCTATCTGAAATCCTGATTTAATGCCATTTAGTAATTTGAAACTATTCTGGAAACTAAGTTTTTAAGTCATTAAATATTTTGAAACAATTTTAAAAACTGCATGAAAATGGAACGCAAAACGTCTGAAAAACAACTTTGCAAAAAGTAAGTTCCTTAGAAGCATTCATTCTGTATTCGATGTTCATTGTTTAGAAATTTATTGTATAACCGAATCCCATCGGATTTGATAAGGTTTATTAAAAGAATACTTTCGAAGAGTTGGCGACTTGTCGCGAGAGATGGAACCACACAACAAATACGCCCCTTTCCTCATCCAATTTCGTTCAGATACGCCATTTAAACCAGGCGAATTTATTAGAGTTATTTTGAAATTCTAAGCGGGATTACTATTTTGGATTTCAATTACGGAATTCATTTCACTTCGAAAATAGTAATTCTATAGGAATACGGAGTACGGAGCAACTATTAAATTTGATTGGAATCGTAATTCCGTTTTCGAAACCATCAAAATAAAGCTTCTCAATCCTTTCTAAGTCTCAGCCTCGCTTGCGGGTTTTTTAGGCCAATTATTAATTTATTATTATTTCAAAACGGACATCAGCAAATTCCATACTTCTTCTTCATATTGTATTGGGTGCAGATTGTATTGAGCCTGAGGGCACTCGCATGAAATTTCGTTAAAAGAAGATCACCACACTAAAAAAGTAGCCGTGTTTTTTAAATTAATTTGTAATGGAGATAACTTCCTTCATTATGAACAAGCTCGATAAATTATATTTTTCTTTGCTTCCGCATTCGCTATGGGAAACATCCTCTGAGTATAGAACCTGCATCTTTACAACAACAAAAGCCTTATACACATGGCATTCTCATTACATAAATAGCTTGGAAATCGAAAAAGAAAATGCCATTTCGAAGACCTTTCGCATTTGCCAGGCAATTCAAGCTCGTAGTTTGCTGGTTTATGTAAGAGAAATCTATAGCAAAGCTTTAGGAAAGCAATGAGCCGTTTTTAGTATTTTCTAACAACTGCGTCCGACCGCCCGACCGCCCGCTTCCTCAGGGCTGCTCACCTTTACAGCCTGCTAAAGCAGCTCAACGGCTAGCGATATCAAATGGAATGAGTCACATACAACAATAGACGTAGCTACTCACCTTGCAGGCAGCATAGAACGCCCAACAACAGCAGAGTCCTTTCCACAAATGGCGACATCTTTTCAATTGGAGATGCGTTTAAATACGGCAGTTGCGACAATAATTCCCTGTTACAGATTCCGATTCCGTTTTCGATGCGATTCAGATTTCAACACTTGCGCCTACAGCAAAGTGCAAAATAAAATGTTCCGATTTTTGAATCAACCAACACAAGCTTGACACACTTTCCGCCGTTGTTATACCGACATGCCGCACACACAGACTGGAATTGGAATTTTCATTTGGTGAGAATTGGTTCGATACAAAGTTTTAGATTTAGTTTTTGAATGTCTCTGAAATTATAGCATACGAGTATATAGTGGGTATGTACATATGTATGTATGCGATCTGTTGGGGGGGAGACAACACGCGCATTGCATAAAATGTTGCGCGCTCACAGACTGCGGCCCGATCGGAGAGGGGAGGCGGCTATTTTTGAAATCATGCCTCGAGCATTTTGGTAATTTCTCTATTTGTGTTGCATTAGGCATTTTGAAAAGTGCAAGCAAGCAACGCCAATTTCGTGAAAGGTAGCAAATGATTTTCGAACTGAGACAACAACAACATTAACAGCAGCAGCAACGAGCCATGTTGTTGGTAGGGATGAAGAGCAGTGTGTTGGAATGTGCGGGTGATGAGGTGAGGTGGCAAGAGAACTGCGGTTTCCTTTGCGCAGAATCGGTTTTTGATAAAAATCAGCTCAATGCATTTCGTCGCGGCCATAGAGAGAGTGGCGCCAGGGAACGTGGTGCGTGCGTTTGCTTTGAAAAATGCAGCACTGCTGACGCTGTGAGCAGTGTTGCCAACGCCTTTTTGCAAGCAGAAAATGCAATTAGATCATACTATGACAGAGTGCAATTTCCGCAATTTCCGGTTCTTCGACGGAGGCACTGCTGGTTAAACTCTTTTGAGTTGGCAAAAGGGAACAATTTGAAAAGTGGCAAAATAATATTCTGAAAAGTTTTGCAATAGCAAAAAATATTTCTTTAGATTCTTAAACGAAAAATTAACCAGATATATTGAAACTGTCCAAAATTTTGCAATAGAAATTCCAAAAATTTAGTTCTCAGTTTTTAATATTCTCTCAAATAAGGTCGCTTAATATTTTAACAACAACTTGGGGCTTGCATAAGGATTGAGGTTTATAGTAAGCCGAATCACAAAAGCCAATGCCGTGGTGAAACAATTGAGCATGTTACCATCAAGCTAAAGAGCCATATTGTCTTAAAAAGTATGTAGATAAATTATTATTTTCATTCCAGAAAATGGAATCGAAAAATACAAAACAATAGAGTCCTTAAGACATCTAAAGTTTGAAATATTGTTTCTGTGTCCAGTTGGTACAATTTTTAACAGAATGAGAGCATCTTTAAAAATGTTCAACTCACTATATTGATTATTTTGTATATTAAAGTGTTCCTTTCTATTAATCTTGTTCAACTTTAACGTCGCCATAATACAAAAGAATGTATGTTGCCTAAGGATAACGTCAAGTTGCATTGGCAACCCCATTTCCAAGCGACCTAATTCGAATGATAAATGAAGCGCAGGAGAATGAAGGCAAGTGTGTCATGCTGACATAAAGCAGAAAAAAGACGAAATGGTTAAATTGGATTGAAATGCTTTTTTTGCTTAGAGATTCGAGCAGCACGGAAAAAGACAAAAAGCCACAAGGGAAAACTAAAAGTTAAACTCGCTGTCGATGGGTGACAAGCTAAAGATGATGGGCACATAAAATGGAATCGATTTTGTATGTTGTTTTATAGCTTATATTCTAAATGAACGGAAATTACACTGTGCGGCCAACTGGCTCAATGGAAAAAAGTTTTCACGCTTTTTCTTTTCAATAATATGAACAATTACGTTAGCAACGCAATGGGGTAAACTTTATCCTTTTGCTGTAGTCGTTTTTGTTGTAGCGAAAAGTTTGAAAATTCAATAACTGACCTAGTTAAAGTAGGAAAATGAATTCGCAGGCGAGAAATCAAAATTTTCACGAATGCAATTCAGTTAAACAAAAAGGAACATTCAAGTATTTTGAAGATGAGTCCAACTGCACTACCGGACTTCTTTTGTAAGCGCTGCTCAATTCAAGCCTCACACAAGCTGCACTTCAGCAGTGAATCTTATGTAATAGCAGTCAATTAGTGAAAATCATTCTTAACAGTTTCACGCTGTGGCCGAGCACCCTATAAGAATATCGATCAAAAATTTGACACAAATTCAAGTCTCGAGTAGGCTATTCTTTTCACACATTACATTATTTGCTATAATTTGGTATTTGTGTGTGTGTGTGTGTGTGTGTGTGTGCGCGTTTCAAATGTTCTTGCTTTATGTTTTACGAAAACACATTCAAACACTGTTCACTTTGTCATTTTTCACTTTGATAAATTATTACACGCCTTTTTGCCTTTCATCCTTCTGAGCGGAAATAGTTTGCCAAATAGTTTTTTTTTATTACCGTTACATCATTTACGTAATATCGTGCGTGTGTGGCAAATATGTTTTGCCCTCACTTTATGCTCGATATAATTGCAATTTGCTCAGCTGTAAGTTTGCAATTCATTTTGCAAAATTTCTTAATTAGAATATTTTTTAAATTTGTTTTCTATAATATTTACGTAAGATATTCTGGCAACTTGATTCGCACCAACCAACCCGGACAACCCAGCCGAAGAAAAGTTTATTGGATGACAACAGCTAATACACTGCTCAAATAACCACCAGCACCAGTTCACCATCTACACCATTCAACATTCACCAGCAAGGATGTTAACGTTACGTGATGGTACTAACGACGAATGCGAAACACTGGCAGCGCGCAAGCAGGCTAGCACAATATCAAGCGAACAATCAATACTTCTGTGTGAAGGGTTGTCTGAGATAGGCACTTTGTCTTCTTCTTGCGTGTATTCGGCTGCCCTTGCTGCTGCTAGTTCTTCTTCTTCTTCTGCTGTACTTTTGAACATTTGCTACTCTTTTCGCAGAGGCTTATTTGCACTTTTTAGTCAGAGGTCCGTTGGCTTTTCAAGTGCGTTTTGTAACCGTTAACTGTTAACTTCGGCGCAGGCACTACACTTTCAACGATTCAGCAGTATTTTTTAATCCCACTTATTGCCGCTCGTTTCTCGACGTGCTGTTAGCCGCTACTTTGCATTGGTTTTGTGCAAAACGAACTCTGCTCTCATGTAATGCAAGCAAACAGGCAGCGAACGCGAAATTAACGCATTTCGGGGGTTGCAACAAGGGCTGCCAGGTATCGGTATATTTTTCAGTTTTTTCTCAACGGGAACACATGTGCTGAGCAAAAGGCATACTTTTTATTTGGTGCTTCATAACATTCACTCTAGATAGTTGCATAAAATATTTTTGTAATCCTTAACCCTTCTAGATTGTTTTAAAAATAACTACCGTTTATTTAAATATCGCAACACCTTGCTAAAGTTTATATTCAGTTGGCAGTTAGTTACCAAAGTGGGCGGTCGTGAATTTTGCGAAAAATTGCAAGAGTATATTTTATTCGTTAATAAAATATACATCTTTTTATTGTTTTAAGCTTTATTTGTCTAATAAATGTTACAAGTACATTTATGTTTGGTTTAGTTCTCTCGAATCGCTGATAACCCAAGACCCCACCCAGCAACTAGAGGCCACCCAAGACCGAAACCAATACATTTTTCCTCTGGTGTTTGCGTTTTTATTTGTGATTGTTGGCAGCGCTGTTTCAATCAGCAACAGCTGTTTTATTCTACCACAATATTTACCATTAACAGCTTTACATGCAAAACAACAACAAAGGGTGGTGAATTGGCTTATTTGCGAGCTATCTGGGTTTTGTTAGTTTATTTTATTGCGAACAGAGAAACATAAGTTAATTTGTGTTTTAGAAGTGCAGCGAGGCAGTTGTGAAATTGCAAAAGAAAAAACTTACAATTTAATTTAAATAAATTAAATTCCATTGATAAAGTACACAAGTTGCACAAGTTGGACATAGACAAAAGGAGGAAAGGAGGAACTGCGTAGTGCGAAGAGCTAAAGTGACAAAGCACAATTTTGTAAATTCTTTTTTTTGGAGCGTAAAAGTTCGGTAAGTGTAAAAATAAAAGTGTTTATTTTACTTTGAGTTAACTGCTGCAAAGTGGAATTTGGCCCTTATCTTAGCATGGAAAATATTTGCACAATTGCGTCATGAGTACTGCAAGTGTTTTTTTCATACTATCGCTTTATCGCTTTTGTTTATTTCTTAGTTTTTATTTTTCTCTTAAACTGCGCATTCTTTTTTTCGAGCCTACTGTTGGACGCAGTTGGAATGGTCGATGTTTTTCATCAATAACATATTTCAAATTGGTTTGCCCCATGAAGAAAACCACATTTCCAGCTGTTCGAGACTTTATCCAAGTGAAAATCGCGTAGTTGGGCAACAAGCTTTTTGCGCTTTTTCACGCCCTGTGCGATAATGATAACGAAAAGCGCGATAACGTACGTCCCCACAATTTCCTCAACCCGTTGCCAGCTCATTCAGTTTACTGCCTTTCATTTTAAACCTTTCACAAAAATTTGTAATTTGCTAAACAATTTTTATTAGGTTGCAATGCTGCGCACATTAACCTGTATATCATAACCAGCAGCAACACTCACATTATACATTTTAATCAAAACTCAACTTTGTTTGCAAATTCCGCAGCTAATTTCAAAATGCATTCTTTCTTCTGACAAGCTAGAATATGTTCTCAAGTCATGCATGCTTAAATAAAGCCCATCGCTCGCGGTCCGCTGATGTAAATTCTAAGCTTGTTCGCGCTATGGAGATAATCTTTGTTGTTAAATCAGTTCTTTTGCTTAGGCTCAGTCTAGGGCTTCCATTTCGTTCGAGCATATGCTAGAATTCTTTAAAGAATTCAACTTTCTTTTGATAGATGGAATTGAGCGTAAAAATTTCAAAATTTCGTTATTTCGTCTCACAATTGAAACCATCAGACAATTTCTTCGCATTCTACCCATACTACCTCGATGAGTCGCGCAAGTTCTACGAAAAGTTTAAATGCTTTGTTTTTTTTCTTTGTTGTTTTTTTTCATTTGCGCTTTTGCCGCTTAAACTAGTATATTATCTAAAAAAATACAAAAGCGTTAGGAATTGACAAAGAAATGTGTAGTTTATAAAAATTGTTGATAAGCGTCTTCCGAAAGCATCTATAGCGAAAAATATCGTTGTTGTTGTAAACTAATCGAATTTCTAATTTTGTCTCGCACTTACTTTATTCCTACTTCCTACTTATGCTTTGTTGTTATTTTAGATCGTGTGCGCGAGCTTTTTTCTTGTTGGCAAATGTTATCAGTTCGCTTCGATTTAGGTCAAAACAAAAAAATCAGCCGTCTACCTAACTTCGTCTCGCAAATCAAAAAAACGAAAAGCGTAGATGAAATTCAAATGTAATAAGAAACATACAAAATTTACTTTTATTTGAAGCAGTGAGCTTTTGGCTCCTCCTCAAATGTATTGTTTTTTCTTTGCCTTGATGGCAAATACGTGCTAAACTTGTTTAATAACACCAACAGCTGATTTGGTTTTTTCTTGCCATTGACCATAACCTGTGCATGTGACTTTCGAGTTTTTTTTCGATACATATCTATTCGTTCTTCCCCTCACTTAGTTGGTGTCTGTTGGTGCCTGTAACCGAGCGGTAGTAACAAAAAGCTCATTTTAATTCTATCGCTTTGAAATTAATTACGGTTGCACATTAACCTTAGAAGAGCAATATCCGGGCCAACCGCGCATTTATTTAAATATTTCTCTCTACTCAATTTTTTTGGTTAAAAATTACACTGTACAATAATTTTTGTTCTACAAAAAAAAACCATAGTCGTGCGATATTTTTGAGCTGCTGAGCAGGAATATAAAAAACATATTTTTAATTTCCTAAACTTTATAAGCGAGATGGTTCGCCAGCGATGCGAATATAAACGTTTTTAGCAAAGTTCTTCGCCCTCAAGATATATACACTTTTAATTTTAACATAATTCCTTATTTTGTGCTGCTTTCCTCTCACTTAAGTAAGATTTTATTAACTAGCTCATTTTCAGTTTGGTCTTCGGAAGAAATGTCATCCATGTAAAATTGGAATCAGAGATTTTTATTGCTCAGTTCAAAAACTAAAAATTTCTTTGAATTGCTGATATTTTTTGCAAAAAAGAAATTTAAAATACTAACTTGTAATCCTTTCGCTACCGGCAGGGCATTATGTCACATAATTATAAATTTATACAAATAATATAGATCTGGCTAAAAAAAATCTATGTTGTATTTTTCGTTAATTTTGTATACAAAGCGTTTAAGATTTTTTCGACTTTTCCAGAAGTATTATTGAATCCAAACCGACAAGTTTTAATGCTAAATGTACTTTCCAAAATTGCTATTTTTTATGTCATACCAATGCTAATCCTTTTCTTTTTCTCTTTGCAGTTTTAACCAAAATGCGTACAGTATTAGTCCTGCTGGCATTGGTAGCCATCGCCAGTGCGATCTCACCAGTTGAAGTCATCAGGGAGGAATTTAATACATTTAAGGTGAGTCTAGTTGACATTTGTTTTTACTTGTTTATTAATGTCAAGCTATTTTTATCAGTTGAATTGTTGCTTAGAATGCAGAAGAATGCACCCCCTCGTTGAATGATTTGGAATATGAGTAACAGTCTTTGTTTTGACTTACAATACAATATCACTTTAAACAGCCGATATTAAAATTATTGCGTGTGCAGAAAATGAGTCATATATTACGCTTTCACGCGGAGTTGTTGTACACTAGACACCGTTGTTCTAGGAGTCAAATTGTGCGCGCTTATTTCTATTTGTAATAATCTCTTAAGCTCAGTTTACAGTTTAAAAAATGTTTACGCTATCATTTGCTCCATATATACATACATATCTCTTCTCCAAATATGGGCGTATTAGCATACATATGTCTAGCTCGCGCGACTTTTAAATTCCCTTGTGCTTAGTTAATAGGGTATTTTCTTAAATTGCCTAAAACACCCTCAATAATGGGCATATGCAGAAATTTGTCAACTTTATGAATTATTTCCGAATGAAGTTTTCTGTGTGGGGCTTTATCTTTATCAAACTTTTTTTTGCCACATAAAATAATCGCAACTGTTTTTTGCAAGTCGCCGCCCTCCATTTTATATCAATTCATTCATTCCTGAATTCTTTGTATGTTTCTTTAAAAAAATATGTTTATTTATTTTGGCATTTAGAGGGATATAAAAAACAGCTCGAATTCCAGAGTTTATGAATTCGCAGCTGCAATGAAGTGGACTTAGTGCTGAGCACCGCACATTTGATGGTAGCCTATCAACATAAATGGCAGGCTCATGACCGCATTTGCTGATAAATGGTCAGACAGACGGACGGACGGACAGAGTGATACGCCAGTCACATGACTGGCTCAATCCTTTGTTGCACTTTACAGCTTCATTTTGCACGGCCGTAATCTTGTGTTCGCTGTCACATGCTCAAACCGTGGTTTTTTTGATGATAAGCAAGAATGTTGTGCAGCTTCTGGCAATCACATTGCTGACGAAACAATTTTGAACTGCAATGGAAATATGATTTTGACAAATTTTTATAAACATTAAATTACTGTAATGTAATCAACTCTCAACTCAGCAACTCACGGATGGCATTGTATAAATCCTATTGGCTAATTATTTCAGACATTTTGTGTATGCGAATTATTTAACCAGCAGCTGATAAGAAATTGTTACCATGCTCGTTTTCATAAGGAAGCCAGAACACACATTCTATTGATCCACAGACAATCCACGAACACAATAGATACTGCTCATCCTTGGCATGGTAGTCTCGTTAGAACCAAACTATAGGTTCAAAATATGCAGAGTTTAAAAACATCGAATCGAAAGCTTATAATACTCGAAAAGAGCGCTTCGAGCTTCATCAACGCATTGCTATATGTCGAACTTCAGACATATTTGCTATTAAGTCTTTAGCTGGCTTACAGCTTTATGCTGTACAACTTTATAGATAATGTCTAATGAAGTTAACTATTAATAATAACTGCAAATAATGGAAACAAGGGAAATCAAAATAAAAATTGTTTTGTCTGCGTAGACAACGCTGCAATTGCGTTCTTCATATTGCAATCCATTTTACCCTGAGTGGGCCAATTAAATACATTATAATTTTGCTGTTGTTGTTGTTGCTGTTATGATTGTCCCCGTACTCTAGCAATACCTTATCATGTGTCATTACACTACACTGACCGTAATCTCAACTTTTCCCCTTTCTCACCTCATTCGCTCATTGTTTGAAAAATTTGAGCTTTTACCAAATCAATTCTATTATATTTCATTAACTTTCTGGCATTTTTTTGCAAATTATTTGCGTGCTTTAGTAACAAATTTTAATTACTCCCCTCATGCCAATGTTTCGTGTATTAGTGTCAGTTAATGGCGCATGTTTTTTGTTATTAGATTAAATGGCAATCATAAAACTATCCGTCATGTTCATAGAAATACCGCTGAATTCTCTTGTACATATACATATGTACATAACAACTAAGTGGAAAACCTTCCTTTGTATGTACATGATAACTGTTCACATGAAAATCTTAGAAATGGTCAAGTGGATTTGAGACATCACAGCGTCAGAATATATGATTGTAATAGTTAAAAGTTTCGATATACAACTTGGAAAAAAACACTGCGGATATGATATTCTTAGGTAAGGTTACACCGGTTGGCCAAATATGGAGATCCGTTTACGAGTTCGGGCAGTAGTGTTGTGCTGGACTATGAGAGCTTCTAGCGAGGCGAACTTCAGTAGAGAGCTGATTCCCAGCTTTAAATCCTCCTGCAGCCCTGTAAGCCACTCTCAAGTATGCGGGACAGAGACACAGGAGATGCTTAATGGTTTTCCTAAATGCAATTCTTATTTAAAATTCACTTTTTGCTTTGCTCACCATTGCTGACCGTAAGTCATGAATATGTGCTCCTCTACAATCTACTTAATTCATGAAACTCCCAAAATTAATTCGGTACGGTTATTCCCAAAAAAATCAAAAGTAATGGAAATTCTACGCAGCCTAATCCGAGATGGTCGTAGATTTATTTTGCATGTTTTTCGTCTGACTTTTTAACATGTTACCAAATATTTACTCTTCATATTACTTCTTATATACTTCTCATATTTAAGGTAGGCAAATTCTAAAAAAAAAAAACAAGTAAAATTATATGTTCGCCAAATTCTTTGTACACAAAATTTGTCTGCATCATTCGCAATGTCGTTAATGCCGATTTCTGCTGATATAATTTTAATGTAAATATACACAATTTGTATGCCATGTTCCACATTCCACTTTCGATTGAAGTTAAAATCGACCCCAATTGAAATTGAATTTCAACAGTTTGCATTGCATGACTTAAAGCGAATCCTCAAGGTATCGGAAATATCAATCGTTATAAGCGAATATTGTAACAAGTGAAAGAAGTAAAAGCCATACCTAAAGCACTACGCTGACGAGTATCCCAAAAATTGAAAATTCTATATTTTTTATTAAGGGCTATTTTTCTCGCCTAATCAAAGAGTTGAAATGATAATTATTACTATAACGCTTTATATTTCGTAGTTCTGATTTGCTCGTCGCAGCCGAAAGTTTGTTATAAGCGAATTTAAAGTGTCAAAATCTTTAAGAAATGGTGGAGAAATTGGTGCCAATTTTTTTTTATTTACCTTGCTTTCACCAAAATATTCCCACACCACAATATCACTGCCATATCAGACTATCATTTATTGATTTACTAATTTAAAGCAAATAAAAGTTAGTATTCGCTCGATTTGCGATTGCTATTTTCGTGCCATTTGAAACCTCTTACCTTCGAAAATCTTATCGATATTATTAGTCAAATAGGATTACTTTTATGTACATATGTACATACAAACTGATAAATATAACTACTTTATCAATCAACCAATAAAATCGACAAAACACATTTAAGAGCTCGCTCAATAAACGAGCGCATTGGCCCAAGGTACTAAAGGTACTAGGTTGCTGGACTAAATTACGAGTATCACTTGTGTTAATTGATAAAATCAATTGGTTTTTAGCTCTTTCACAATGTGCCCGCCCCATTTTAATTATCTACCAGCTGTAATAACTTTGCACCTTAACGCTCGAGGGTGGCTTCTCATTCCTATCTTTCCTTTTCTTTTATTTTGCCTGTTTTTCACGCTCAATAATTTAACGCAATTTAGATTATTCGCTTTCAATGCGATCGAGATATCAAAAACCATTGCAAATCTTTCCATAAATTGCAAGAAACGTAGCATACTTTCAGGCAGCATATTTAAAATTACTTTTGAGCTCTACTTCTGCAAGCGCTCATGCATTTCTTCAAGTAAAGCTTTCTAAATATAAGAGCTTTAATGCGAATTAAGGAAACATTTCTGTTGGCATCTTTTATCTTCCTTATCCTTCTCGCTTGCAGCGTCGGCTACCATATGCTTGTTGCTTGTGCTCTTTCGTTTTTGACTTCTGCTGTTTCGGTTTGCGTGCACGCTCATTTAAGAGAGAATGATTTATATTTTATGTGCTCTTAATTCTGATACAGGGCTGCCAATTAGATATGTACTTATTTGTATTCTCCACTCAGTAGCAGATTTTGTAGATTTTGTAAGTGATAAATTATATACTCTAAGAGTATCGTTCTCAATAAGTATACACGTTTCGAAAAATGCACTTCTTTTAATTCCAATAACAAATAAATTATGTCAATAAATTTCGTATGAAGAAAGTGAGATGAGAATTAGATTTTTCCATGAACTTTTTTCCCACGTCTTTTTGCACACGGTTTTTCATATAATCACCAGATTTTCGCAGGCATTATTGAATTTCAGACAACATCATAGTAAATTTCTTGAAATTTGAACTTTTTGTTCGCTTTTTTCGTAAGGCTTATTACAGAAAAATGTATCAGATGCAGTTAGGTAGAGCTGTTTCGAAAATGAATATAAATAAAATAGTTCGCTTTTTTCCCGAAATTCGCGTAATGGAAGTCATTCGTATTTAACCCTCTATAGCTGAACATTTTCGTCGAGTTGGCAGCCCTGCTCTCTTCTGCTCCCTGATTTTTTACACATATCTTTTGCATGCTTCCGAAGTACAAATACGAATATATTAGAGGCCGCAGCGATAGTGATACTTAAATTAACAACGCGGCAATGGCTGCGATATCAGCAAATACAACAACGCGCAGTACTGAGTTTGGCGATGCCGGACCTGAAGCAATTCAAATCGTCTCATACGCTTTTATTATCGCTTGTGCTGCGACCACATCAGCTGACAGGGCGCACTTCAACGGATCACGGCGGTGCTATAATTTGGACGAGCGAGTGAGGCGGTGAGATTGAACGACGACGAGCGAGCGCGCGGTGCACGGAAGGTGGCAGTTCAAGGGCGGCCTATAGCAAAGCACATAAGCATAAAAGGACTGAACACGTTTTTTCCTCCGGACACACAAAAATTGGATTTTATAACGCGAAAGTGCGAGCACAGGGGTACCTGCTACACTTAAAGAAAAGAGTATACAAACAAACGAAACTGTGCATTTCGTCAATTAATGTGCGACGCCGAAAATGTCCAACAATTATTGTAAAGCGGACCTGCTCACGGACATTCTTATACCGTGTGTGTTAATTGTGGTGTTTTTTGTGGTCAACGGCTTCGTGCTGGCCTACATAATAAAGCAACGCAAGCGCTCGATGGCGTACGATGTGTCCGGCGCGGCGTTGGCGGCCGGTGTGTTGGACGGTGCGGGCGGCGATGCCATCGAGATGGAGGAGCTATAAGCAATGCTGGCTGGCGGCCCTACGGGGGCGACAACACCTACGAGCGTCACCACTGGAACTATGAAGTACAAGCGAACCGGGCCACTAAAGCTGCTGACACTTGGCAGCTTCAGATGCTAGTACTAATTACCAAACAACTATTTAAGCTAAATGTTAAGTTTCGGAAAAGAGCATGTTAGTGTGTGCGTGTATTTTACTATCCATATACTCGTACATATGCTTATATGCTATTTGCATTTGTTTTTGTACAATTTCGATTTTATATATCATAATTTTTTACTTTCTTGCAACTAAAAGACTTGTGATGATTACACGCAAATTACAATTACAACAACAACTAGCAACATACAAAAAAATTGCAAAAAAAAACAAACATGTTACTAACAGCTTCAACTAGTTTTATTCCACAAGACCATTGCGAAAAATCAATAATTGCCCACGCTATTCCAATCCACTCCACTTGACTTCACTCCACTGCGTCTCCCGATAGCTTGCTTTAGGCCCAATCGTCCGAGCCGAAAATATTGCTGTAATCTGTACGAAATTGATTGCATTGTTGCTCAACCCAATTCCCCATCTGCTGCCTGCCTGCCTGCTTGTCTGCCTCCTGCGCATGTTCTACCCACGAAGCTGCTAGTTGGCAGCCACGCTTTGCGTACAAAGTAGCCAACTAAAAACACACAATCCGGTGTCCTCCATACATGACAGACTGTGTGCGTGCGTTAAAATCTATTTTGGTGCCCACTTAAACAACTAAATCCCGTCCATGCTGTTTTGTTGCTGTCAGTTTCGCTGCGTCGCCTTTTTCATATCCAGCAGTTTTCTGCCCCTTCAAATTCCTTTTGTATGCTTTCTGCCATCCGGTGTTGATTTTCACTTTTACGGCACTCGACATTCGTCTTTTATAAATGCATACATTATTTTCTTGAGTTTTGGCTTTGCTCTGTTTGCTCCCTCTTGGTCCCCAGCAGACAAAAATCTGTTCTCTGCATACGTGAACAACCCCAGTCGGCGTTGCCTTCTCTTCACTTCTTCCCGACATTGCCTGCTCTTAAACGTTGTTGCTCTTCCGAGTTGAAGCTCTTTATATCCATACATGCCCTTTTACGACATGAACATGACATGCTATCGTTTGCTCCTTCGCTCGCTTGCCATCAGTTTTGTTAAGCCCACTTTATCATTCTTTATTATGCTTCAGCTCGTTATCAGTTGTTTTTAGTTTCGCGGGAATTTTTCTGGTTACAAGTAAAATGCATTATTGTAACTATTCCGCTGAAATCGTACATGAAGATATCACAATCTTTGATTTATCACTTCAAACATGCACTACCCATAATGCAATAACATTAGAGTTAGGTCTATGACCTAAGAATTGTAAACATTGAAGTTATCGCTGAAAAATTAATTTCTCACGTGGTTACGATTGTTGGAAACCAAAAATTTATATATGTACAGTACTTTTCGCTTAAAGCGATGTTCAAGGGACCAGTCATCATAGTTAGCAATTTTTTGGTAGTGGTAGGTGAGGCGAAACCGACGGGCGAATTAAAGTAAATAAAGTACTTTTCGTTTATAACGAACCCGTTTAAAGCGAACTTTTGCCTAAAACTAACCAATTTTAAAAGTAATACGCACTGGAAAACTTTCAAAGGAACGACTTAATTTAAAGCGAACTTCGTTAAAAACGAACCGTTTTGCCCAGTCGCTTGAAATTCGCAGAAGTCTGTTGTAATAACCTAAATGCAATTTCAAAGTAATTGTATTTTAAAAGTACATAATTTGAAATCTACTTGTATACGTCCAATTTTTCAAGTGTGCTAGTTTAGCTGGTTTGCATAAACAACAAACATTTATGTTAGTACTATATTCTGACTCAAGTCAGTCGGTGTTATTTTTTCAAGTGTGTTTATTTTGTTTTTGTGCTAATTAGTTTAGTTGGTTGTTATGAACATCAAATTATTCCATTATATTTTGACCTTATGAAGTCATAATAGTGACAATATTAGCTCATCCATCTAGTATCTGTCAGCATCTCATTCTAGGCTCATTTTATATAGATACAGTGGGGGTTTTGCTTAATTCGTTGGATTTTTTCTAATGACAGTATGGTTCGGAAAATTTGGGCATGCTTTTTGATAAATGGGTATATGTACATACATACATATGTACTACATTCATATGTACCATGGCTCAATATATTAGCTTTTTAGAAAAGTTTGTTTTATTGTCATTCTTATAATACGTGTACACGTTTGCGGAATAATGCTTGTCTACAGATCATTTGGAAACTTGTCAAATAGTTAGAAATAATTAGTGCCAAAGAAAAGAAAAGAAAACAGCAAAAGCTTACTTTCATATTTTTAATAGTGGTGTGAAATAAAGTGAATCGAATTGAATTGAATGCATAACAGAGTTCGCAAAGCCCAAACCAGTTCTCTGCTAATTCCAAGCCTCCAGTTTCAAGCAATCGCAGCTTCGTGCCCAGTTTGAGCTCGGAAACTTTTTTGCATCCTTATATGGATTAGAAGGTTAATAAATCTATTGCATGTTTTAAAAAAAAAGTTAAAGAAAAGTCTTTAAATTACTTTTCTACATCTTAATTTCAAGACCCTGAAGCTTTAACTAACTACAGTCGGTCCTTCTTTCTTCCTCTGCTAATCCAACTCTTTCTGCTTTACGTGTATTTTCCCGGGTCAATTTGTTCCATCTGTCTGATATCATGCATTTAATTGAGTGTATGCCTCTGCTCTGTTGTGAGCCTCTCTCAAGCCGCTTCGTATTCACACGACTACCCGGAATGAGGCACCTTCTGCCCCAACACATTTTCAATTGACAATAATTCAATTCATTTCAATTAATTTAATTGCCCGCACAGCAGCATCAAGGAACGAGGAGCAATGAATATTTTCGATTTTCATGTGGCGTTTTAATTGAAGTGTAAATTTTGTGTAAAACTTTTTGTAAAACTTTTTATTAGCGAATTGAGTTGTTTTCGAAACAAAAATGCACTTTCATTTGCGCTGCTGTCAGCAATTGACAAAAATTCCAAGTGATCAAATTTACTGCAGACATTTAGCAGCAGAAATGCACTCAAAAATATCACGACGTGTGCAAAAGTGCATGAAGGTAGCTTAAAGCTGTTCCAGTGGCTGGTATATATAATTTAATAACATACAAGTTTTTTTCTTCAACTCTAAATGATAGGCTTCAATTGCTCAGAAATAGCAAAGTAATTTATGATTTTTTTCCCGTGCTCCGTCGAAATGTAGCAAAATTATGGAAATAAACAGCTACGATTCGTTAAAAATTACACACGGCTTAAATTTATGCACTGGAAAAAAAGACTTGCCTATTTCCAGGCTCTTGCTTATAGTCAGCTATATAAAACCCTTAAATTATGCATTATGTTTTTACTTAACGTATACGCCTGAAAATATGCAACAGCTTTTTAAGTGTCTTTTCTTAACAAGCTGTAGCGTTCTTGACTCACATGTCAAAGGATGGCAGGGCTATAAATCGCATTCAAAAAGTGGCACTTTATTGAAAGCACGCGCTAATTTTCTCAGAAATTAGTATCAAATCTGGCATTAGTACTAATGAGAGCTATTTTAAAACTCGAAAATTGTATCTTTAATAATTTTTTTCTATTCTCTGTTACAGTTGGAACACCGTAAAAACTACAACGATGAAGTGGAGGAGAGCTTCCGTTTCAAAATTTTCAACGAAAACAGACACAAAATCGCCAAGCATAATCAGCTTCACGCCGCCGGCAAGGTCTCCTACAAGCTGGGCCTGAACAAGTACACGGACATGTTGCACCACGAATTCAAGGAGGCCATGTGCGGCTACAACATGACCCAGCGTCAGCTGCTGCGGTAAGTTTGTGCTGAGTAATGTTCCCAAAAAATTGGCACTATTTCAAATTCGCTCTTTTCGCTGCTGCTTTGCAGACAGAACAGTGTTATGTACACGGGAGCAACCTTCATTTCGCCCGCCCATGTGACTGTGCCGAAGGCGGTGGATTGGAGAACTGAGGGCGCTGTCACTGCCGTTAAAGATCAAGGTATAATTGAGCTTATACGGGGCGTTATTTTCATCACTAAAATTTTTCGCGTCTACCTTCAACAGGCCACTGCGGCTCCTGCTGGGCCTTCTCTAGCACGGGCGCGCTCGAGGGTCAACACTTCCGCAAGACTGGCGTGCTGGTCTCGCTCTCCGAACAAAATCTGGTCGATTGCTCCAACAAGTATGGCAACAATGGCTGCAACGGCGGCCTCATGGACAACGCCTTCCGTTACATCAAAGAGAACGGTGGCATTGATACCGAAAAGTCCTACCCCTATGAAGGCATCGATGACTCGTGCCACTTTGATCGCCAGTCGATAGGCGCTACAGACCGTGGCTTCACCGACATTCCCCAGGGCGACGAGAAGAAAATGATGCAGGCCATTGCCACTATTGGTCCCGTTGCTGTCGCCATTGACGCCTCACACGAGTCGTTCCAGTTCTACTCAGAGGGTGTGTACGACGAGCCCACCTGTGATCCGGAGCAGCTGGATCATGGCGTGTTGGCGGTGGGCTACGGCACCGATGAAAACGGCCAGGACTATTGGCTCGTGAAGAACTCCTGGGGCACCACCTGGGGCGACAAGGGCTACATCAAAATGGCGCGCAACAAGGATAATCAGTGTGGCATTGCAACTGCTGCCAGCTACCCGATGGTCTAAAGCCACTGCCAGCGTTCGCCATTCCGCGATTCATTTTATTCGTTTATTAAACGATTTTATTTTCAACTTGAAGCATCTCTCGCAAATGAAAGCCTACGATTGGTTGCATTTGCATTTATGTACCACTTAAGTCTATTTTCATCGATTTCCGAATTTTGATTTTCGTTCAGTATGGATTAATTTTGAATTTTGCTGTGAATTGCTTTTTGACTTTATTTTCTTATACATCTCCTCTTTTTTTTTGTATTCTTTCATATTGTAAGCATTTAATGTAAAACGCAATGAAACCTTCATTGTGCTTTGATTCTAGATCAATAAACACATTTGGAATAAACACAAAATACTCTCTAATTTTTTGCTAATCTAATAAGCGGGAAAAAGTATATGAGTTTCGTTAAGGTAGAAACGCTTTTAAGCTATCGAGTCGAATCATTCGAAATTTATTGGTGCAGTTTCTTACGAAATTGCTTGCGTATTGCTCACTTCACTTAGATTTTCGAGCGAACAGCAGCAGCTACTAAGCAATGAAACGATAATCTTCGCCCCAATCGTTCAGAGATAGCGTAGGATTTTATTGCGCCTTTTATATGACTGCCTAACGAGCAGATTAGATTGCACGAGATTTATATAAATAGTAGTAGCTGAAATTAGATGATTTGATTCAATAATTGCAGCTTGAAATAGGTACTCATAATCTCCTAAGGTACTTCAATTCTCTTCTCTTTGCCTTAAAATCGCAAGCTCTGTAGAGAAATTATACACCGGCAAAACATACCAAGTAAAATTTACAATTTTAGTTTTATTTTACAAAATTTAAATTAATTAATTTTTAAACAATCTGAGCAAAAAGATAATGTCTAGCGAGGTACAAAAAAAAAACGTTTACAGTTCCAAATTAAATTTTTTCCAAGCCGAAAGTTGAATGTCGAAATAGAAGGGACACAGTTTTAAAGGCCAAAGAAATATTTTTAAAGAGGCTTAAAATTTAGAAAAATGTTGCTTACTATATCTAGTTAAAATCAATTGATCAGTCATAACTTCTAATTTTGAAGTTTATAACATTTGTGGTACTTTCAAAAGCCAAAAAATATGCAATTAGAATATCTGAATTTATCACAAGTTATAATAAGCCAATACTGCATGCAGTCTAAATTGTAAAATTTTTAACTCGCCTTAAAATTTGTATAAACCTTTTTATATAAAAGCTAGTCTCAAGTTGACAACTCCGCAGTCCATCTTCTTCTCATTAACCATATTTTTCAAACATAGTAAATAATAATTTAGAATAAAATATTGAAAATACCAGTTATGATACGTAAGTGTGGAGGCTATATTAACAAAATGAACGTCTGCGAACTCGAATTTCGATTTTTGTTGTTGCAAAAATGCAGTCTTATACAAGAGTCTATCATAAAACTTGTAAAATATTACATTAATGCGCCTGTTGAATTCGATTCTATTTAAAAATTTCTATAAGTTGGAGCTTAGCTTTGAATCCTCAGCTCACGTCCAGGGTAGGTTGTTGCTGAAGAGAATTGTGCCCACGAGGAAGTAACCACCGAACCAAAGCAGTATGAAGCCTGCTTTGGAGCGCAAACGCAGGTGATCGAAGGTTTTGGGCAGATGATCGGCTGCGAACCAGTAAAGACAGGGCGAGGAGGAGCAGAGCAGACGTGTCGATATTTGTATGTGCACGAAGAACGTGCAGAAGCTGGTGAGAAAGAGTGCATGCAGCACGAACGGAAACGACTTGTACTCTTTAAGCAGTTGCAGCAGCGTGCACCTGGGCAATAGGGCGCTCACGAACTCACGCAAGTACTTGCAACAGTGCCAGTAGAGAAAGGAGAGCACGGGAAGCGCCAGCAGAAAGTTGGGCAGCTGCTTGAACTGGTAGTAGCGCATAAAGCCGACGTGCCAATATTGCGACTGTATGTAGGAGTAGGGAAAGGGGAATGATTTGTCGCACCAGGGCGAGTGCTGCGGCTGATGGTGCCCAGCCAGCACATAGTTGCGTGCACGTGCATACGCCAGCACGGCGGGCGTGTGTGGTACGGACTTCTCGGACACACAGAATTTCTGAAAGGCGTAGAAGTAGAAGAACGTGAGCGGTATTAGTGCGCAGAGCAGACAGAGTAGCAGCTTCGCCAGCGCAAACAGGCGTTTCGATGGTTGCAGCAGCAACTTCCGCACCATGAAGTATGCGGGGTACCCTGCATTCACCAGACCGTTGGAGCGACTAACTATACAGAGCGCTAGCGCGACCGTCGAGCGCACGAAACGCAGTTGACATACACACTCCAGCATCAAGTGCAGCGATAGCCAACAGAAGAGTGCCTCCGAGTAGGCGGCCGTAAAGAAGATGGACGCCGGATTGAAGCAGAAGAGCAGTGCCGCATTCCAACTTTTGTTGAGATCGTTGAAGACACGCTGCGTTAACGCGTACAACGTGTTCGCCGCCTGGCAAAAGCACACGAGATTCAGCAGCACGGCCACCAACAGACAGCAGCTGCGCAGCGACAGACCCAAACCCATATAGTGCAACGCATTCGCAACACTGTGCACGACCAGCGGATAGAGTGGGTAAAAGGCCAGCGTGTTCTCGTAGGAATAGCCGTGCTCGGCTATGTGCAGGAAGTATTCCCCGTCCCAGTGACGCAATCCGCCCAAACAGAATCGAAGCCCAGTGTCCAGCCATGTGACAGGTACGGTAGCATTAGTGGATGCTTCAGTTGATATTTCGGCGACTTCGACGGGTGATCGAAAAACATCTGGCTTGTGATCGGGCAGTGCCACGTTGGCCAGCAACTGCAACACAAGCACCATCAGACGGCTGACTAAGGCGAGTTTTGTGATTTTTTCCGTCATTTTCTGCACTTAGTGAGGCCGCTTGCTATGTCATTGACGACGACTTGTGTGTGTGCGTCTTATGTCCAAATGGTGGTCGTGTAACTGAAAAATTAAATATTTCTCAATTTTACTTGTCAGCGAAAATAATACGAAGCAATCATACCTTTTATTCTTCTATTCGACGGAGTGACAGCTGTTTTGGAGTGTCGACCTAATAGATGAGTTTAGTCTAGTTCCGCTATAGACACTCTACTTTTCGCATTACTTCTTGGTCATTTAAAGACATTCAAAGCTATTTCCCTTTAAGCTGCTGCTGACGAATATTTTCAATTGACAAATCACAACTTCAATCAGCTGTTTATTGTTTACTGTACGGCAATGAAAAGAAGAGCTACAGTTTTATCAGCGCTGCCACCAAAATACTATTTAAAATCCCGTTTTTTTAAATTGCATCTTAGTCCGCTTTTACACGATGCGACTCGGCCCCGGCGATTTTTTCGCATTCCGCTTTGAAATCGCGCATAGCTTTTACACGATGCGACTCGCTCCACTCCACATATTGACACTAGAGTCTGCAGCTGGTTTTATTTCTGTAATTTGTAAACATTTAAAGCACTTATTCCACTCTTTGCTCATTTTTTTCTTTATATTTACTTTTATGCGTAAAGTTCTGTAAATTTTTCAGTTTATTTGCAATACGTATTCACTCCATTTCAAGTTTTAATTTACAGTCGACAGCACGAAGCGCGAAAGTGAATAAAGAGGAACGTCAGAAAATCAGAAAATCGCACCACAATCGCTGCCGGAGCGATTTTGCGTGTTCCCCTGTCGTTTCACCCCTCTTTCCTACATTCTTCCGTGTCGCCAGGGCCGACTCGCCTCGTGTAAAAGCGGACTTTGATGAGAACAGGCAAAGTCGCTCGGGCAGCATTATGCGATTTTTAGACGTTTCGCTTTGCTCGCCTTTGATTATAATGAGGAATCGTCGTATGCTTCGAGGCGCCTCGTGTAAAAGCTATGCACGACTTCAAAGCGGGATGTTGAAATGTTGAAATCGACGAGTTGAATAATCGTGTAAAAACGGACCAAGTTCCGGGCCAGCTGATTCTGGCACATATGTATTTACAAGTAGCAGTAAATTGCAGCCCTGGAATATTTGTTTAGGAACAGCTGTAAGCATACAGCTGATTGTTGTGATGTAACTTATCTTTTGACGTTTTGCATCATTGCTATTGCAAATATTCGGTTCTTAAATAGAAACGGGTGAATTACAAAAGGGAAGCAATGGTCATCAGCGTGCCGGTGGGAAGTGTGGCCAATAAATTGCAAACTTACGTCACCCAATTATACAAAAATGTGCCAAAACAAGGGAAATGTCGCAGCGGCACTTGGTCAGGTCGCCGGTTGCTGGTCACCAGCGCCGCAAAGGAGACGAGCCAACTGGAAATCAATGGACATGCTTACGCGACGGATGAGTGGACGAATGTAACGCCGAAAATGCTGTCTTATTTGGGCACAAACAAACACCTGCAGCGCGATCATCCGCTCTCCATCATAAGGCAGCGCATTGTAAACTATTTCTATGGCGCCTACCGCAACACACGCGGCAATCCGCTGTTCTCGGTGTATGACCAGCTGAACCCGGTGGTGAGCGTCGGACAGAATTTCGATAATCTGCTGATACCAGCGGACCACGTGAGTCGCTCCAAGTCGGATTGTTACTATATCAATCGCTCGCAGCTGCTGCGCGCACATATGACAGCGCATCAAGTGGAACTCATCAGCAGTGGACTGGACAATTTTCTCATGGTGGGCGAGGTATATCGTCGCGATGAAATCGACAGCACGCACTACCCTGTCTTCCATCAGTTGGATGCTGTGCGTCTGGTCACGAAGGACAAGCTGTTCGAACATAATTCTGATTTGGAATTGTTCGATCAAAGCTGGCAGGGTGGCAGCAACAATGCGCAGCTGCTGCACTCATCCTCCAAGTGTCTTGACCAGTCCAAGCAGCCTTGCCACAGTTTGGAGGCGGTGAAACTGATGGAACACGAAATGAAGCAAGTGCTGCTGGGCTTGGCTAAAGATTTATTTGGCGCTGAAGTGCAATACCGCTGGGTAGACACATACTTTCCTTTCACACAACCTTCCTGGGAGCTGGAAATTTATTACAAGGACGACTGGCTCGAGGTGCTCGGCTCGGGTATCATGCGAAACGAGATACTGCAGCATGCGGGCGTGCACAACTCCATTGGTTATGCCTTCGGCTTGGGGCTGGAGCGTCTGGCAATGGTGCTCTTCGACATACCAGACATTCGGCTCTTTTGGTCGAACGACTCGGGTTTCCTATCACAATTTAGCGAGGCGAATCTGCACAAATTGCCTAAATACAAATCGGTTTCCAGCTACCCTCAATGCAAGAATGATTTGTCCTTTTGGCTGCCGCAGAATGTGCAGTTGGATGCCGGTTTTGCGGCCAATGATTTCTACGATCTGGTGCGCTCGGTGGCAGGCGATGTGGTGGAACAGGTGCCTTGAATGACGCTCGTCCCATTAAAAATAAGAAATATTAAGTTTTCGCCTCTGTTTGCAGATACGTCTGGTGGATAAGTTCCAGCATCCAAAAACGGGCAAATTCAGTGTTTGCTTCCGCATCGTTTATCGCCACATGGAGCACACGCTAACTCAGGCGGAGGTAAACGACATACATCAGCGCATTGCGGATGCTTGTGTGGAGACGTTTAAAGTGCAAATACGTTGAAATATGTTGAAATGCAAGTTTTGTTTTTTAAACCGATTCTGATGTTGACTCTTTGAAGCCATAAACATCGAAGTTGACATGTCAGGCTACGGGTAGGTTAGTTTTAAAAGTTGTAAATTAAAGACTTTTTCTCAAGTATTTCTGTTGCACAGTTTGACGGTTTTTATATTTGATTTAAAGTGCCTTTTTTTAAGCTTTAAAAAATGTAAGAAAATCAAATCGGATATTAATATTTATAAATGAATCATCACACTTAACTATTTTATATTGAAAACAACATTTCAAGAAGAAAGATGATGAGATAAGTAGATGTAAATTAGTTTGCTACAAGTACAATTAGACTGTCGGGAAACTAGCAAAAGAGGCAATCCCGCACATGTTTACATTGCGTGCTATCTTCATGTAGCCATTTATACCCCAGCCGGTGCCCCATGTATTCTTCAAGATCCAAAAGTCGCCGGCAGTTGCATCGGTGCCATATCCGACAATAAGCATGGCGTGATTTACAGCAGTGGCATTGCATTTCGCATCATTGTAGACGCCAGACGAGTAATAGTGAAAGCTGCTGAGAGATGCATCGACGCCCACACCAACCGTACCATTGTTGGCAACAGCCTGAGCCAGTTTTTGC
Organism: Neria commutata; assembly: GCA_963457695.1. Taxonomy (NCBI): domain Eukaryota; kingdom Metazoa; phylum Arthropoda; class Insecta; order Diptera; family Micropezidae; genus Neria; species Neria commutata. Next base: position 31,546,483 of record OY735247.1, read on the forward strand.
TCATCGCCAGAGGGAATGTTGACGAAGCTCTTAAGAGTAGCACCCACAGTGGAACTGTTAAAGCGACAAGTGCCGACTACAGCCGTATAGGGGTATGCTGCTTCCGTGCTCACGCCGCCATTATCCTTGATGTAGCGATAGGCATTGTTCATCCAACCACCGTCGCAGCCGTTGTTGCCATATTTGCTGGAGCAATCGACTAGATTCTGTTTGGAGAGCGAGACTAATTTGCCAGTCTTGCGAAAGTTTTGGGTCTCCAGAGCGCCGGTAGCGACGAAAGCCCAGCAGGAGCCACAATGGCCTGTAAAATGTACGAAGAATATAATCAGAGATTGCATTGCAAGCAAACACTTAGCGGGGGGCGACGTTCGGAATCTGCTCCCTCGCAAATGATTGAGAAATATTTCAAAACAATATAAGAAAATTAACCCATACGTCTTTTAATTCTGGTACCAATTCTGGTTATCAGCGCATTTTAGATTTAAAAAAATTGAAGTTATTATTCTTTATTCTAACAGTGCAACATATTCTCGAAAGGTTCGTTTTCGGACAAAAACCAGTAAATCTGCTAAACAAGATATGTAAATGCTCTAAAAAAGTACGGAAAGGTACACAACAATTTTCGTTGTCACAAATTAAATGTCAACATTTGTTTACAAATTAGGTAAATGTCCAACAATAACACTCGCTCAAAGGAAACACCTGGGTCTCTACCAAAATCCGGGGACTGCAATCTTCTGAATTACGTACACTAGTGTAATAATAATAGTAATTGATTGGGGCAACAAACCGATCTCGCATTAACTTGTGTGTGCTTGTCATATTTTGTACAAAATAACGGGACCTACATTAACCGAATCCGAACGGGTTGAGAAGCTTTTCATGGCAAAGAATATTCTCGGAGAATTGCAAATTCACCGCGAGAAGTGCCGCCGCTCAAAAAAACAATGAAACAATTTGAAAACAAATTCTCTTTGTGTGAGATGTTATGTGCCCCGGCTGAGAACTTAACCGAGGCTATTCCGCATCAGCGACTAAGCACTTATTCCACGGAGCCACCAGTATACTATGTATGTTTATACCCTACACCTATGGTAATAGGGTATAATAACTTTGTGCGAAAATTGTAACGCATTAAAGGAGCCGTCCTAGGTATAGACATAAGTATATAGAAATGATCAGAATCACTTTCGCTGTTGATTTCCGATTGTCCGTCTGTCTGTCTGTCTGTTGGCGCAGGAGAGAAAGAAGGAGTTGTCCGATTTGGACCAAATTTGGCACACAGTCGCAGTGAACCTTCCACTACTTTAAGTTCTGAGATTAGCAAAATCAACCGAAGGACACGCCCACAACGGGCCTGTAAGTCCCACTACCTCGGATTTTTTTCGAATAAATTGCTATAATTTGTCTAATTACTCATTCGAAAGAATAATACTTGGTATTTAAGGTGAGATGTAGACCCTCTGCAAAATACAAAAAAATGGGCGTGGTCCGCCCACTGTATAGGCGGCAACAATTTTCTGGTAAAATGGCTCTCAATTGACTACTTATTCATTAAAACGAATCAAATTTGGTTCCCAAGTTTAGTTTTAGGTCCTACATGCCATATAAGAAAATGGGCGTGGTCCGCCCACTTTATAGGCGGTAAACTGAAAATCCTCATAACTTCCGTAATGTACACACCAGAGCATCCATATTTGGTCACTTCATTGCAGGTGAGAATACCTACATATTCTACAAAAATGGGCGTGGTCCACCCACCATGGGGGCGGTACATTTAATATACCGATAATTTCTGTTGTACACCTGTCAGAGTATCAATATTTGACATGTATAGTCCTATTAGGTATATCTTGTAGTCTGGCAAAAATGGGCGTGGTCCGCCCACTATGTAGGTTGTAAATCAAATGCACCCACAATTTCAGTGAATTATAATGCCAATTGGGAACATGGTGTAGGGTATTACTCTGTCGGTGAAACCCGACTGATACTTCCTTACTTGTTTTTGAATGAGATAGGGTTAAGCAACGCATTGTAGGTCCTTGAAAAGGGACACAATAGATGCCCAACTAATTATTTTTATTACCTTGATCCTGAACGGGTGTTACGGCGCCATTATTTCTCCAATCGACCGATTGAGGTAGAGCTGTGGGTGTTGCTGAAAGAAAGGTGCTGCCCTGGTCGGCATTGCTGGAAAAATAGTGTGTTCAGTTTTCGTCTTAAGAGGTTGTACCAGCTTTATCGTTTTTGAGGCGAAAGGCAGCATGCGTGCACTTACCGTAATCTAATGCGCTTTAAGCCATTTCGTACTTTGATTTCATCTGGCGACATGTCTGCAAATTTATTCAGTGCCAACTCGTAGGTCCGAGCGCCAATGGTGCGCTGTCGTTTGTGCTCGGCAATTGTAGATAAGGCCTGCTTGAAGAATTCGAGACGCTTGCGTTCCTCCCGAGGATCTGAGTAGGTCTTTGAATGTTTGGCCTAGAATCGTTAATAAAAGAAAAAGAACAATTAGAATTAGAAGAATACTTTATTGCTTCACTGTACCGAGGGCTCACACTCGTTTACATATGTATGTTAATGAGGGAAAACGAATTTCCAGCGAGTATGATCAAAATATTGCTTACGTACACGTATTCAAACTCGCACGTAGAAATGTTTCTACTAACAAAGAAGCTTACGGGTTATTGTAACATGTGATTAAAAAACGTGTAATATTTGAAATATCAATTTGAAATATTTCGAAATAAAGCACGCATTAAGCAACGCTTGTTTGTGTGCTCTTCGTCAAATTGAATTTCCCTACAATTAGAAATAAAATTCGATATTCTAAATATGGAATCCCGGTACTCTTTTATTGAAAAGTAATAAGAGCATATATGCGCAAATAGTTTAATTTACTTTTCTTATTAAGATTGATTATAACATTGATTATAATCATATTGAATTTTAAATAAATAGAAGATAGTATAGAAATGTTTGTATAACATTACTTTTAAATTTTCCTAGGAACTCTGAAGAACCGTTTTCATTATTCTAGTAACCTCTCGAAGCATTTATAATTTACTCAACTATCGTTTAACCACTCCGTTTAATCTCCGATGATATAAATCATATGGAAATTTCAAAAGCAGCAATATTTTATACAAACGGAATTATTTAAGATTTTTGCTATGCCATACGAAATGATACATTTTTAATTGAATTATTAGCTTTTTTAAAAAAATGTGGAGTTGAGTGTGGATGGGGGCACAACAAATCCTTTCTAAAAGCTTAGTGTTTGCTTGAAAATATTCATAAAAGTATGCATGAACTAACTGTAAAGCAAATTTCCACATTAATTATATATATTTCCTTTTTCTTTTCGAACATCGACGATTGAACTTTGGTCCGCGAATCGGCGCTCTGAGGAGTTGAGCATTCAAGTTAAATTCCATAATTAGACGAAGCATCCTTTCACAATTTGTTATATTGTAGTTATGACAAAAGTTTCACAATCCAAGTCAAATTATGATTATTATTATTTCGGAAAACAATAGGACTTAGTCCTTTTTAGTACATCAATGGAATTAACAATGTTTATAAAAATTAAAGTTTTGCATTTTTGCAATCCATCTGCTTTAATTTTAATTATAATTTTGTCTAGCATTGACAAATAAGTTACGTTTATTATATACCTTAAATTCCAGCCATTCTTTTAGGTTGTTGTCGTTCGCATATCCTAAAACGGTATACGCCAATACAACAACAGCAAAACAGGCTAAAATTACACGCATTTTGCTTCACTTTAAGAAAACACTTGTTTTTCACAGAAAGGCTCGCACTTTTTTTCCGTTTATTATATTTATAACTGATTATTTTTATTAAAATTTTTTTTGTAAAATCGCGTCAGCTTGGCACTACGCTCGATTGCTAAATAGAACATTGCGAAAACTAACTTCAGAAGAAACCTCACGTCCCGGTCTAGGCAATCGTGCTGCTACTCTACATATACATACATATGTGCATATGTATGTGTGTAGGAACTCATTGCTTTATAGTTTGAGTGATATCTTTCAATTCGGGCTCATTATTTCAGCGTTATGAATAAGTATATATGTACAATGTACATACATAGGTATAACATGAACATATTTAGAGACATGTTTTAACATGAATATAGTAAACTAGGCATGGAAATGTAAATAATAAAAGTATTTAAAAAGTGTAATAGCAACAACTTTTGTAAGAGATTTAGCAATTTATAGAGTTCTAGATATTAAATGGGTTACAATTGTGGCAGCAATAAAGTTATAAATTTCAACTCATGGAAGATGAAATTCAAAATTATGTAGCTGAATAATCTACACTGAAACATATACTATGCATGTATATGATGTGCTTTAGTGTGCGCCGATATCTGTGTGGTATAACACGCATTCCTCGTAGTACAAACAAATTCTATGCTTTCGAAGCAGATGTACTACAAACTACTCAGCTTCTTTATCAATCGCAAATTAACAAATGACGCTTCCCCGATGGCGTTTGCATACATACTATGTATGTATGATGTTAGCAATACAAATTTCATAAAAAAGGAATATAGCTTTTGCTTTCATTTCGATGTCATGCTCGAAAAACTAAAAAGTAGACATGCTCAAATTTTTTAAAGGATGCACTTATTTGCAATTTATTGATATTAAGCATATGAGATAGGTAACATAATGATTAACAACTTTTGATTATTTGAGTTTAAAATATCATAAAAAGCGGCAGACATTGGCATGGATCTTTAAACCAGCGGATAGCTGGCAGCATTGGCAAGGCCACAACGGTTCTTGTTGCGCGCTATTTTCAAGTAGCCGCTTTCGCCCCAAACGGTGCTCCAAGAGTTTTTGACCAGCCAATAGTCGTGGCCGCCTTCACTGCCGTAGCCGACAATCAAAACGGCATGGTCTAGGCGAGTCGAGCTGCAATGCGTGTCGTCGTACACGCCTCTTTTGTAAAACCGAAAGGATTTCTGCGAGGCGTCTATGGCAATGCTAATCGGGCCCACCGTTGCAGTGGCCTCCAGCAGTTTCTTTTCATTGCCCTTCGGTATGCTGACATAGCCGCGAACGGTGGCACCAATTGTGCGTTTGTTGAAATGGCATTTACCGTTTTTAGCCGTATATGGGTAGGATGCTTCCGTGTCGATGCCGCCATTGGCCTTGATATACTTGAAGGCTTTCTTGGGAAATCCGCCACCACAGCCACTGTTGCCATATTTGCCACCAGCACAATCGACCAGATTCTGCTCCGACAATGACACCAGTTTGCCCGTTTTGCGAAAGTGTTGCCCCTCCAGAGCGCCAGTCGTAGAAAATGCCCAACAAGCACCACACTTTCCTAAAGCAGATGCAACGTTAATACTAAAAGTGCATTTAAAGTACATTCAACTATAGCTAAATGTCCTAACTGTGCATCAAATGCTCAGTAGTAAAGCAGCATTAAATCCTCACTAGCTGATTCAATCGAAGAGCTACCGAACCCAGTCTCGAAAAGGAGTAACATAACCTAATTTACCTTGAGACTTGACGGCTGTAACAGCGCCCTTCTGCCTCCAATCTGCCGCTTGAGGAAGGCTCACATGAGCCGGTGTTATAAAGGTTATAAGCTCAGCTTCATCGCTGTAAATATTTAAGAGATATGTTAATATTAAATTACTAAATAGCCCACTGTGCACTCTTTTCAAAAAGCCTTACTTCTCCAGTGTTCCATTGTTACCGAACATGAAATGCGCCAGCTCATGCGGCAACAGATCGGCGTACTCATTTAGACCCAATTCGTATGAAACCTCACCAGCGGCGTACAGTTGATTATGCTCATCAATAAAGCGCCTATTCTGCTGAAAGATCTCAAAACGGAAACTCTCTTCCATCTCATTCCAGTAATATTTCTTGTATTCGAGCTGTAAGTTATGTCGGCAGAGAAATGTATAAATTAGTTAGTAATTGTGCTTCAGCAGTTATAATAACCAGCCCTATTCTGGCTGTCACAAGTCACAAGAGTCACAATTGAATATTTGGCATCAATGGACATTTTTCATATGAATAAATATTTGTTTCGTATGAAAAATACCAATTGAACCAAAGTGTATCTACAGGATAAGGTAGTAAGTATGTATGTGCTACTTACTTTAAAGGTTTGCCACTCCCACATATCTGACAGGAACAATGGTGAAATTGCGTTGGCGGAGGCCACAATCAAGAAACAAACAAGCGGCACGATTGTATGCATTATAGCGGAGATATAGGATATACGATTTAGGAAAATTTAAATTTAATGTACTCTATTGAAATTAAACTGTATGGGAAGGCGGCTCAAACTCGAATGAAATGAAGCCATTTTCTGCTCTCCTCGAAAACTATTATATAAGCATTTCACTACGAGATTTGCTGTGTTATGGTGAAATTTTTCAAAGCCTTACTCACTCCGCACTTTAAAGGACGCGCTGAATAATAAAAAAATTTATCGGTTTGCGAAAAAAACTATGAGCAATGATTAATTTTGATAATTTTCAGCAATAGCCTAAAACTATGTATGGAATCAAAAAATGTTTTGGAGGCGCGGAAAATGTTACGGAAAAATAATGTATATATAAATACTGCTGATACTATAGACTGTAGATTAAAGTAAAAATACGGCAATTGTGAATACGAGTATACTTAACTCTTCAAAGCAGCAATATAACATTTGATATTATTTTTGGTGTACATTTGTGATTTTCTTCCAAAAGGTGCCTTCAATAAAGGTTCTTTTTTGGATGAAGATTTCTGACGATGCTCTCACCTAGGACAAAAACACGGAATCAAAATTATTTTCATAATTTTGCTTAATTTCAACAAAAGTAGGCAAACGACTTTGCTTTCAGAATTTCGATTTATTTGTTATTAAGCATTCATATATCGATAGTACATAAAAGAACAGTTTTTTAATTTTCACATATAACTTACAAACTAGTACATATATATGCAGTGAAATTTATTTATTTATTTAATTCAGTCTACAGATTACAAATCTTACAGACTATAACAGTGTAATAGAGTATTCGATACTTAATTAAATATACTAAAAAGGCTTAGCCTAAAGCGGTGCTCGTTTACATCGAAATCTAAAAATGGTTTATAAGAGTTACATAGATTTATACACCTATTAATCGGTTAATGGAAGGCATAGTTTGTTCTATGGAGCTCCTCTACTAAAAATCGTGAGTTCGTAAGATTAATAGGCGGTTCGTATAAAGAAAAATATCTTGATAATTCATCACAGTAAATTTTGCCGGATAAAATTTGGTAAACAAACAAAATAGAGTTAAGCGTTCTTCTTTCTTTCAATGACTGCAGACCTAAGAGCTTCCGCCTGGCATCATAGGATGACCATCAGGCCAGTACATCTTTTTAAGCGCATATTTCGTCAAAGCTCGTTGGACTCTTTAAATGCGATTGAAGTGCTCATCGTAAAAAGGGTTCCAGATAATAGAGCAATATTCGACTATGCTTCGAACCAACGACAAGTAAATTGCTTTTATTGTCATGGGATCTTTAAAAGTCTGGGTATTCCTCTTAATGAAACCAATCATTTGTAAAATCAATTTGTGAAAATTTTACTCCTTACACTTTCAAATATGTTTATAAAAACGATTTTTATACAAATTAAATTTAACTAATGAGAAAAACAAAGCTTCTTTTTTCAACTGAACACTTCAAAAACGAATTTAATTGCTCCCTGACCCCACACAATCGAGTCATGAAAACGGACGTGCCTCTGTTTACCAACAACTCACTTCCTTCCTCGTTCGCACGTTTTCTTCCACATTCAAGCATAAGTAAACATTTGTACAACAACAATATTTGACTTGCACACATACACTCGCATGCAAATGGCGTCGAAAGTTGTTGCTAAATGCAGAGCGAACGAAAATGGTAGCTATGCTTTTTGCTATAAATTACACAATACCAACAGCATCGATTCATTATTGTTACAAAAAATGTTTAAGGTTTGATTTTTAAGGTTTTCTGTATTTATTTCATTTAACTCCTTTTATCCCAAATCATTACAAGGTTCCCTAACGGTAATCAGTGCATCAACCATGTGAGCTTTTCAGCGGAATTCATTCACAGCGAGTCATTTGAGTGTTCACAATTTTCCTCTTCATTGTTCACGCTCGAGCTACGCCTCTTGGCCTTCCTTCAGACGGTGTCCATGCAGAGCTGGAAAAATTTTATTATTCTACACTTTCAATTTCAAAGAATTTTCAATTTGCAAAATATTCGTTCAACTAAAAAAGTCTTGATGCCATTGCATGAAGTTGCAATCAGGAATTTGCATACATTTATTCTGGTTTAGTCAGAACTGAAACGCGGTTTCTATTATTTACGATACATAAATTGTAGCAAATGTGCAACAGACAAATTTTTCCTACAAAAAAAAAAGAAAATTTTAACTCGTTCAAGGCTTTGGTTCATAAAACAATCGGCACATTGATGCGATTGAAATCGATCAACTGTTTGATGAGTGAAATTCAATTGGTCAAAATAGAATATGATGAATAATTTATACTTGATTCACTTATATGTGTTTGTGTGTACGTACATATGTGTGTGTATTTTGATTGGTGTGTGCGGTTGCGATTGCTGCAGCCCAATTTATGTTGAAGAGCAGTTAACGGTGATAATGTGATAAAGGCCTTAACCATTCCACCGACTCAACGCCGCGCCACAAGAACATTAACAACAACTACAAACACAGCGCAGCAAGACACAATGACATTCGCTTTGAAATGTGTTGATGCTGAAAGCGCTTTGATGCTTTGTCGCTTTGTTGCTTTTTCAACGCCCACTTCGGGCCAAAGTGAGGCATAATTAATTGATGTTGCCGTGCATACGAAAACCGGCCGGAACACACTTAAGCAAATCAGTTTAAGGGTGCTGCCGGTTTGTTGTTGTTGTTGCAAGGATTTGCTATTGTTGTTGTGGTTTTTGTGGCTTTCTGTTCTGACCAGAAATAATAAATCTCAATTACTCAAGTGCAAAAGGCAAGCTAAAGTATGTATTTGCAACAAAATGATATAATTATAAACATTGCGCTTTAAATGAGCTACATTTGTCTAAGCATAGTACAAAAGTCCTGTGCAGAAGCCAACTGATATTTTTTCTGTACAATTGTTTTGGAAGGGTAGAGACTTTAACTGAATATTATGCAAAGATTTGCTCCTTGTGGGTTCATACTAGACATAAAATAAGGCTTGTCATTTTAAATCGAAAATAATCGCTATCTCTCACAATGAAAAATTAAAGGTTTAAGGTCTTAGAGTTGATATTCAACATAGTAACTCCCTTGACATGTGAGTCTGGACGTCCTTCTATGGTGTGAGTATATGCCTGAAATTATGCAACAGTTTTTCGGAGGATTATTCTTTTTAGTAGCACGTCATTTTTAACGAGTTATTATCTGTCTGTAAATATTTACATATAAGTTAACGAAGTCAGAAGGACTTCGCTCAAAAAAGATATGCGCCGCAACCACGGCGGCGCAGATTAAATAAGTTACACGGTTCAAGTATTCATTTTTATTACAATTTATTTTACTTTACACTCAATTAATTATAAAGACTTCTGGTCTTTATCGTGGTCACCTACAGACTGCCCGCTTCTACCTAGCCTTAACTACTTAACTACTCCCTGAGCGACGCAGTGCGATCCCGCGATGCCTTCAGCCTGCGGCGCGTGTGCCGCGTCAGCGGAATTACCTGGCGATGGTGTGATCGCCCGGCCATTGGCGTTCCCATGGTGTCATCGGATACCTTTGCAGCGGTCGCCACTTGGTTACGCGCGTGTGCAGCGTCAGCGGTATCGTGCGCTCGCGCCTGCAGTAAGCTCAGACAGGGGCGCGGTGTTAACTTATATATTTAAGAAAATATCTAGACAATATTTTGGTAATTAGAAATGTAACTCTTTCATAGAAAATATTTAATATTGGTTTATTATAAATGACATCTTTTTGAAAAATAGCGAAGCATTCTTATTGTGAATGCACAATTACCTTTCGAATCATACTTATTACATCTATAAATATGTACTGTAGAAGAATTGAAATATTTTTCAATTATAGTTTGTAATTTTTGCGCACCATCATTGGAGCGCTTAGTTGCCCTAAATAGATACAATAAACCACATTAATCAATATTTTAAATTATATTTTGCTAACGATTATCGTTGTATGGCCCAAAATTCTTTTCTTTGCTGAAAAATCAAATGAAAAAAGTACCGAATTGCTTCTTTTATAAATAACATAAAATGCAAATAACACCAAAATAAATTTGGCCAAAACTACTTGACTGCGAAACTAGGCCGAGAAGTAGTATGCGAGTGTTTCCTTGCCAACTGAAATACTACCGACCATTATCGTAATAATATGATAAACAGTAATATAATAAACAAGAAAGTCAATTTGCAAATAAACATTTCCATGGAATTAAAAAAAAATTACTGGCAGCAGCGGAACTGCAGCGTTTCGCAGGTATATTAACATTTGTCACGTCACTTGAAGTGCATCCGTTGGGAAAATGAGAAAATGTGCATGGAAATTGCATTTTGATGGCGACATCCTTGTCAGTTTTGTTGTGGAGTTTAACAGCGGAATTGAGCAGGGATGAATGTTAAATTGATGGCCTCCTTGATAGCTGCACAGATTTCATAAGGGCTTTAAGCTGCTTTGCATGGTCTTAAAGGTTCTGTGCAAGTCAGGTTGAAGGATTTCAAGGAACTACTAAATATGCTAAAAATGTATGTTCTTTTTTTGTGAACAATTTAGCAAAGAAAGATAAAGAAAATTATCGTAATAAATTTAAACAGTAATATTGTTGTATTTAGGTAATAGAAGTAGTACAGTACTTTTCGCTCATAACGAACTTCAAGGGACTGGGCAAAACGGTTCGTTTTAAACTCGCTTTGAATGAAGTCATTCTTTTGATAGTTTTCCAGCGCGTACTTTTGACATTTTTTCGTTTTAGGCTAAAGCTCGCTTAAAACGGTTGCGTTATAAGCGAAAAGTACTGTAATAAGAAAAGATTCAGTAAAAGCTTAGTGTTCTGAAAGGCTTGGCCGCTGAAACCACAGAAAAAAGCACTTGCATAAAAATTTTAAAAACATTTTTGCATTTTTCAGTTTTGGACAAACGAAAAGTATTTACCTTTTCCGTGAAGTTCTGTGTATTTTGTACGCCTTCGCAAATATGCGCTTTTTGCCATTTCACCACACCAACAATTTCACATACTATGTAGTACATATGCAATCATATTGAATACAGTCGAACTTCCATAACTGGAATCACTATCCTAAGAAAAAGTTCGACTTATGGAGACTTCGACTCATAGAAATTTATTTATTTGCTCCCTAAACGATGTTGCCACCCGATTTAGTTCGATTTATAGAAAATTCGAGTTATAAAAGTTCATGTTATGGAAATTCGACTGTATGTGAAATAATTAGAGCACTTAATTATTATCTAAAAATTTAATTTTCAACACGGAATTATTTACGTTATTTTAAACCTGCTTCAAAATCATAATGCAAGTTTTTTCCCAAAAATATGTGTACATTTGTATCTATTATTAATTATATTGGATAAAATATATATGTGCACACTTGTCTGCCTTCAATGTAAATTTCTCACCGTTTTTGTTTTTGTGCATCGACTTTTTTTTTACAGTAGTAAATCAGAGATAACATGTTGCAGCACATTCAACTTTAAATATTAAATTTTATTATTTCAACTTAATTCAATTTCATTTAAACATTTTAGCAAATTGTTCAATTTCAGATTTATGCACGTATAAAATAGCTTACATTTTATTGATATTGTTATAAAAAGATTTCCTAGGTTATGTACAAAATGAGCCAGATTCATTTCATACTCATCTGCATATATATGTACATAATATACTCGTATATACGAGAGATATGCATGTATATACATATGCGTCATTTACTTGACTATGGAAAGTGCACTGCAGTGAGGTTATGAACGACTTATGTAATTGTTAACATAAATTGCCAATGCTCGCCACAATCAATTTGACAATAGTAAAGATAGTATTAAATGGAATAGCCAGATATTGACAGCGTTAAACATTAAATATATACATTTACATAGTAACCCTACTTTTCCCGTTGGAATTTTTATAACAATTATTAAATTGTTGTGAAATTTTAGTAAATAACTACATGCATGAAGTTGAAAGAGTAGTGCAGCTTTGAATTGATTTTTGAGATTCTTTGCAATCCAATTGAAATGCTTTGAATTAGGCTATTCAATTTCTTAATTTAATGCACTCGATCGAGTTTAGCGGATTCCTACATTGTTATCTTTTGATTATTATCAAGCATGATTCAAAGTTTGACACGATTATCTATTATCACAATCTACTTATATACTAATACTATTACAATCTGATTTAAAGTGTCAAATGTGACACTAGAAACAAAGGCACATTTCTTTAAAGCAATTAGCCGTTCAAAGCCCTGTTCCTCTGTGTTTTTATTAAGTTAGTGCTTCGCAGGAAATTCCTAATTTCCATCTAAAGAAGTAGTTCCGATTATATTAACCCTTTTTTCTTCAAAAAAGTATCTCATATGACACTGCAACAAATTAAGATTAAACTAAAGTTTTCATATAATGCAAAAGAATTCCAAAATGAAATAATAATTTTTAATGCTCCAGAGGGGTTGCAGCCAGACCACATTAGTTTTTTTTTTCTGCACTGGTTGTGAGACACAAATGAGGTTTAATTTCGAGCGGAAATTCCCAAAGCCAAAGATAAGCGCACACACACACAGAAATGCGCAATGTGCTTGTGTGTATATGTTAGTAGACTTCCAGTCCGGCACATTAAAAACTACAGGAACCACAATGGCCATGCCGCACTCTGTTGCCAGTGTATCTATAGCAGAAGCCAGCAGCTCTGGCCAATATACTTGGAATTAGTGGCACAGCCGCCTTCAACCGAGCTACGTATGTGGCAAAATAAACGGCTGGCCGCGGCGGCGTTTTTAATCCCTTGGCAACTCGAGAGTGAGTTAGGAAGGCGTAATTATCTCATGCGTGCCCAGGATTGTTGAAATGGCGAGAGTTTTTGTTGTTGGCGCTGCGCATGTGAAAATATTAAGGTCTTGTACCAAGAACTTTCAATTAAATCCATGACTTCTTTTTATAAAAATATATTATGTCTGCCTCTTGCGCCGCACTGATGCAATAAATACATTGAGCCAATGAACAAATACATTATATTTTATTCAATTTAAAACTTCATTGCAGGTAGCAGGGAAACCTTTGGACACATACAGCGCTCCTGCCCCGCCATCGCTAGAACACGTCTGACTTGTTTAGGAGCGCCGGTCTCTTCAGAGCTCGAACAGATCTCGGAACTAGGCATCAAACCTCTTTGGAAATTTGTGAAACACACACAAATTCTGACAGATCACTACTTTGACCATTCCTAAACGGAACTCTTACTGGCATCAGTAAGGATCTAACAAGGTCCATGCGTAGCCTTTTTGGGCAGCCAGATTAACCTAACCTAAAACTCCATTGAGCCAATGCAGGCGGTATAATTAATCTGAATTGAATAGCGGCATTTAATATATAGCAATGAGATTTTATAAATTTGAAATGCAAAGTCTATGAGGGATTTTTTGTTGAGTGTAGCGCATTCTAAATTTTTTTTCTGCGCACATTTGACCATGCTGAAGGAAGGCCGTTGTTTAAGTGCTGGCCTTAGATAGGAGAGACTCCTGCGGGAAAAGCTACATTATTGGTTGGCTCATATGAGCATTATGCTGCGAGAAGAATGTTAATTTCCTGTGTATATAAATAAATGAAAGATACTTAAAATGTGTGCATTGTGGGCAGTGAATAGAGTAAATTTATTTTTGAAAGCAAGTAAAAGGACTTTAAGAGCAATCGATTAAAAATTAGTGGATTGATTTCTGTTTGATAAAATTCGCTGCTCAAATTAAAATATCCGGTCAAGAGTATAGCTTAAAAAATTAATTGATGATTGAACACATTGAGGCTATTATTTTTTGTACCTATTACACTAACTGATTTCTATAAAAAATGGAACGCACTTAGATTGAAACTGTCTTTCAAACCCTAAGAAACATTGAAATCCAATAAACTTTTGAAAGAGTTTAAGAAAATTAGTAATGTGATTTTATTCTTGTATCGGAATAAGAAAAGTTACCAGCAAACAGACATGCATTTTCCCTTTACCGAAATTTTCCTGAGCTTTTTGCAATGCAGAGGATTTCCGATGGTAACAAGGAACTTAGTTGGTCTGTTCTCACCACCTCTGACTCCAGCAACTGCAATCGCGACCTGGAAACTGCTGGGACATTCGCATAAGAAGTGGGTAGCGGTGTTCTCGTCCTCCAAACATCTCTCACAGATGCTGTCGTCGGCCAGACCCATCGCACTCAAGTGTTTAGCATAGGAGGTGTGATCGATCAGGACGTCAACTGGAAGTCTACAGTCCTAACGGTTTAGGCATCTAAGGAATGAAGACTTTCTTTTGTCGACAATTGAAAGAAGTAGCTTCGTCTTTCTACATTCAGCTAGCCCAGCCCATCTAAGACCGTGTTGAGAAACAACACGTCGTTGATCGACGCATTGACCGTGGAAGATGGCAGGAGAAGTTCATATTCAGTGCCCAGAAAGTGTTCTTCAGAACCCGACCTAGCAAGTTCAACGGACACTTTATTTCCAGACACGCCGAAGTGCCCCGGTACCTAAATTGATTATTTTACTTTTGATTAATATAGACTTGGGTTTGATTTTGCTGCTGGTTTAAAGACTTACAGTTCGAATTTGAATTTGGTTAAAATTTTTTCGATGAACCAAATTCGTTTCTGCTACAAGAATGAGTTCGAACTATAGTTACGATTTTAATTATGGCTGTACTTGGTACATATGTGCTCAAAATACATTTACGTAAGGACCTTGACTTTTAGCTGGACCTATGCCAAGTTAAGAAGCCCTAGCTGCGATTGGAATAAGGGACTCGAGAGAGCTGTCACGTGAGTCGGAAACCTGCAGCTGGTTGTGATGCCATACTATAAGTAGGAAAGTATGCCAAAGGAATACATACCTATACTTCAAAGTAAAAAACCACAAACAATGTTACACAAATAAAGTTCGCCAATGTTGTTCATTATATTTCTGTATTAGTCAGTTATATAAATATTCTACGCGGTATGCACGAAAAAACAGTGACTCTGTGAGTTATAATTATCAGGCAAAAGTACCATTGGCACAGTTTGATATTGACCGTGAATATAGCTCATAGCTCAAAACCATAATGCAATCATCTTTCTAAAATACATATGCACGATACATATACATATATATACTGTGAATATTTGGCAGATAAAAAAGTGGCCACAAAAAGTGAAGCAAAAAATTTGCCAAAAGTTGAAAAATCCCCACAACTTTCTACACATTTATGCACAAATTCTTCGAAAAACAGAGCGGTTTCCCTTTCAGTGTACACGGCGTGAAGATAATAAAACAAATGCCCCCGTTGTTGATATAATAAACAAATTTGTTTTTGTGGTTTTTGGTACTTGATTACAAAATCCAACAATTCCATGGCTTCCCGAAATGAGCGAATTTTTACGTAGAAGCGTTGTAGTATTTATATACTCGTACAAGCATTGCAGATGGCTAGACGAGTGGACGTACTGTCGGACAGACAGACAGACAGACAGACAGACAGACAGGCATATTTGAAAATTTAAAGATTCGATGTAAAGATGCCGAATATTTGTGTTTTTTGAAGAAGTTTCACGTATTGAAGCGGATATTACAAATGCCATAAACTACACAATAACAACAACAACAACAATGAAACGAAAAAGTGGCATCTTATGTTTTGTCTGTAAATTTTTAATAAATAAGAGAATAACAACCGAATGCCAAGTTCAAACGGTTTGTTTTGGTTCTCTTTGTAAAGCGAATCAAATCGAGCGTTTTCAAATTTTTTGCTTTGAAGCAGAGCTATACTTTTTTTTGCAAGTCCATGGGATGTGCCTAGAGTTTCTTTATTGGCGGGTTTTTTAATATTCCAACAATTGCTTGTTCGCTTTTTCCGCAAGAAATGGGAAATTCGATTTTTTAGATCTCAGATTTTAGTAGAACATTTTTCTTCCACTTAACCTCTTTTCTGAAATCTTAACAATTAACATTAGCTTAGCCGAGTTCTAAACCGTGTTCTAAGAAACAGATAGAGCTTAGCTGATTTTCTTTCTTGAAGGCTACACTTTCTTTTTCAAACAACACATTTCTTCCGAAGATTGTATACGTGTTTACTTAATCTTCCATCCATATGACTTTATTTGGAAAGTGGTCTCCAAAGCTATTTTCAATGAAGAGTTCAAGTGCAAAAAAGTTTCCAGTTGTTTATTGACAGCTTAGTTTAGGCATGTTCCTATTACGAAGTATTTTAAGCCACCTTCTTTTTAACAAACTCAATTTTTCAACTATGATTTTAAATGCGTCATTTATGAAAATTAGAGAACAGTTAGCATTAAAATAGTCTTCAGATTCCTGCTTGTCTCACTAAATCAGTGCGTTCGTTGCTTGTATGATATCGAAAGCGACATTTTAAGCATTGTCTTGTTGTTGTCATGCAAAAATTGTAAAAAAAATAATGCTTATGATATGTTAATTAAAAAATTCACATAGCAAAAGAAATTTCAAAAATAACTCCAGCTACTCTTTATTGAAAAATAGTCATAGTCTTGAAAAAATTCTCTCTCAAATTCCCAATTTAAACACGCAGATTTTCTTTCTAGAAAGTCCATTTCGTATGTAAGAAATGAAAAATGAAAGGAGACATTTTTATGCTGGAATTTTACTCTTTTCGCTCGCAAAAATTTTTGGCATTTGCAACAACAGCATTTATGATTAAGATACAGATTCTGTCAAAGAAAATTTTCTATACCTTAACAAGTAGGGAAAGATTAAAAAGGAAAAAAGCTAAACATGCAATGCTAAAAAAATATAATATGCTTCAAATAATATACATACTCCCAATTCTGTTTTTACACGGATTTTTACACGGTTTTGTTGGGAACGTATCTACCGAGTGAAAATAGAATTGGGTTAGTTCTAGTTATAGATTTCTACGCTTTAATTTTTTGATGTTTGCAAATGTGTCCAGAAACTGACGCGAAACGTTCCAGGGAAGAGAAATTCTACGAATGAGAACAGATTATCGGTGAAATCAATTATATAGATTTTCCAGAAAGTTTTTAACTTTTTCAACAGAAGTTTCGGTTTGAGTTGAATGTTGGTTTCTACTGAGATAACTCAAAGTTTTGTGTACACAATTTCAGTTTCATTTTCATAACTTTTTGCTTTTGTTCTTTTGCAGGAATGGTGAATTTAATGGTTTGAAGTATTTCATGATAATATTTGCATTTTCCTTTTAGAATTTAGCTCAACATTTCATGAATGGAACATACAAAATTGTTATCTAAAGTACCTATTAAATTCTTATCTTGAATTGCTTGCTGTGATTTCTTTACATTTGTTGGGTTTATTAATCTATGGCTCTAATTATATCACACTTGAGCTCGAAATTAACACATACAAGCTTTCACAAATGAGTACATACACAACAAAAACACATACAAATGGAAATGTTTACTCATATGCATGTGTTAGTGTGTGCATGTAAATTCAAGGGCGTAAAGCAAAATCAAACAATGCTTGAATTTGCTAACAAAAATCGCATTTAACCCAATTATATGGACCAACATTGAGCGTGGAGCACAACACGAACATTGTTTCGATGGTGCTGCTAACAATGGCCAAACAGAGGGAGCGTCGTTGAATTTAATGAATTCATAAAGCAACGCATTGTTCCTCGGCGCAGGAAGTCTTCTCGGGGGTAGGGGAGCGACAGAAGAGTTAGTGCAAATGAGAGAATACTTCAAAGTAATTATCTCTCTGCATTTTGGCTATGGAAGACCATGCAAGAAGCAGGAACTCACCACTCATGACCATGCCTCACGCTTGCCGTAGTACGCCCACGCAGAGGAATTCGTAATCATTGTTATTCCATGCCCCAAAGCTCAGCGCTGCGGCGCTCAGGTGTGCTGCTGCCAACTCCACCATTGCCGCATTAACACACTTGGCCTTGGTGAGTGTGTGTGTGTGCGCGGCGCAGGATATTTGGATATTCAACAAAATCAGCTGAGCGAGCACGTGAATGGGGCTGAATTGGGAAAACTGGCACCAAAGATATGCATATGCCTGATGGTCGTCCCCTGCCCCACAGCCAGCCGAGCCGCATGCTTGTGGTGCCCACGCACCAGCAGCGCCTTCAACTGCGCTTCGCTCGTTCAGTGGCAAGCACACGTCCAACAGTTTGTTGTCGCACAGCAGCTGGGCTAGGTTTTTGTTTATATTTTGCCCAGCGCATAGGCGCATGCGCAAAGAGCAATCAGGGGGGGTGATGAGAGCGAGTACGAGAGACAGTTTAGTAAAAGCAAAAATCCGGGCTTAGGCTGAAAGTGTTGAATTTGGCCTATGGCAATGGGAACTTGAGTGGGTGTGTGTGGGCAGCATTGGACTTGTAAACAGATTTGCCGTTAGCAACATGTTGCGTCATCGATGTAAACTTTTTGTTAGCTGCAACCAGTGGCGTGTTCTTAGCCGCGGAATTTCTCAACTGAAATTGAAATTTGGATGCTTTGCTGCAAAATGTCTTATAAACAGTAGAGACAATTCTACAAGAGCAATATTTAATTAAGCGTGGATCAACTGAACAGGCACTACATAATATAGAGTGGCAGAAGGGGAACGGATTTCTTGCTTCCAAGATATACATACATTTACGAAAAAAGTTAATATGTACCTACTGTTTAAATTCTCTTGCTACTGTGGAAGCAAATGAATCAAAAAATATTTAGGCACCATAACATATAAAGACCATTCGGCAAATTTCTGCAATATAACACAAGCCAACTAATATTCATTAATTTTTGATTTACTATGCCAACTGAAAAAGGCGTCAGGTCAAATGAGCCGCGCAGTGCACAAATTGTTAAACTCCATAAAGCAAAAAGTTGAGAAATGCGATGAAATAATGTGCATTGTTTTTTTAAAATTCCCTCTGAAATACATTACTTATTATTCAATGATCCAAAACATTTTTGTTGTTTAACTGTGTGGGTATCTTTATTATTCAGGAAAGCTTTTATAAATATAAATGACTATACTAAGTTCATTACGATTTTTCAAAAAGTGGATTTAATCGATATGTGCACTGAGCGGATCATACATATACATATTCAAATATAGTTTGGAACAAGAAATGCTAAATGGTGTTACGATATGAGTACCCAGGAAGTTATATTTGCCATTTCAAACATACGGGAATGGAGTATGAGAAGGGCTTTACCTATAGAAACTTCTTCTACTTCGTCTTGTATATGTATGTATTATAAGAGCTGGATTCTTGAAAATTGTTACTTTTTTTTAATTTTGCGAATTCCGAGGGAAACGTGGCTCTCGAAAGCCCTTCGCTCTCAGGAGTGCCAGCGCATATAATCACAAATTGTTTAAGAGTACTTTACAATTGAGCGCTAACTCAAAAAGTTTCTGTTTTGGGCATTATATGTATGTATATGTACATATATGCATATTTTTTCTAAACAATTTAAGGGAAAATTTGCGTAAATTGCTTCCAAAAAATCTTAAAATTTTTGGCACTACGCTTTTCCGAAATACCCTCTCCAAATCCAAATGACTTTCTTAAGTTTTCCTTCTGTCAGCTTGTTTCATGCGGCATCTTGTTGCCAGCAACAAGAGCAGGTACGCAGCCAACCCATGCCACAGCATTTTCAGCAGTTCATTCATACATTTTCAGCCGCCTCTCACCTATGCCAAAGCCCAGGAAAGTGCTCTTCTTCATGGGATCACACGCAGTTGCTAGTATTTGTTGGCCGCTGTCTGTGCCATGTGAGTGTGGTGAGTAAGGCGCTTTGCCACAGTGTAGCTGGCGTAGCGTGGTGAATTGCGGCACTGAGGCAAGCAGCCAGCCGATTTTGTGGCAAGCATTTCGTGTAAAAACCCTGATTCCGTCAACAATTCAAACAGTCTGCAAAGGATTCTCAACGCCTTCGTTGTCCCGAAAATCGTTGTCAGCAGCAGTGAAAAACTCACTTGTAAAAGTTTTTGAAATTCTTGGTGTGAAACTGTTAAAATTTTATGTGAGATTCTTAAAGTTCGGTAGTGTTGAAGTTTTGGAAAACCAAATATATTGATTTTTGCTGTGAGTCGCATACGAAAATGTTTTAAATACATATTGTTTTAAAATTTAAATATTGCTTAAGTTTTCGACGAAATCTTTGCCGTTTACGTCGTTGCCGTCTGAATGGAAGGCGTTTGAATTGTTTAATTGCCAGGCAAGAGGAAATTGCGTTGTGGCAACAACAAAGCACAAAACAGCCGTTAGAAACGTATAAACAATTGATTTGTTTAATCGGCACGCAAAATTATAATTCCACAAAAATTCGATTTTGTTTGGAGAAAAAGAAAAGTTGCGCATTGCGGTTACAGAGAACATTCAATTGCATTTGATCGAAGAAAAATTTGACGAAATATTCAAATTTACTTTCATATAGCATTTTCTCATTACAATTGTATGCAATTTTTTGCGAAAAGTGGTTAAAACTCAATTGAACTCAACTTTTGAGTTCAGTTAAAAACCGTTAATTTCGAAACTTTTGCTTTTGTAACTTTCTGAATTTTTGAAAATGCATAATATTCAAAGTAGCCTAGAGCTATTTCTGCAAATAATATATCGAAAGTAATTGTGTTAAGTATACTTGTCTTATTTTTAAATTGCAAAGTTTAGAATTTTTGGTAAAATTGTTCGCAATAAAATGACATGTTGATCTTTCATATCGAATAATATGCAGTTTATTGAAAAGTGGAAAATATCTAGACAATTTGTTGGGCAAACTTTTTCTGAAGTTGCCACGACCTTAAACTCAAAAGCTTTAATTTTATTTTGAAACTGAAAGAAAGTTTGTTATGACTTTTATACATTTTAATACAGATATTTATGAAAATTTTTGAAAAATTGCTGAAAATACAGATATTTTATACAAAGATAATTTAAAAATTATCAAAAGTTATTCGTAATTATGGATTCTTGCTATTCTGGCGAGTGTCAGAAAAGTCACAATTGCACATTTTGCCACTTTTTTCCATTGAAATTTTTTAAAAGAAGTGGCAATAAGAAGTAACGGCAGCGTAGGGCTGTTTATAATAAAAATTCAAAATGCATTTTAAACTAAACTTACTTCACAGTGACTCAGTGAATAAGTGCTCGGTCTCTGATGGAATTGTTCGCTGCTTCGAAACCCTTTGTGTGCCTCGGTAACGCAAGCTGTTGCCACAATAATTTATTATTTTATTTAAAAGTTAAATAAAGTTTTACCTAACTACATAAATGGGGTCACTACAAGCTCTTGCAGAAATATTTTTGTGTAGCTGAAGCGAATGATCAAAACTAAATATATCAGGTGTATTATAAGAAAATCCATAGTTTTTCCAATAGATGGCTTTACCAATCTTTAGATGAGTAAAACGAAATCCATAATTTTTGCATGAAGTTGAAGTCCTTATTTAGCATAGTTAGAATGATCCGACGATTTCATGACATTCGGACTCGACGATATCCATTCTTTTACCGACATTTTTGACAATTGGCCTTCCAGAGCGTGGTGCATCTTTGATATCAAAAATACCGGAACGGAAACGACAAAACCAAAATTTTGTTTGTATCGAAGAAAAACCGTAAAAATAGCGTATTTTCTCTTTGTTTGTGTCCATCTTTGAGGCGCGCTTAAACAAAACTGAGTCAAGCAATCACAAAATTGTCTGAGAACCAATTTTTTCTATCATTGATTTTCAATGCAAAGTGTATGTTTAACTTAATGTCATAGATGGCAAATATGGGAGTGAGTATAATCAAAACTCATTTCATAAAAGTTGTAGATAGAAAGTTTGATATGCGCGATATAGATTTCTTCATTATACATACATAAGCAGTTCTACATAATCAATCTTCAACTTACAATAGCAAAAAGTCATGACTTTTTGAATGCACGTCGGAAAAAAAAGTTTCGTTTGGAATCATAGCATTGCTATACCCAATGCCGCGTCATAATGTGAGAAATTAGAAAAAAATATTTAAAATTCCTTCAAATTCTTTTGGACCCCAATCTTTTTGAAATTAATAATTTTTCCTATTCGTACTCTAGAACAGCTTTTAAAGTTTAGCATTTTCTATTTCGATCCATTCCGATTCGCAGCCATTCGAAGCAGAAGAACAGTCAGGAAGAGCTTGAATTTTCAACAAGTTTCAATTGTATTCAAGTCTTCTTTTACTGCTTTATAAGGTTTCCAATGGATCTGTTAAATTTCAGCATAGATAGATTCAAGCAGCAAATATCTATAAGACTTTTGTTACATTTGCATTTTGCAAAAAAGTAAACGAATTTTGAACAGCAAACTTTTAAAATAGCTTTCGACGCTTGAAAGAACTTGCCATTTATTTCACAATTTGCTACAATAACAAAAAATAGGAAAACACCACTGAATTGCATAGAAAAGCAAGAAGAGCGCATAACAAGAAAATATAAACAAACAAATATTTCGTAAAACAGATAGAGCAACTTTTAGCCAAAATGAAACTTTCTGCACTTTCGTTAATATCAAAAACGCATTTGCATAAATCGCACGGCGCCCACGTGCAGAGGCGCTGGCTGGAGCGATCGGGGCGGGGCGCAATATGCCAAATGAAAAAATAATATGCGAAACATATGAGTCCGATGTACCCACACACTCATACAGACAAACGTGCAGGCGTATCTGTGTGTGGCGGAAACGGAACTGGAATTGACTTAGAAGCGCATAATTTATGCGTCTACATGAAAAAGTGTTGCCATTGCAATGAGCGAGCGTTTGATGTGGAGAATTTCTAAATGAAATTGCAAGAAAATTTTATACAGTTGACAAAAAAAAGTGTTCAATGCAAGTTGCTTTTGCTAATGTAGAAGTCAGTCCGCCATTTTAACTCCGCCAGCGAACTTTTGTAATTTAAGACAACTGTCAACTGCTGCTGCTACGATTGCTGTTGCTCTTGGTATAGCGCCATCTTTGTTGAAACTTTTTTTGAAATATTGCCGTTTTTCAATCGAAGCTAAAATATTGCAAAAAAGTAGTCAAACTTTTGACTGGCAAAAGGCAAAGTTTCTGTTGAATTTTGTTTTGCACATGAGAATGTGTCATTTAAGAGAATTGTTGATTTCTGAAAATTCGCACCACACAAAAAAGTGGCAGCACATCTAAAGGATGCTTTTCATATGCACACACACACACACACACACACAACAACAACTCGCACTCATCATCAGTACATAAAATATCGCCAATAGTGTCTTAAGTGTTTGAAACGTGCATGCGTTAGTGTGCGTGTGCGTGTGCAGGTGTTGGTTTGGCACTTATTCAAAAACTTGCCACCTCACAATTTAATCCAATCAACATAAGTGCCGCACCAAACGTACCAACGTAAATTGGGCACTGCGAAGCTCTGACGACGGTGAAGGTGCTCTGAGTTGACATAATTTCGATGCACAAAGCCGCACAAGCACATTACGCATATGAATATAGCCAGAAGTAGTCAATATGCCAGCTATGCTAACGTAAACTATGCTGCTAACTATATACATACATATATGACACGACACACATACAGAACTAAAAATGAACGCACACGTACGCACATTGCCGTCTTAGCTGTAGTTGGCAGCACGTTTTTATACCTTAAGGCTCAGTTAGTGATTATGTATCGTATTTATTCGTATCGCAAATGTCGGAACTAGACCTATTCCTATGATAATTTCTGCGTTACGATCCGAATAAATACGTCAAGAGCGAACGCATGTATAGAGCTCGGGTAAAACAGGTTTTGTCTGCGATACGAATAAATCCGATACGTCATCACTAACTGAGCCTTTACACCTATCGTAATAGGGTTTGTAAACTTTGTGCGAAAATTGTAACGCATTAAACGATCCGTACTAGGTGTGGACATAAGCATATAGAAATGACCAGAAACACTTTCTCTGTTGATTTCCGGTTGTCCGTCTGTCTGTCCGTTCGTCTTTGATCGCAGGAGGAAAAGAATGAGTTGTTCGATTTGAACAAAATTTGAGAAACAGTGAAAGTGAACCTTAACATAGTAAATCTTTCGAGATTATACAAATCGGTTGAAGAACACCTGCACTGGGCCTGCAAGTCCCACTACCTTGGTCTTTTTTCGTTTAAATGGCTCAAATTTGACTAATTGCTCATTGAAAAGAATAATGCTTGTTATTCAAGTTAAGGAGTCAGTCTTCTATGCCATAAACATATGAGCTAAGCCCGCCCACTATATAGGCGGTAAATTTAAGGTACACACAATTTAATTTCTCTCAGTGGAATATCGCCCCACTCGGTTACTTGTTGTAGGGTATTACTCTGTCGTTGAAACCCGACTGATGCTTCTTTACTTCTTTTATGTATTTAAAAAGATTTTCTTACCTTTTGAATAGAGTTAAAAACATAAAAAATCCCAAGTATTTTGATTTGTTTTTGGTAGATGAACAAATTTCTTAACCTTGCCTCTTTTTGCGCGCTCAGTGTGAGATTTATTTATCAATTCGAATTGAAACTAATTTTATGTTTAAACTCAAAATCGAATGGAATTTTTATGCGAAGGTAAACTGGATTTTGAACGTAGTGAATTGGTCTCTTAAACATAGTTTAACAGTTGACATACGTCAAAGTATTTTGTGGGAGCTCTCAATACAAAATTAGAGTGTTTTTGTTAGCTTAATTCTCAGCTCTATGCTAAAATGAAAAGTGCTGTCACATTAAATTGTCATAAATTGTAGTAAAACTCGATAAGAAAAACGGCCTTCAAAGCGCTTCTGAGTTCGATTTTAAAGAACGTTTAAGCAAATTGTATTTATTTAAGGTTTGATATGCAGCGAGTTACTAAAATTATTAAAAATTAATTATTAGCGAGTTACTACACATAAAAGTGGCGTTCATAAACTGAAAAATACTTATATATACAAAAATGTTCTTAAATTCCCAAAAAAGTAATGTGTTTTGTTTCTTTAGTAGTCGCAACTGCAGTGTGCGACCGCTTCAACTAGCGCGCCCTGAGCCCAAACTGGCACATAGACAAAGACGGCACTGCGCTCAGAACTTACATGTACTTCAAATTAACTTCGAAATGTCTTATGTGTTGATGTGTGTTGCTGTATGCAAATTTGTGCGTGCTGCTGTGTGTCTCAGCTTGAATTGAGACATGGAATATGAAATTTCTCTACATAAAATTAATTTTCAATTATAATGAAGAATTCGTGGCTACACGCCAAAAATTATGCTACACTTTTGGCAACCGCCAGCGCTGCATTAGCGCTGCTTTTAAGCATGTCTGTGTGGGTGTGTGTGCTTTTGAATTAAATTGTGGCGCGCGTAAGTTGCTTTCGAATATGTTTGTGTAATAAGTCAAATGAAAGCCTAAGCAAAATACAACCGCCTGCATTTAATTAACTTCAACAACTGCTTTTTTTGCATTTTTCCATAAAAAGTTTCATTTTGTGATATTATTTTCTCATTGCAGATAAGCATAAATAAGCAGTTAACCTTTTTGAAATTTCAAAGTTGACTTCGAAAAGTTGAAACATTCTTGAAATTAATTCAAAGCAAAAACTCATTTTAATTTAGGCTTTTTAAAAGAAGCGCGCCTGAGAATCTTCAGTGAGGTAAGTACAATCAATTTGAATATACTTCTAGCAATAATATCGTAACGAACCCAACAGGCATTTATAACTCTGAGTTTTTCTTACAAAAATTAGTGCTTTTGAGAAATAAAATCGCAAAAAATGTGACTTAGCGCTTAGCGAGACAATCTATGCTTTTGTATCCTTATACATAAGACATACAAATGCCATATATATGAGCTATAAGATTAGACATTCATTATGGGGAGGGGGGAGGGGGGGAGGGGTATGTATGTGTGAAGCGAATTATTATATTTTAATACAAGTTTTTGCCTTGTGGTAAAGGCTATGCAAAATTTGTTAAAAATCTCAAAATTTTCACTTACACACACACACACACACACACACACACACACACACACACACACACACACAAAATATGGTCGAAAATGGTTCGTTCATTATTTTGAGATAGATTTTTTACTACAAATTTAGAAAGAATTTTGTATTCTACTGAAAGGTTGAAATTCTTTTGTCCAACCATTTCAGTTACAAAATTGCACAGCAACACTAACATTTTGCATTGAGGTAGCTGATAGTCGTATTGGAATGGGCTAAACACTCTCTTAGCTCGAAAGGCGCTCTTCAAATCGAATGGTTCCTTTTATATGAAAGTTCTCTTAAATCACAAATAACATCATATAATACAATTCATCATCATAGAGTGCTAATGTTGGCTCAATGTTGCCAGATATTTGAACTTCATTGCTCTGCATTCTCATGTCCAAAAATGCTTTCAATATTTTCTCTTGCCATCGACGCTACTTTATTTTTTTAAGCAGAGCGTTGTTAATTTATATTTTTAATAATAAATCTGGTTTATTTGAGAGCCCATGCTTTCGCTCCGGCATGCCGGCATGAAGATGCTAAAATTGTCGAAATTGAAATTGAATCAACAAGCAAAATGCCTGCAACATTTTTGTGCAAAACAACAACAACAAAACCGGCATATTTTTTCAACAAACAATGAGCAACATAATTAAAGTATAAAAAGTAGAAAGAAAAGCCAGCTAGAGCAACGGATGCTAAAACTTTTTAGCTTTGTGGCTTGTGCTAGAAATAACAGAGTGTATTCTGTCTTAATTTTATAGTTACTTTTTTTTAGCATTTAATTTTAAATATAAAGCTGCAAATGCCAAATTAAAATCGCACAGGCGGAAGCATTAATCTCAAATTGTTTCAATTTTTGGCGCAATTCGCAACTTTAGGAGGAGATTTATGGCACACGCTCCCACTTTGTATGGGCCATACGCGGCGGCGGCGTACTTACTCGTATATGGGCGCAATGTTAATTTACGAGCGTGTTTTTGGGCGCACAAAGTCGCCCGAAATGGCTGTTAATTTGCTGGTAAAGCCGTTTGGGTAATAAATGAAAATATTAGCGGGAGCCGTTCGTATGATGAGGATGCCATCCATGAAAAGCAAACAATTCGAGAAGGTGCACAATTTGTTCATTGCACAAAGATAAAAAGACACAAGATAAACATAAAATGGAATAATGCGTGGTCAAGCATCTCTTCAGAAGAGGAGCGATAACATCAGCTTGAATGAAAGAGCTCTTTTATGAGCTGAATTGTTATTCAATTTAAAATTGCTGAAAGGCACTTCAACTTCGTTATCCAAACTAAGTATATTATTGCTTCTCAATGAAGAATGTTTGTACATTTATTCATTTATTTTGTAGTTTTTGTGCTGGAATATTACCAAATCACTTCATTTAATTTCTATGTACAAAAAGCGGTTTATTCCTTTACATCAAAAGTATAAACATTTAATTGCCGGGTAGATAGGGAAAGCTAGAGATATTGAAGAAAAAGATATTAAAGAAGTGTTGCAGAGTTTGAGGCTTCTATTTAGAGCATAAGCCTGAAATAATGCAATCGATTTTTTCAGGTTTATACTTTTAATTCGTACTTTGAGTTTGAGCATTAGAATTGCATGAAAATTGCTACCGGGAAAACCTCGAGCATCCGCTGTGCTTC
Source organism: Neria commutata (assembly GCA_963457695.1). Taxonomy (NCBI): domain Eukaryota; kingdom Metazoa; phylum Arthropoda; class Insecta; order Diptera; family Micropezidae; genus Neria; species Neria commutata. The sequence goes on from OY735247.1 coordinate 31,574,399, forward strand.
TGTGCCGCCATCTCCCGATTACGCCTAACACATTTGGGAACCCTACTGCTTGCTGGGCTGAAGAAGGTCTCAAAGCTGGGAGCGCTCTTCTGAAGATCGCTGAAAACTCTCGCATGCTAACAGATTACTACTTTCCGTACTCTTAAGCGCATCGCTATCTTGTATCGCTTAGAACCCATTTGCCAACAAGTGCATTTTGGTATAAGCATAATCCTGGAGTTATGCAAACGGCTTTTATTCAGTTTTGTACTATTGAGTTGTACGTTTTTTTTGACGTATATATATATTTCCAACAAGTATTTTTTGGTAACGGCTCCATTCAATAACAAATGAAACATCATTCAATGCTAATTTCAGCGTTAACATCAATTTGAAATAAATTTAATTTTGAGTCCTTTTCTCTAGCCATCTTTTTGCTATTGTGATTTATTTGATATCAAATGATAAGTAAGGCTTGTATGTGTTCCATTTTTTTTAAATCGATAGTATTTCGAATCGTTATCAATCGTAGTTTAAAGCCAAGTTCGAAAACTAGGCTATTCCATTCAAGATTTACATTTAATTTAAAATCAAATGATTGGTGTCAAATAAGAAGCAACCTTTGTGTAAAAAAAGTTCAAAAAGTTCAGAACAAGAATGAGGCTTGCTATTGAATATATGCTTTTTATTGAGAAAATTTTTTGCGAATTCGACTTTTTCTAGCTTCGAGATTCGAGTTTTTTACAATAAAATCACAGTTTTGCTTAAATAATTTATATTTAGTCGTATTTTTCCCAACAAAAGTAATTTTGCTCAAACCGCTAAAACCAAATCCCCTCCCCCTCCGATGCTTTCTGCATATTTATACTAGTTTTGAAGATGTCTCTCCAAAGAGTGATTCATGCATTCTACGCGAATGCATTTTCTGCCTTCGGCCTTGCACACACACATACATGTTAATTAAATTTAAAAATACATATTGCCAACATGAACATTTTCTCCTTTTTAAAATGACCGCGTAATAGTTGCCGGCATTAAAGTTGGTCCGTTTAATAAGCCCACATGTTAAGTACCCCTAAAAGCGTTCCTTCCTGCTTTTAAAGGCATTCAGTTTTATGGCAATGTGCTTATGCTTTTATTATGGCCATTCGCTGCGCTTGCCAGCTACTTTCTTTATGCTTATTGTCCTGGCTGCTGTTGCCACTTTTGCTGTCCTCACTGCAAATGCAATTGCAACTGTTGTTGTCATTTTATGCCGCCGAAAATGTTTTTTTTAGCTGTTTGTTGGCTTTTACTTTGTACTTTAAAATTTCCATAAATTTTGCAAAAGTATGCTTGGGTTAAGCTTAAAAGATGATATCAAAGTTTTTATTAGAAATTAATTCAACTGCAGTTACTACTTATTTTGCAAACTTTAGTATATAATAAGTTTTTTAAAATATGAAAACAACATATTTTGGTTAACAAAGTCACTTTAAAGCTGTAAGCGCTAGGTGTGATCTGACGGAAAATGTGGATCGAAAGTCCTGCACAAAGCTAAACGTGTCAAGGACATTTTTGAAAAAAAAATGCAAGCCAGCCGTATGTAACTTCTGCGTCTATCAACACGGATATTTATATTGCTGAATGCTTGAAAAAGAGTTTAAAAGTATTTGTAACGCGCCATAAAGTATCCAACTTCTTTTGGCCTGTCCTGGCATCATGCCACTATGAAAAAAACGCCATGGAGTGATAAACCAGCAATAACATCATTATTGCATCTAGAGAGGCTAATCCGCCGAACTGCCCAGAGCTGATACCAGTGAAACGCTATTGGGCTCTATTTAAGCGGAAACTGAAGGAGACGAAAGGTGTATCGAAGGACATAACAGAATTTAAGATTAAGTGGATTGCAGCTTCCAAAACCATTAATGAAAGCAGTATAAAGGCCTTGATGGACAGAATTCCCGAAAAGTTCAAAGTTTCCTTATAATCATACAACAATAACTTTTTTTTGTAAAGAATTTATGTAAATTGATTTTTATTTAAGTATGTCTTTCCACGTTTGATGGTAAACCGCAAGAGGCCGGATGTAGCTATTCACAATTGGCATATCGCCATGATAGACCGCGTTGCCAACCACCAAAAGAGTGAGGCATTGCCATACCGAAAGTATTATTAAAAATTTTAAGAGGTTACAAAAGTGAAGTATATGTATTTAAAAAAAATGGCATAATTTGGATTCACGGCTTACTTAATTTTTTAATTTTTTTATGTTAGAATTACTTTGCTCCTGCCCCTTGTTTGACTTGCTAAGGAGTGCCTGTCTTTTCAGGGCTCGAGCAGATCTCGGAACTAGGTATCGAGCCTCTTTGGAAATTTATGAAACACAGCGAATTTCTGAGAGATCATTACTTTGAGCTTTCCTCAACCGAACTCTAACTGGTATCGCTCTGGACCCAGTGGGGCAGCCAGCTTAACCTAGCCAAAATTCTATGTTTCATCTGTTTATTCAAGCATGAATTCAGTTCAGCGACACTGACATGTCCAGTGTTAACTTCTTTGACAGAAAACATTAAATATCTCACAGCATACATTTAGGCCACTTTCAAAGTCATCACACGAATGACTTGAACTCATCTTTTGACTCGTATAAAATATGAATTTCATGATTTCTTTCATCTTCTCAACGCTGCTGCATAATCGGCGAAATAAATCTACAAACTTTTTGGCTATGCTGGCTGACATAAATTAAGCTGCCGTTTAATTAGTTAGAGCCAACATAAAAGCGCGTTTATGTGCTCGAGATAATGCGATATCCCGTTGAGAGCTCTTACAAGCCAGCACATGCAACTTTGATGAAATATGCAGAATATGCTTGAAATGCATTAAAAGATTTTTGTATATTTCTTGCTTTCTTATCGAATTCATCAAAGCCATTAACTCTTACGCATACAAATAGTGAGCTTGTGTAGATAACAAGTCTACATACATAATAATATTTATAAATGTAGATATATATGTATAATAAAAGTGCAAAAGTTTTCATTATTCCTGCGGAAATTTTGATATTCTGTTTGTCATGGTGTGCGTATGCTTAATGGCAATTTGATAAAGTGGCTTCGCTCACACTCGCACTCACACATGCACAAAATTGTAAGAGCCTCTTTTAGTGCTGATGCGCAGAAAAAGTTTCGTGTAATGCTTACACGCGGCGCCTAATTACAAACACAAACTCACACTCGAACGCATTCTTATAGGCGCAGAGGAGTGTGAGGGGGCTGAGTTGGTGAGCTGTGGCAGCATGGTAAAAAGTTTGCACACCACACTTCTAAGGTTGTGTTAATTTGATAGCGGTAAATGGGATCATATCAAAAATGTATGGCTTTTGATATTCATACACATATACATACATATGTGCATGTGCCAGCTGGCAGGTGCGTAGTCAGTGGGGCATACAAATATGCCATTGTTGAAATGTGATTTGTAAAATTTAAATCAGATAACATAGCGAATGGTTGAACAATTTTTTAAAACTCAGTCCAACTCATCGTTTGTATGTGTGTATTTTTATGTGCGCTCGGTTGTTTAAGTTTTTGATTTCTATCACGTGCTTTAAAATTGAGCAGCTAATTTGAATTAAAGCATGCAGATATAGGCTAAACTACCTAGTCTATATGGCATATCTATGATTGCACTTCCATATGAACTATTTAAAAGTTATCTATTATGTAAAATATGACAATAATGAACAAAAAAACAGTCAAGTGCGAGTCGGGCTCGCGCACAGAGAATTCCATGCCAGAAATATTCTTCTGAGCAAACGTGTTTAATTTCACCTTGCCCGTCTGTCCATACATTTTTCAACATTTTAAGCTATATCTTCGCAACCAATTCAGCTAAAATTATGAGAAGAATATTTTTGGAATCCATGGACGTAGCCATTTCTAACGATACCCCACAAGATATAAACAATAGAAATTTTTGGCTGATGGAATTTTTTGCTTGGGGGGAAAAGTCATTTTAAATTTCTAAAAAAGTAGAAAATGAAATATTTTTCCAGTAGTCTATGACTTAAGATCTACTAACCCTGATTTGATCAAAATTTTAGTTTGAGAAACCCAGTAGCCAGGGGGGGAGGGTTAACCTAAAATTGCAATTTCTTTTCACAATATCCTTCGTCATATAATCCCATATACGCGCCTGTCATGTGCTCTATACATATTTGTCGAGTGCGCCTAAAACTATGCTAGCCAAATTTGCTTTAAAGTGTTTGTCATTGCGAACTTTTGCAATATCTGCCCTCGCAATTGTATTAGCCCACAGTTATTAGCATTTGTGGCGGCACGCATGCAGAAGCCACAACTTTCACTTGGCCCTGAGCGTCGCATGGGCTCTGCTGTCTTTGGCTTACCTACGCGCCTGTGGTGCGGTTGCTTTGCAGGCGGAAGCGTGCGGTAATTAATTGTGGTTTTTGAATCAAGTTGCCAAAGTTTAAATGATGCTTGAAACGGGCGAACGTGCAGCAGGCGCACAAACTTATGCCACAAAACAACAACAACAATAATATTCCGTAATAGCAGGGCTTTCGGCATTACTAAAGCAAAGTTTAATAGCGAAAAGGTTTAGAAGCTACAAAAAAAGTCATATTTTCGAAATTTACAGTTCAATGGTTTGGAATTTACATATACATACATGTATATATATACAATCTTGGTCAAAACACAAGGTAGTTTTTATTAATTAATATCGCAGCGAAATTCTTTTCGCGTATTAATTTTTGCTTGTTATGGCTTGGGGCGCTTTCTGCTGAAGGCTGAAGGGCAGCAGATATTCATTATAAAGCAACGAAATCAAGCTAAAATAATAGCATTACAGTTCCATGCTGCCATATGAAAGGATTATTGTTAATGTGCACATCTATTTTGAGGACTCATGCGCAACGGATTCAGATTCTTACTATAGAAATTAAATATTTCAGCTTTCGCACGCATCTCAATCACTATGCACATCTGCGTAGTTTAAATGTGTGAAGAAATTTTGGAACAGAAAGCTTAAAAAATTCTTAACTTTTTACTCAAACTAATTTGCTGTAAATGCTACAATACAATTGCATGGAATTATAAGAAAAAATTGACAGCTCGCTCATTGCTTGTTTCATAATCTCTTAGAATGCACTTTTTATCAATAACATTGCGCGAAAACAATACAAAAATTATTATGCACTTCGCAACTATTTCCGCTTCTTGGAATCCAAAGCCAAATGTATCGGATGTTTTATATTTTCAATGCTGCTTGAGCCTATGACGTTCCAAGCTAGTCGATTTATTCAACTTTTTTCTTGAGTGTGTCAAAAAATGCCTTCTTAAGTTCTTGAAGAAACGTTGAACATTTTTTAGGATTTGCATAGTCAGTTTTTTCTGCTCAAAATTACTTTTTAATATACAGCATATATATATATACTTTTAATTTATTACTCACCATCAGTCATCGCTAAGGAACCATGAGACTTTACGCGTAGCATATTTGGCCTACCCATATCAGAGTTGTGAAGAGTTCAATCAGATTTGATTTGAATCAGTGATTTCACCCTATTTGATTTAAAAAGTTGATTTTGCAATCAAGCATAGCCGAATCGATTCATCTTTTTCTGATTCAAATCCCAATCGATTGGTGCCCTTTTGATTTTAGGTCCCAATCAACTTTTCTGATTTTTGATTTGAATCAGACAAGGGCAAATCACTGATTGGAGTTTTTTGATTCAAATCACAGTTATTGCTGGTGCCTGATTGTAAAATCAGAAATTTAAATCAGTTTATTTATAAATCGATTTTGATTTGAATCTTTAGCAGGTCTGAACCATATTACCTAACTTAGCCTAACCTAACGTTCATAACCTAACCTACTTTGCTGAGCAAACTAAACAGCATTTCAAATAGAAGCAAAAATTAACGAGCAGAAAAGCGTTTAAGGTTTTTAACATACTTCAAATGTATCGAAATTTATAGCTTGCATCTTCTTAGGTTGAGAATCTTCGGCCTTTAACTTCATGCTTGTACTTTCTGCTTCTACTTGCCTTCCATTGTAGACATATTCAGAGACTTAACTCCATTTGAATTTGACTTCTGGTAGCAGCAACAATTTCAATGCCAGTTCCAGTTTGAATTCGTGCTAGCTTTTAGCATCGTTTGAGTCCTTGGCATCCTTAGCCCTTTACCCAACTCATATCTACATCTTCACAAATGAGGAAATTGCAAATGCAAACGAATGATGCTGGCTGCTGCACCAACACTTATGCATGCATGCTCCCATTCATGCATGAACTAACCAAAGTAAATAAACAGATTTTCAAATAGATTAAGATAAAGCGCAAGCTCGAAGCATAGCATTACAACAACAAAGACCACACAAAACAAAAAGCAGAGCAGCAACGAGATATTGCGACACAAATGGAAATTACAAATGCATACAAGAAAATGAAAAAATGAGGGCAATAAGTAAAAACTTGTTCGTTATTTTGGAAAATTACGCATAAATAAATTGGCCTTTGCCGCCATTGATAAGAAATGGTCTGGGTTTAAGACACAATTGCCACTTATGTTGGTTTTACGATAAAGAAAATCTACTAAAGTGGCTTGTATCGATACTCATATTGGAACGCCGTTATTTATTCTTCTTCGTTCTTTTCCATTTTCTCTTTACTATTTGATTTAAATTCATAGATACTTGCACTTGAATACTTTGTTATGTGCCTCTTCATTTTGTTCAATTTATACACATGAACTTTAGCGCTGCCAACAAAAAAGACCTCAACAACAACTGTGAAAAACTTTTCAAAAATGTAATCGAAAATGTTTATGCTTTAATGTCATATTTTCTGCAGAAAATTGGCGAAAATGAAATTTTCCTCTGCTGCCTTTTTCAGCTTTTTGTAGATGCTTCAATGTAGTTAATTTATGCCAGCCGAAAGCAGAGCGAAGCTTTTGGGGCAGTGGTGTGTGCTGCTGTCTGTGTGGTTGTGTGCGTGTGCGTTGGCCACCTAATCTGCTTCCTGGCACCATGGGGCTTCCGCTCAGTGTGAGCTTAAGTCCTGTTACTTTAAATTAATTAAATGCAGCAGCATGCTCGAATGTAAAACGTTTTTTTGTCCATATGCTCTCCATCTCTATCACCCTCTCTACCCCCACCACGCACATTGAAACTCATAAAAAGCTAAGATTTCTAGGTAATAGCCATGCTTAAACATTTTTGGAAGTTTGCCGGAATTGCTGCTGTAATAATTTTTTGGTCAACAAGCCTTATTTATGGGCGACAATCAATTGGACTTAAAGTTTTGAAATATGAGTGAAGGCTCTATGTTTGTTGCTTTTTCATCGACAGATAAAATTTGTTGATATCTACCTTAACTTCGTTATGCTTATTAATTTGCGGTTTCTGCTGGCCTGCTTTTTTTTGATAGCAAATTTTTGAAGATTCTAGCAAAAACTCTTTTCGTCATAGACAAAGAAAAGTTACAAGGGAGCTATAAATTGCTTTGATTATGAAATATCACTGCAATTTGGAATTTTTTAAAGATTAGTTTAGTAAAAATGTACAATAATGCGTGCCTTTACTATTGAACAAGGCGACTTATAAAAGGTACACATAGTGCTTCACAAATATATTCGGAATTTAAATTTTATAGAAAGGAATTGAAAATTTTTCTAAAATACACAAGAGATCTGAATATTAAATCAAGTGTACTATTGATTTTATGAAGCTAGTATATGTATTTATTAAAGAATATAATAAACTTGCTTTTCAATTCAGAGCTATGGCTCATAATAGATATTTTAAAAACTGTTTTAATTTAAACTGCGAATGCTTTTGCAAGGCAATGCATATATTTTCAAAATGGCTCTCTCATGGACATGCAAAATTTAGTTAAATATTTGACTACATATATTGTATAAACCTTTAAACTTTGAAGTACAAAGTAAGTAGCTTGGAAAATTGCTCAAAAAACAAAAAGTGTCATCTAAAACATTAAAATAAGTAAATCGAAGAAAAACACAATTTCAAGTTTCTTTGAAATTATTGAATCAAATTAGAAAAAAAGTACTATTTTAACTACTTTAAAATGAATAGAACAGAATACAGAAGAAAACGTTTAAAGTTTTTTTATACTAAATTTCTTTTCTTTTGCAAATTTTTCTACTTCTCTCTTTTGTTGTGGAATTCGAAACCAAAGCGCATACTTTCCTACACAAACTTTCTTTCTCCCAAACTTTCCTTTTAAATTAAAAAGTTTTCTGCTGTCTGTATGCAAAATTTTTCATGAAAGTAAGCTCAAAAGAAAGAGAGGCTTAAAAAGAGTATTTATAAACTAATTAATCCCAATGTCAAATTGGTAAATATTAATCCGACACTGAAATGTAGGAGAGCAATAAAAATGCTCGAAGGAGCATTATCCTTTCATAAAGAGCAGAGGAAAGAAGGAAAATTAATTAATATGGCTGCAAATTGTGAGTTGACAGTTAACTACGCAGACTGCTGTCTCATATATGATACATATGTATATGTACATAAATCTATATGTACAAGTAGCTTAAAATATTACAGTGCTTGCCGATGAAATCCTTCCATGTGGCTCTTCTAGAGGGCAAAATTAGAAAGAGTGAGAGTGAGAGAGAGAGAGAGAGAATATTGTTGAGATAACAATTATAGATTTTAGTATATTCGGCAGAAGTACACTTAACCAAAAAACCTCAAATAAGAATTTTCGCTGCAGAAATGCATAATTTGTAGTTTCACTGTACTTTACCAAGAAGGGAACTTCAATTCGTTTATTTTACAGAAATATTCTTAACTTGAGGAGTTTAATCTTTAACAAAATCTTGGCAGTTTTTCTAAGTTTGAATGAAATAAAATTAAATAAATAAAATTAAATAAATAAATAAAATTAACTTCGCACAGGAAGAGAAAGGAATATACGTAAAAACACAATCCCAAGTATGGAAAAATGTGATCGAGTCTATTTGAAATCGAAATAAAAAAATTGTATGAAAAAGAAAGAGAAAAAAGAGATGTTTCCCAATTTTACATACATGTCTCCGTTCAAGTATGTAAATATATGCAAAGTAGATATACATGATTGTCGTAGGAATCATAACCGGACATGCCAACAGACTGGGACTGCTGTACAACGACTTCTGCAGAAGCTGCAGAGACGAAGACTGCGAGGAATCTGTTGTGCACCTCCTTTGCAAATGTCCAGCGCTAGCAAGAACGCGCTTCCGATTCCTGGGACATTACTTCCTGAGCTGTCTGGCAGACTTGGAAAAAACGCCACCAGGACATATCGACAAAAATGCCAGAGCCACAAAGTGGGAAGTGTATAGGTGAAAACCTCACGTGGTAACACATTGAGCCTTTTGGCCTAAGTGATGTCTTCGAGACGACCACTCAACCTACCTACCTACCTAGATATACGCGCCCTGAACAACGAATTGTGACAGTTCTTCATTTATTAACATAGTAGCTTAACAGCAATCTCAGTATTAGACTGTCTGTTACTTTTATTTCCTTCCAGAAATGTAATGTTTTATGGCCTGAGTTTTTGGTTACGGCTAATGAATTCAAAGTCGATATTATATATATCTACACTTCAATCTTTAACGGCTATGCCCATATTTTCTCCAAAGAAATGCGCAGCTTAAATAAAAAATATACTCTAGAATCTAGAATAGATGCTTCACTAGAGCGGCATGACACAGTCACTTCACAACCCCAACACTCAGATTTACACTGAAATTTCAAAGCCTTAAAAAAATTTCTGTTGATAACGAGGCAACAATTAAATTAATTGTCATAATTTGTCGCGTGCTTCGAGTGGCAGCTGTCACAAAGGCTAATTCGTGCGCAAACCAAGCGGATATGAATTATCCACGCCCAATTGAGCTGAGGCTGGAAAACATGAATGCATTGATTTATGACTTTGCGCTTGATTTGTTATTGCCAGATCGCATAGAATGATTTTGCAGTGGGTTCGTGTATCGAATGAGCGATGCGCTGTAGCCTTTGGCGCTGCTGGAGTGCCAGGAGAGGGAAGGGAAAGAAGAATTGACCACATTGCTCTCGCAACGCACGGATCTGCCAATACATTCGTAATTCAATGCCAATTGCTAGTTGCTGTGCTTGAGCGAGCGAGCTGGATGGAGGCGGCGTGGACAGCGAAAAAGCGCTGGAAGGCAATTCATTGCAGAGTGCTACACCCAATTCCAACGCATATTTTCATAATAAAATATTTGTGGTCATAAAAAACAGCAATGGCCATAAAGCAGAAATCCTCATTTTAGCTGCTTTGAACTGAATTTTATGGCGTGGCGGCAGGACAACAAATGCTCTGCGCCCCCTCTCATAATAAATTAAGCGGCCAATTTAAGCTAAATTAAGGGAAGCCAGAGCAACTATAAATTTGCAACGTTGTTTTTCAAAAATAGCACATTTCATTCAGTTCTGGCGAAATTAAATTTCAAACAATTCTGCATTTTATAAAAATCTAGCAATTTATTTAATTTTTGCTTGTCTAAAAATTGCCACAAGAAAGGCATAGCGCACGCAATTAGAAATTTATTGAGCGCGCAAACACGCTCGCGCGGAGAAGCTGACCGCACGCTGCTGTGCCCAGGATGGGCGGCACACACAGGCGGCTGCACAAATACATACATCGCCACATAAATTTTAATTAAATCATTGGCGCACAATTGCGGCATGTGAAGTGTGAGCGCATGGGCGTTGGTCAAGGCGCAATAATGTGGGGTACAATTCGTCCCTCGTAAGTTGCACCACCAGAGCACTCGAAATTGGCACATACAAAATTCTAAAACAGTTTGTTCGTGCCTAAAATGATTGCTAGATCTAATCTGACCAAGCAATTTTTTTTGAAAGAAAACAACAGTCAGCGATTATCTTTATACTAAGTGCAAAGCACTTTTTGATTTGAAAAGGAGTAGAGGTAGGGTATAGCATAAAGTGAATTAGTGATGGTGCAGAATTATTCTAAACAACAAAGGATTAATTTTGTGCAAGAGAGTTGGCAGTAGCTAAGAGTAAAAGCAAGAGTACCTACACTGAGATATCTATGTAAGTGTTATGCTTTTATCTCAGTGCATTCGCACTCTCAATTTCTCCTATTCTATAGCACCGTTAGGAATTGGAGTCGAGAGACGAAAAAAGAACAAAGCTAACACTCAGCGCTGAAGACATATAGTATATATATATTTATAAATGATCAATAGTATTGAACATTTTTACAAAGAAGACTTTCTGAATTTTAATTGACGTTTTCTCAAATATTTAAATAACTTTGTCTCATTCTCAATTAAACTCTCTCAGCTTTTGTTATTACAATATTTTCTAATTATAAAAAAAAACATTTCTGCACTTCAATTGAGTATTCTTAAAATCAGTAGCTGCTTTCCAAATTTCAATTGACGTTAACTCGATGAAAATTCTAAAAGATGTAGATATACGAAGGTAATGCTATGTTAGAATTCATTTTTATACTTTTAGCTGTCGCTTTATTATTCTTTTAGGATTAAGAATAAGATCCCTCTATTTACTTGTTGGTCCCTTTCCTCTAAAGCAGGAGTGGCCAACCCGCGGCCCGCCTTGAACATTTTTTCAGTCCAATCTTCCCGTCATTTCCTCTAATTTTCCATATGTGCGGCCCGCGAGATCATTTGGGTTGGGCGACCCTGCTCTAAAGGCATCTAAAGGTGGCTGCTCGCTTACAGTTTCCTGCAGGTCGAGGCCTGAAGCCTAAAACTGATGTCCGGAATCCTCACACTAATCATATTTAAATCGTCAGTTCTTCAACTGTCAGATCACTTTTTTGTTATCGACTATCGCTCTCAAAAAGTTCAGTCGATCGCCTGCAGAACAACTGAAAGTATAAGTACAAATGAGTTGGAAAATTGCAGACTAATAGACCATAAGCTGTGCTCGAATAGAACATCAGTTAGCAGCCTCCATGGTACAACACACTGTCAGTTAGGCCACCACTGCAGACTGCACTTGGCCTGAGTGTGTCTACGGCCTTCAGGAAAACTGTTAGTGAGTGGCCAGCTTTAGTGGCATCTTCCATGAACTCCTCTAGATTTCTGACCCTTTCTTAAATAGGTTCTCATTACGCCCATGCTGCTCATTAAATATGCACACAAATCAATGCACTTCATTTTGTTTTGTTTAATTTCGTGTGTTCTTCTGCTTTTGAAGAATTTTCCCAACAATTTGATTTAAGTGCGAAAATTCAAAGCATTTGCTTTGAGCTGCACATCGGGGGCATCGCCAGTAAATGTCTAATTAGCGCCAAAATTAGACAAATTTTTCATGTCGAATGATTTAAGATGTAAATGTAGAAAAGCGAAATGTTGCAGGCATGCAAAAATTGTGCAGACGCATGCACACAAACAAACACACGCACGTAGAAGCGCCAGAATGATGTATTGTAGATCTCTTGGCAACGAACCTGCAGGCACTTATGGTGTGCATGTTTATCTTAATTAACCCTTGGTGCGTAGCGTGGGGCGTCAAAAGCCCTCTCTCTATAAAATTGTGTGCCTGAAAAAGCTGACGAATACACCAGGCTTTTGTAAAGATTTGACAAAATATTAAGATTGCTATAAAAACAACAGAAGAGATATATTAGCCTTACTCACAATGTTGTGCAATTGAAATTGCAAATTTGTGCAATAGTAAATATTTGCCATCAATTGTGAGCGGATGGGGTTTAGTTTGCAATTTTAGTTTGCTTAAATGGAAAATTGTTTTCTGCATGAACTTTGACTTCAATAAGGATTATGTCGAAAGAAGCTTTAAAAAACAATTAGTTAGCTGCAATGCATGCTTTTTCTCATAATTAATTTTTCCTATTCGCTCTTCTTCTTTTTACTACCTCGCTCTTTTTCATCGGCTGTCAGTTTGCAATTCAGTATTGCATTCGCATTGTAAATATATACTATGGGTTTTGATGTTGCGTTTTTGCAAAAGTTTTGCAAGTACATATGTACATATATTTCTGTATATTTTGCTAGTGTAGAGTAAAAATATGCTCTACCAATTTGCAATTGCAACAATACAAGACCATTTGCACAAGATTGTGCGTTGGGCTATTAATTTTTTACGAATTTCAAATTGCAATGAACGCTTTTCCAAAAGACCATTGATGGCTCTTCGATAAAAGATTCCAGCTTCACTGAGTCCTGCCTTTTGCCAGCTTTCAAATATTGTTCGACTTTTATTATTTATATCGAACTGCTTTCCAAGTCTACAAATTATTTCACTGTTTATAGCTACAAAGTTGCTGCCCCTTCCCCTGCTGCTCTATCGTGTGTATTTGGCATGTTTAAAAGTATTTGGCACAACACACAACGGCACGGCAATAAATTCACAGCCAATTGCTTCTCAGCCTCCCAGAAGCATCATTTGTTGTTGTTGTTCGGTGTGTCTATCTGTCTGTTTTGAGTGCCGCTGAGTGGCCTTAAATCAACCGCTAAATTATAAATCAAATGCTTTCAAGAAAATTAAACACTAACAGTGCGAAGGACAATATCTGTCTTGCGCTTTACTGCTCTTTCTCATGCTTGCCTGCTCTAGCATTTTTCGAGCGCTGCTCATTGTGTTAAATCGATTTTTTTTTCACTTAATATTTGGCCCTAAATTGGCCGAGCGCCATTGACTTGTAATTAAAATTTCACATTTTGCCGTGCAGCAATTTGAAGACAGCAGGCAAAAGGGGAGCAAAAGAAAAGCAGAAGTGCCAATCTGTTTATGTGATTGACAAGCGGCATTTCTACACTTATATACATATATACATATGCACAATCTGACACAAACGCACGTTTACAAAGCGCATCATAATGGCATAGATGCATTTGAAAGAGCGCGCTGAAAATCTGAAAGCTGCTGCTAAGAGCCTTTTTTCCACAGAATGCCTTCGCAGCAAGACTAATAGACTAATGGCGCAACCAAATATACATATATTATCAGACAGTCAAGCGGCTCTCAAAGCCCTAGATGGAACGACAATCGTCTCTAGACTAGTCGTTAATTGCCTTCGACTCCTGAATAAACAGGGCCAAAAAATCACCCTGACTGAGCTGGGTCCCAGGACATGAAGGTCACGAAAGCAACGAAAGGGCCTAGCCAAAAGGGAGGCACTAAGCCTCTTAATTGGTCCTGAACCCTTCTGCTGACTGTCGAAAGGGCATACAGCGGAAGTGCTAAGGAAATGGAAGGAATCAAAATTTAATGCCTACTGGACACACAGCTTAGAAGTCCTGACTCCGACGAGACCCATATCTCAAAGGCTTATCAAGCTGTACAGGGAGGACCTCCGCATCCTCACAGGGTATCTTGCAGGACACTACAAGCTTTGATACCACCGGATATGTGCCAACTATGCGGGACAGAGACTGAAAGATACGAGCACATCCTTTATGATTGTCCCGCAATCAGTAAGCTCATAAACATCCATTTAGGAGGTTAGGAGGTTACTCGGTGCCCCCACGGAAAATATGGAACAACAAACTCAGTAAAGATCCCAACACAACTCTGTTAAATACAGGCCAGCACAATAGATCCAACTTGCGTTCGCGGTGCACAACAAAGATCTTTTCAACAACAACTACAAAAGTAGTTTTTTGGTTCTAGTACTAAGCGATTTCACAAGCACAGCAACTTTAATTTGTTACTGCTGTGCCTATAACAAGGAACATAGTATTTTTTCCAAAGAGATACCGCCATTTATATGTCAGGTCGGGAACTTTATGAAGGCTTCCTTCATAGCAGCTCGAACTCTGCTATTGACATATGAAAATTAAATTTGCCAGCAAGGTATATTATATTAAACTAGCAATTGTGCCAATTGTTTGGAAAAAGTAAGTCAACATTCTTTTTATGAGGAAATAGCAAATAAATAAATCAACAATTGGTCACACACACACTTACAAATGTACGCCTATTGAGCATAAATCAATATTTATGAGTTTACTCAGCCAAACATACAATTTGAATATTCAAATGCGTTTTCCTTTGGGCTCAGAAATTTTCCAAATACTGCCGCACGTTTTCGCTGACAATTGTTTACTTTCGCTGATATTTGAATGATGGCAAGTTCTTTATTCGATTTGAAAGTATTGTACTATATGTACATTAAATTTGAATTCGGCAAAGGAAGTTGCACATTTCTGATGTCAAAGTTTATTGATTTTTGTAAACTTGCTGGAAAATAGCTGAAAATGTTTTCTTTGTCAAAAACAGAATAAGAGGAAATGATTTGCAGATAGAAATATTTATTATCATAGAAATATAGCTGAAATAATCAATTTATGCAATATGTATATTACGTAAATTTGAAATGTAGTTGAAACCGAATTTTCGAATTGTGCTTATCTCGAGTTTTTGACAATAACTAACAGTCGCATTCTGACATTGCAGTCACAATTTATTTTCATGGAAAAATAATCTATTGATACATTTTACCCTTCGATCTTTTACTAAATACTGGTCTTAAATGTAAAATAGTGCAACCAAATATGCAAAATATTAAAGGCATTCATTTAAGCATACAAGTTTACACATTGTGTAAATTTATACATTAACGAAGTGTGTTACCTGAACGCGCATGAATAATTTCAAAATGTTGAAATGGTCGGACGGGCAAGGAGAAGCGCTGCTGTTCACAGAAAACGAAGAACAGACGGGTAAGGAGAATGCTTGGCAGTGTTGCATTCGTTGCTGTCCAAGTTTACAAACAGCGTTTGCATAGCGAAATCATCGTGAAAACTTTTAGTTACACCATATTATATTGAATCCATATAATAATAAATTAAAGGAATAATTTTATATATTTATTTCTGACTCTTGTAAAAATCGCAAGAAGAGGGCTTAACACATAAATCATTCTTTAAAATAATAAGATTCTTTGAGAGTATGCACTTTGTTGTCTCTGCTTTTGGAAATTAGTTATTTTTGTGCGGATATGAATTTGAAATGAAATCATAATGAACATTTCCTTCATACACTGCTACCTATTCTTCCTTTTGCTTTTCTCTGTTTCTCCGTTTCTCTGTTTTGGTTTTTGTGTGGTGTTGTTGAAATGTAAAAAATTTAATGAGCATTTCACATGCCAGGGTGACATTGTCACCGTTTGCGGCGCATGTGGACCACACAAATGTACACAAAGGCACAAGTTGAAAGCCTCAAAATGACAGCTCTGTCTTTTTGGCAGCACTGTCAACCGCAAATCAACACACAAACGCACATCTTCCATCACTGCTTGCCAATGTCATTTAAGCCACGCGCGCGTCGACTTGCCAATAAAAAAGCATGAATCAGAGAAATACGTCGAAAATTGCAATTAATTTCGAAAATGGACAGTAATGCTTTGAGTTAATACAGGTTTATACACATGTAGAATTACATATACATATATGTTGTGTGTGTGTGTTTGGCCGTCAAATGTTGACATTTCTGTTTGGAAATGAACAGTAGGTAATCGCTCTTCCGCCAATCGACCTGAGCAACCCTTCTCTGGTTATACTTCGAAAGCGCGCCTGCTGCTTTTGGTCTTTTCTATCATGTAAAATTTCTTTATTTCTCTTTCATTTGATTTTCTCTTTTATTACGTATCGTTGCTTTGCTTTTGTATGTACCTATATGTTTCATTTATGTCGTGTGCATGAATTATGAATTATGAAAGTGTTAATGTGTTTGTTTCATTGACACACAAACACACAAACCCACACAGATGCAGGCACACAGCCACAGAATGGCAGCTACACACACTAACACACAGGCACTTGACAGCTGCCTAAATTGCTTTTGCTCGCAACAGTCGAAATTGCTAAAAAGAAAATGAAAGTGTAAAGTGAAGTAAAAGAAGAATTTATTCGGAAAGAGAACATGAGAATTATTGATAAGGTTTTATGCATACTAGAGTCTTAAGAATTGCTCATATACATAGTTTGCAGCTGTTCTAATTATAATTAATTTTCCTAAATATAACGCTAATATCTTTTGTTAAAATAACAGACCGGTTTTAGTTCCAAAATGCTTTGGAACACTGACATTTTTCTGACATAATCAATGATTCCACGGTCCCAATTGCCTAACTGGAAAAAATATAAGCTTCTCAAAAAATACTTTGATTTTAAAGGCCTATGTTTTTTACATGAAAAAAATTAAGTTAGCTCAAGACAAATCTTTTATTCACACTAGCTTCTTTTTTCTGAGTTTATTAGTTTATTGCGGTTGTAGTCTGTTGCCTTGTTGACATCATGAATTACTATCAAACAGACATATGTACATATGTATTAGAGCATAGCGATGATGCTCAGAATAAAGCGGTAAACTTAAAATGTTACGTAACATTCTGTAAGAACATTATTTTAAGCCTGAGCGAAAAAAATTTGCTGGAATACAAATTTACAATTTAATATCGGCTTTTCGAATATTTCTAACTTTAGAAATGTTCGACCAAAGTAGGATTTTGAAATATCGAAGTATTCGCTGCGAAGCTTGAGCGCCGGCGCATAAGAGGGAAGCGGAAACTGCGTTGGAGGAACCAAGTGGAAGAAGCGCCATCTAAGCATGGAGCCAGGGACTGAAGAAGCATGTGAGGCCGGGACCGGCAATAGATTCTATTGGCCATATACATAAGTAAGTGGGAACTCCAAAAACTTCGAAGTACAATAGAATGAGCATATAAATGAAATTTCGAGTTTCTAAATTCAATCTTCATTGCTCAGCTGACTTGATTGAAAGTAATTTTGAGCGAACTCACAGTCTTGAGATTTCTTACAGCTGCGATTAAGAAGTTTTCTGTGTTGGTTGAGTTGGCTGGCATGTCAAACTTTATTTTCCTAATGCAGTCAAAGGTATTTTCAATTAAATATTCTGCATATTTAACAGCAAATAACAAACGGAAAAAAGTACGTGAGAGAGTTAAAGGCGCATTATTGAGAATCCAAAGCCACAGCCAAAGTTTTCATATAAACGTAATCATTGGCAAAGTTGGCCTGGAAGTCAGCTCAAGCTACATGAACAGCTTAAATACGCCAAATCCCATTTTGGCAATAAAACTTTCACTGTTCGCCCAGCAGCAAAAGGCAGGCAAATATGCTTGGAAATTGGAGGTGTGTTATGAGCGGCGGCAGGGGCTGGCAGAAATGGCGTTGGTGTTACTGCGCAGGTAGGACAGGCAATAGCTGTTAAAAAACTTTTGTGCTTAACATGATCAAATTTCTGGTAATAAAGCGTATATATATGAGCACACATAAATTATGCGAGTGCGGACAAAAAAGTGGGGGTGGACCGAAAAAACCGAAAGACAAAAAACAGCAACATATTTTCCAAGAGCAACCGCCTTTTTCTGGCGCTGAGCTGGTGGGAGGGGGGGGGGGGATGGGGTTTGATAATATCATTTGCATTTTATGCTTTGAAGCCGCAGGCTTTCTCCTAAATGAGCCACATACGTTATAGTTGGGCAAGCAAGGTAGACAAAGTATGCGGTGCTTACAGTTCATGAGAGTCCAACAGAAATGTACTGAGATAAGTGAAAGCGTAGCTGAATCAAGACAGAGTTGAATGCAATTGAAAGCGCGTTATTTTTGTTGTTATAATGTAATGTAAACGCATTTGTATGAGTTAATGGATTCAGAGCTGAAGTTGAAGCTTGGCGGCAAGGTAGTTTGTATGCATATAATTTCAGTAATCGACGAGGCAAAATTCGGGAATTCAAAAGGCAAGCATATATGCAAATTTTTTCAAAAGGCGGCATGGGTAAGGTTACACTTACACTCAAAGGAATTGCACGTAATCAAAGTGACAGATACAAATGAGCGAATGTGAAGCAAAGCAGCGAAGAACACAAGAAAAGAGATGTTTATTAGCATAGAGAGATAATTTAGGCTCATCGGTCTAAGCGATTCTACTAAAGAGGCTTTCATTAAAAGATATGAAATTTGCTTGAAGATACAACTTTTTGTGGTGTGGTGTGCTCGCCCAAAAAACTCTTAAATTTTTAAAAATGAAATGGAATTTTATAAAATTTAGTTTCGCAATGCATATATTCATATCTGCCATTCAGTTTTTTCCCACACTAGTCAGATTGAGTCAGATTTTACAAAATTAAATCAGAATTCATAAAAACAAGCTATATAAAAATAAAATTATATAAAAAAAACTTTTTAAAAATAAGCTTTAATGTACTAAAAAGTAGAAAATAAGTTGTTTCCAAGTCACCTGTATCTTACTATCCATAAAAGCTTGGGGCGCTCATGTGTTCAATATTTGTCAAACAGTTACCACAATATTTTATTTAAATAATTTTTTGCAAATAGATTCTAGTAATGAAAGATATTTTGAATATGGATATTGAGCGCACAAGCTTTTATTAATAGTAAGATACAGGTGACTTGGAAACAACTTATTTTCTACTTTTTAGTACATTAAAGCTTATTTTTAAAAAGTTTTTTTTTATATAATTTTATTTTCTACTTTTTAGTCTTCCATAAATTCAATTTTACAGCTCTGAAATTTTTCGCAAAAAGAATTTTAAACTTGCAGAGCAGTACACAATATTTAGGGTATTCACAGTGTTTCCTATCGTCATATGTCATATCCTCAATTTAACAAATAATACGGCTGTGATCGACCCTAATATTCGTGGCATATTTGTGACGCGGTGAGTTGTTGCTATTTTGCCAGCAGGGCGCGGCAAGTAAGTTCCTATCGTTTTTCATTCATGTGTGGTGTACCTATAATTATAAACTGAAGCCCAAGTGTGTAGTTGCTTGAAAAGTGCCACGCCCCTTGTCCTACGCCCATAAAATTTTACCAGTGGGACGATACATCCAAGAGGCGACTGCATACGAAATTTCAATGCTGCACGACCTTTAGTTCCAAAGCTAATCGAGATCAAAAATTTGGTTTGTATGGGCGGTGCCACGCCCCCTTATCCAGTGCACGCCTTATTTTCTCAGTAGAAGGATATGGATATGTAGTAAGTTCCTACCGAGTTTCATTGATGTGTGATGTGTAGTTCTAAAGTTATACACAAATCTGGAGTTGATAAAAAAGTGCCACGCCCCTTATCCTACGCCCATAAAATTTTACCAGTGGGACGACACATCCAAGAGGCGACTGCATACGAAATTTCAATGCTGCACGACCTTTAGTTCCAAAGCTAATCGAGATCAAAAATTTTGTTTGTATGGGGGTGCCACGCCCCCTTATCCAGTGCCCCTTATTTTCTCAGTAGAAGGATATTGATATGTAGTAAGTTCCTACCGAGTTTCATTGATGTGTGATGTGTAGTTCTAAAGTTATACACAAATCTGGAGTTTATAAAAAAGTGCCACGCCCCTTATCCTACGCCCATAAAATTTATTGATTCATGTATTGGGCTCTAGATTAGGCATGTATGCAAAGTTTCAGATCTCTAAGTAGTCGGGAAGTGGGTGAAAAATTGATTACTAGATTTGACGACATACATACCTGATTTGAAGTTAATAAGCAAACCAAATAGGATCGATACACTTTTTTGGAATTTTTTAAAGAATTTGCATCGCCGCCATAGTTTCTGTCTCTGATGACCAAAGAGTTTTTGAATCACGGTAGTAATTTTTGAATATACAAAAAGCATCAAAAAGTCTTCATGCGGATATTTTTCCACGTCACTAGAATATTCGCAAATTCAAGGAAAATGTCGACTTTTCACCCATTCAGTCATCAATAATCCTTTCAAATCCAACAATCGCTTTGCATGTAAAGGCGCATACCCAGAATGTTGGCGTATCCGAAAAAAAGATTACGAACTCTTGCAACAGTCCAAATTTAAAGATATTTGCATACACATTTTCTTCAGTGCACACGCATAAATTATTAAGCTGTCAATATTTTATTGCCTTGGCTCACACACACAGCCACAGCGGCCATTTATCATTCGTTGTCTTTCACTTCCATATATATGCATGTACGTATGTATGCATGTATGCAGGTTTGCTTGTATGTATTATTGTATTTTATGCGTTAATTTTTTATTGCGCTCCATCAAACGATATAAACAAAGTTCGTTCGATTTCATAGGCATTTAAATTTATTTCTTCGGAGGCTTAGCAATAGCTTAGAGGCACTCAAAATTGACAATATTCCAAATCCACTTTTAACATATCTGAACGTATTAATGTTGTCAACAAGCTGCGTCAAATGAGCAAAAAAATTCGATCTATTTTTGCACAAGCATCTCAGCTTGATGAAGATTAAACGCTTTATCTGAAAATTGGGTACTCATGAAGGTTTCATACGAGTATATGACTTATTTTATAAAAAGTAGCAAAAAATTTTTTTGCAAAATTGCTTCATTTGCATTTCAAAAGCTACTCTGCAATTTCAATCATATTTTTTGCTTTCAGCGAAATGCGAGCTTTATTATGGTCACTTCAAAATTATTTTTCCACATGCTTTTCTTTTGTAAATGTATGTATATATTGTATGTGTATGCGTGCGTATGTGCGTTGAGGATTGGAGGCGTCTTTTGCCCAAATAGAAATGTGAATGGTCAGAATGTCAAAGAACAGATAGCATCTGAATGATGGACAGACTGTTAAGCTTGTTCTATTTGATTGTAGTTTTTGACATGTTGTTTGTGTGAAAGCTACAGGCAAAACATTTTTTTCATTTTTATCAATTTGAGAGCAATCTATCAGTAGATTACGTCATGAAGCTAAGGACATTTTCTATGATATGCAATATACTTCGAATTTTTTACATAAGCTAGCATTCTTTTTTTTTTGGCTAGCTCATATTCAATTGTGATTTTTGTAGCATTATTCTGACTTAAAAAAAATTTTAGTTTAAAGCGTAGAAAAATTTTTCAAAATTGAGAAAATGCTTAGCAATTCTTATAGACCAGCTATAATTGAGTTTGCAATTAATAAAATGGGATATATGTACATCCACCCTAAATATAGTCAGCAGTAATTTGTATACTTTTCTTACTAACATCACTATGAAATTTATAAGAAAATCAAAAGCTGTATTTGCATACTTTTGCATGCCAAAATTTTAAAAGAGAAATTTCAGAGAATAACAAATGTTCTTAAAGTAAGTAAACGACATCTTCAAAAGTACGGAAAAGTGTTTCCAGCAAAAACTTGCAAATCAGAAGATCAGCTGTTTTTGCGTTGCCAGAATTGTCGTTTTGAATTGTATTTTTTTAAGCTTATGAAAAAATTCATTATTAAAATGCAAAACACATTTGCCCAATTCACAAACGTGTGCAAATGGTCTTGTATTTTTGCAATCGCAGATTTTGGAGTACATTTTTTCTTAACACTAACAAAATATACAGAGATACAATTGCAAAACCTTTGCGAAAATACAACACTTAGAACGCGTAGTATATTTACTATGCGAATGCAATACTAAATTGCAAACGGCTCTCAGAGCGAGAGAGAGGAAAAGAAGAAGAAGAGTGTGTTTAAAATTTGTTTAAATTTGGTTAAAGAAAGCATGACAAAGAGCTTGCATTGCAGCTTCTTCTATTAAAGAGTCCACTAATTGTTTTTTAAAGCTTCGTTCGACTTAGAATTTGTATTGAAGTCAAAATTTCAGCTGAAAACATTTTTCCTTGTGAGCAGTCAGCTTTGAGTTTCGTGTTTTGTAAAAAGTGTTTCAAATATTTACTATTGCACAAATTTGCAATCTTTAATGCACAAGATTGTGAATTGGGCTATTGTTTTTAGTTCGAATGAGCTAATAAAAAAAATTTTCAAATTTACACATGGCATAATTTCGGCGAAAATTTTTCTTTCTGCCTTTTTGCTATTTCCGCACGCGTGAACGGGCAGAGTTTTCTTTAATAGCTTCTGCTTCTTTTATCATTGATGTTGTTGTTGCAATGTTTATGTAGGATGTTTATGCATTTCCCAGAACTGCTCTCATGAGCTCAAGGCCTTTTGTGTATTCTAGCAGCTGTTTAAACGCTAACTTATTAACAATTTCTTCCTTCAGCAATTTTCGACATGAATGTTTTTCTGTACCCTTAAATTATCTGCATTTGAGCAGTAAACAACAAAAAAACGTGTTCCTTTAATTTATAGCAATTAATGTCGTCGAAAGTTAAAAGACAACGAAAACTGCTCGCACAGCAGGCCGAAAGCGGCTTCACACTGAGAGACAGCAGCACATCCTGCCGCTGGGAAATATATTTTTGACAATTACTGACATTTCATATGCGCACAGACATAAATTCTCAGCGGCATACGCACACATACTACATACATACATTTTTATAAACTACTTTCATGCATGCCTGTACATTTAATTAGGAGCTGTAACTACGCTGCGAAGGTAGGAATTAAGTTAGTGCGTGGCGTTGCCACAGCGTTAAACCGAGTAAACGCCTTCCCCGTTATGCTCTGAGTGGTGCTGACTAAGTGACTGAACTACAAAGCAGCTCTCCTTGTTGTTGTTGTTGTTGTTGTTTTTGTAGTAGCCTGTTTTTATTGATGTTGTTTTTGTTGTCAGTTGCGTGTGTCAGTCTGCTGCTGAAAGCCAACACGACACACACTTTTGAGTTTATTTTGAAATGCTTTGTTGTTCTTGTTGTTATTGTGCAAGTGTTGGGCCTTTTTGTTGGGCCTTTTTGCAGAGGCATTGTGGCTGGCTGTTCAGCCACCCCCCACCCCCCAGCTACCATGCCAACAACACTTTATGACACTGACAGTGGCAATGAACATTAAAAGCGCGCCTAAAAGGCCTGAGGCTAGTTTGCCAGCCGGGTGGGCCTTCTGCATTTGCCACACTTCGTGAGTGGGCCCAAGTCTGCGGGCTGTTATGTGGCATATGGGGTTGGTTGGTGTTGGTGGGCTTTGTGCTGTTTTGCCTTTTTCCGTTTTTTCGCTCTCTGGACACTAATTAAGGTCTACTGTCTGCAATGAAATTTAATTTGAAAATGTTTACGAGCGTCGCTCCGCTTGCATCTAACTATTTTTAGTTAGTTGTATGTGGTCGTCTATAAATAAATAGTATTAATTGATTTTATTGGCGAATCAAAGCTGCCAACACGTAATACATTGACCATGCGGAATTTCTTGATTTCGTAAAATGTTCAAGTACACACATAAACAACGCACTTTGGTAATCATTGAAGCATATCTAAGTCTTTCAATTCAATTATCAATTACTCAACAAAATTGTACAAAATGCTTTGCATTTATATTTATGCCTGAGTGGATTTATATCTAAGATTTGTGGTATTATCTGCTGAAGTGTAGAGTGTCTGATTTTGCTGCTTACATTTTTATTCACATTTTTATTCTAAAGAAAAGCCCCCTTATTTCAAATATATCAATACATACATATACACAGCAATTGGCGCCATTCAATATTTATTCGAAGTCATCTTTCATTTGTTTCTAGCATTTTTACGATTTGTGAGTTTTAGTGTGATTTAAGTATATAATGAAATAAATTTGTTGGTATTGTCAGACTGTGGTACTGTAGATTTCACATATTTTCATTGACAGTTGATTCTGCTACCTTATTCGATCGATACGCAGGTATTATCTTTATGACAGTAGCTGCTGGATTTCTTGCTTTTCTAGACAGTAGAGTATATAGCTAAATTTCATTCTTTAACATTCCGCCAAAATGTTAAACTCAATATGAAATATATATAGCATATATATATATATATATTTCTGTTTATAAATAGATCGTGGCATTGATCCAAATGCTTTACATTTCTGATGAGTTCTATTATAGTGGCAATTTTTATATGTTAAACTGTCATTAAACTTTAGGCGTTTCGGGCTGCGTTCATCTAGGAAACTGAATTCCTTCTCTATAACATTTAGGTACATGTTGGACCATAGCATTTGAAAGGGTCTGAATTCAAAGATTCTGTTAATTTTCTAAAAAAAAAAAATATCGGCATGCGCCAACAGAATACACTTTTCTGTCTTCAGACAGATACATACCATGGATTTGGTAGCTATCACGAAATGAGTTGTTCTGCTCTAGTTCGAGGCTGACAAAAGTAAAAGTGAGGATAATTGTAAAAATAATGGCACATATTTTAAAGCAAAATAAATCTTTATGCCACAAAGTTCTGCAATTGATCGCAACTTTTTTTAGTAAACCCATTTTGTTATCTACCAAGAAGGAAGCCGGCCTTGTGACTTATAAAGCGAGGCCAGTAAGCTTTTTAATTGTTCCTAAACAATTTTAATTTTCTACTCCTACTTTATCATGTACAAGTTCAATTATTCATACATTAATTCATTCCCTAATATTGCCTCAAATGTAATATGCACGAAATAACTTCACACACACTCATACCAAGGAAGACTGGCCTCAGCGTGTAGCAACTTTGAAATTGAGTAGCCGCATTAAAATGTGCACAATTTCCGAAGAAAACATTTGACAACATGTTTTATTATTCCCAAGACGGCAAATGAACATACATACGTACATATGTATCGTATATATACATGTGCATATATGTATGCATGTGTGAGTATGTGTGCTGTTAAAACGTTTGTAAAGAAAAGAAGAATTAAATAATCTTTGCTCTAAACGGTAAGAGTAACCAGTTGGCCGACATAAAGAGCAGACAGACAGACATATAAATGTGTAGCATTCTGAAAGAAGAAGAAGAAGCAGCAAAAAGGTCAAAGTGCGCGACAATGACTATGTCAACGTCAACGCAATAAAATGAAAACGATATAGCAACAGCATTAGCTACAGCAACAAACAACAACAATAACAATAATGTACTTACAGTTTGTAGAAAGTACTGAAGTAAAATCAATTGTCCACCCTTTTCAGCTGAAGAACCGACGACAATTGCTTATGTCTGTCTCATATTGTTGCGCGATGGGAAGAGCAGGAACATTGAACTGGACAGCAATGCTGAAAGGTTGAAACGATGAAGTGTGGTCGTTGGGAGTGGCATTGGAGACAGTTTTGCATGCTCATACACACACACACACACACACACACAAAGAAAAGCATGACACCCAGCAGGAAACTTGCGCGGCAATTATAACAGTTTCCAAAAGTAACGAAGCTGAATTGAAATCCGACTTAAAATTAGTTGTAAAAGATATCGTCCAGATGAAAAGTTTAGCTGTGCAGGCATGAAGCTTAGTTTTCAGGATAGCAGGACGATTTTAAACCTGGATAATCTCAAGAAAGTTAATTCAGCTTTGCAGAAAATTTCATACACAATAAAAATATGTAAAATTGTAAGTATTTGTAAGCTGCGCAAGCAAATTTTTCAGCTTAAAATTTGTTGATGAACAACAACCTTTCTTAATTAATTGAAATTTAAAAATTTTTGTTCAAATTGTAAGCAATTCTTTGGCGATTGTGAAATGAGCCAGTCATCAACAAAAATCGATGCGAAATAATTAGTTAGTAAATACATATAATAAACAGCGAAAATTTGAATCGTCATGTAAATCGGTTAATTTAGTTGTATACCTTTTTTAATCAAAACCTGCCTCAATGTTCTTCAGAAGATGTTCGTACTACAATTCAAAGCGAGTATGTGGAAGAGCATGTATTCAGCTAATTTTTTCAAGACTAGATAATGGCAAGGCATCAGATACTTGGATGCTATTGACCAGATAGAACGTTTTCAAGGCATATTATTTTGGACATCCTTTTGTACTTTTCGAACAAATATGTACTAAACATCGCGACCAATGTTCCTAAATGAAAACAGCTCCGATTTTGGCATATCTCGCCTGCTTATTTTGATGGCTCTCCCAACGTAGCATACCTTGTTAATATGCCTTGGAACGTTTCTAAACGTAAACAAATCGAATAGTTAAAAATGTTCTCACAATGTTAGGCAGCTCCGCGCAGAGTGGAATATAAACTTTAATTGAAACTTGAACTTTTTTGCAATTAATTCAGCAATAGCAAGTTTTTTTGAATACAATCAGTCTCAATAATTTGGAGAAAGCTGATTCAATTCATTTCTGGCTTAAGACGGGCTAATATAAAACGCCTTTCGCTGTTGGCTTTCAGCTTTGTTAAGTCTTAGCCCAGACAGACCGCAGTTTTTTCTAGCCAGACGAATGACCTATCAAATGCTCGATTTTGATCAAACATACAATGCATATAAATCTAGCTTGATGGCCGGCTTGCACGCTCAGGCAGACAAAAAAAATACAAATATATAACTTGACTTGCCTGCTTCTAAATTCAGCGGCAAAAGGGCTGAGAGAGAGGCAAAAAGCAACGCACAGTGTGCCACTTTCTTAGCAAGTGTGAACAAAAAAAGTAAACGTTTTTGCCATAAAAGCATTCGATATTTATGTGGAAAAAGTCGTGAAAGGAGCACGTCAACAGCGCATATGAAAATTTACATTTGTATATCTTGATATAGTATAGCCTATTTGTATCTTATGTCACTAGAGCCGTACTCCATAAACAATCTAATCTACTTTATTGTAAGACTTCTTCATGTCAAAAATGGACGTGGTCATCCAACTATAAGACACACTAAGAGCAAAATTCTAGCTTTATCACATAAAACACTCTAGTTTAAATAAACGATTTACCATTTAGCATAAGGAAAGTTGATACAAATGAAGGAATTATCATTGCTTGAATCTTTAATACTGAAGAGGGAATGGAATATTATATCAAAAGCTGGACCAGTATAAAGATTTTTGGCAAAAAGTGACACACTGTGCGGCGTAACGCCTCAGCGTGAGCGTGAGCGTTGCTGTCGAAAGTTCAAAGCTGTTTGCCCTTCATAAATTGTTGTAGTGTTTTCTTGTGTTGTTGTGGCGTTGTTGTTGTGGCTCAAACGGAGAACATTTCGTAGCATAGTTTTGTGCGCGCTCGCTGGCGATTCGCGGCAGTTCATTTCCGGTCGTGCGTGCTTGAAGGCGTGTTGGCGGCCATAAAACTTGTTTCTGCGAGTGAGTGCCGCCGCTACTTGCGACTTAAGTGCGCGCGTGTGGGTGTATGCGGCTATTTAATGTGCGTGTGTTTGTGTGTTTCGATGTTGCGTACCCAAAAAACTGCTCGTAAGCAGTAAATCCAACAGTAAAGTTTATTTTTGTTGTTGTATGCTTTCATAAGCGCTTTTAACGGTTTCAACTCTTGCTTGTCCGCCCCCTCAACCGCCTCTGTTACATTAATATGCGCAACTGTTTATTTGCTTGTGTGTATATGCGTTGTATTAAGTGTTAGTGTGTGTGTGTTTTGCAACCCGGTTTTTTACCTCCCTGCGTTATATTTAACCCCCGTCTATCGATTGCTGCTTTTAGTGGCCACTTGTTGCTCTTCTCTTCATTCCTTTTAGAAATAGATTTAAATTTAATGGAGCTGTTTGAATTTCAATTCGCCGGCATTGTAGATGCTTTAATTTAGTTATCAGGAAATTGGCTAGATTTATGTTGGCCGTGAGACAAATTTGATTAAAAGCTTATACTTTTTATCGTTCCGTTCCCCTGAAGGGAAACACGGGAGCATTTATAAGGTCAATTTTGCTTTCGGAGTTGTGTATATAGACAGACCTACTTTTCAACGTAGAAACCTTAAATTTGGCATGATGTTAGGTGTCACATTAACATATTTTCACTATTAAAAGCTAAGAAATATGTTAATTTATATTTTTATTTATTACAGGAAAAATAATAACTTAATAACTATTTTACTTATAGTATATAGGAGCACTAGCTGCAAAGACTTTCTGGAAATATGTTTCATAATCATAATTGATTGGTGCAACAGCCCGTGTGGGCTTAGGCTTGGCTTTCTCGCGTTAACTTGTGTGTGCTTGTTATATTTTGCACAAATTAATGGGACCTACAAATAAACGTATCCGATCGGGTTTGAGAAGCTTTTCATGGCAAAGAATGCACTCCCGCATTAGCGACCGTTTTCATAATTTTCGGTGAATTAGTTATGAAGATATAGATAAAAATGTCGAAAAATTATCACTCCCCCCAAGCCCCTCAGTATTCCTAGGTTTCTTGTTTGGAACGAGAACGTATACGTCCCCAGTTATATACGTTCTTTCCTTTTCTTGTACTGTTGCTGCCTAACTACTGAACTAGATGGGTTTACCTTTGGTTCATGGACAGACGGGCAAGAAGCATTTAAATTCGAATGCTAAAGAGAGTAGTTTTTTTCCGAAACCCTGTTTACTCGAGCACGACTCACTTTTCACTGCTTTTTATTTTGCTCTCAATTGAGTTGGAAATTCGAAAAAATTTTTATTTTAATTTAATTTTTTAATATTTTCTGTACTTATTAAAACTGTATAACAGCAAAGAAATCTTCATGGGTGTGAAATTCATATACTAAATCGGCGTTACTCAACAAGTGTACTAAGTAAAAATTTAATATTTTCATATAGTACATGCTCTTATTTCGCAAAGCTATACAAACTTACAATATGCTGTTACTTTACAATAACATATTACATATTATTTTAAACAAGTGGGGCCACCTGTTGTGTGTGCCTGTATACACGACAGCTAGTAAAACAATTAGCAACAATAAAAGGCAAAGCAAAGTAAAAAATAAAAAAAAAATTAAATTTTAAAGCCTGTGGGATTCGAACCCATGACCTGCCGAGTGCAAACGCGCGGTTCCACCCACTGGGCTACACAACGAACCAATTTCATTTACCTAAAGTCGTAGAAGACAGAAAGTGGACAGGCTGCAGGCTGCAGGCAGACGCTTTTTAGTCAGTCTGCGTTTTATATATAAGATATCATTTTAAATTTTGATTGACATACAAAAATACAAAATACAAAAGGAAAGCAGGCTGAATTATTTGACTAAGCGCCTGCAATGTTATGAAATATGAATAGCTCAGCATATGAAAAGGCGACTACAGCAGGCAAACCAAGAGCCAATATATTTTGGCCCGAAAGCGCTGCCATTGCAGCTGTGCCATTTGTGACATAAGCCGTTATGGCAAATATGCAAGGAATTTGCTAGCTAAAACTGCTCTTGACAGCCGAAAAATGCAGCCCAGCCAGCTTCACAAACTTTGTCGATGCGATTCGCGTGGAGCTTTGCTCGAATGTCGCTTTGTGATATTGCATTAAGGATATTTTTGGCATTTCAACTCCGCCAGTGCACTTGTCATGCTGTCCCCCTCGGCCGCGTCTCTCGCTCGCGGCATGTCATTTTAAATCAGCTCAATTGCTGCCAACCAACCAACATAAGTTATGTGCAAACCAGCTGATGCATGTGTGTGTGTGTGTGTGCATTGCACAACTTCAAACTGCAACCCTCTGCCTCTTCTCTAGCTGAGCTGCAGGCTAGTGGATTACAATGGAACGGCCTTCTAGCTCAGTCGCTGCATGTCCTGCGGCGCTGCTGTTGCTGACAATAACAGGACAGGGCTCAGCATCGACTATGCTAATGTGGCTGGCAATGCCGTTGAGGCGACCCACGACAGCGATGAGCGCTGAAAGAGATTTAAGTTGCTGAAAGTTTTTGCAGCGAATTTCACGTGCGAGTTTTTTCAGCTCGTTGCAAGCTTAGCGCGAAAATTAGTTTTTGCAGAGCTTACACAGACTTAAGCCAGGTTTGATTGGATTTTGCTGAAGCACTTTGACAAAAAAAGACTTGTCGAGCAGCTCGGGCAAGTATAAAGCACTTTTTTACAATTAGCTGTAGTGCAAAAAGGAATATTTTAACGGCAAGCTTTCAGGCATTTTAAACTTTCTGTTACATTTATACTAAAGTGGAGATGGATGACTTAAAAATGAAATATTGAAATTTTACTGAACTATATTGGAGTAACCCTACGTCATGTCGTAAGCCGGTAATGGTTCATTATTGACCGATTGAAATGATGATATAAGGCTCATGTAAAGATTTAACTAATATATGCACACACTTTTTCAAATAAAGGCTTTGTTTAGAATAGAATTTAAAATTTTTTAATTTCGGCTTTTATAAACTTATTAGCAATATCGCAACGCTTCGCCGCGGTTCTCCTACTTTTCGTTCGCTTATATGGAGAAGTTATCTAAAATTTTTGAGTTTAAATGGCATTAAATTGCTTTCTTATATCAAATTCAAGAACGGAAAAATATTCGTAAAAATTGAGGGTTTCAGAAGTGTTCCTAATACTTTGAACTGATACTTTTCCACTGTCTCCGAAAACTATGCTGTGAAAAAATAGGTTTTTTGCAACTTTCAAAGTTAACTTAACAGAGCAACGGTAAAAGGGACATGAAAACATGCGAAATAACGTTTTATTTAGTAGTATGATAATAATGCTAAGGACGTCTGCTACAAGAAGAAGACAACGGGGCGTATGAGCGATGCCATTTTACATGGAAATGATTATAGGCTTGTGTTAGTAAGATTTTACATTAGCTACAGAAACAAATGGAGCATATTTCTTATTCAATATTTTATAGAAATGTTTATGTCAAGCTTATTTTTCATTAAAAAAAGTTTTATTAATAATTATGCTTTTACACATGGCAATTTTAAAACAATTTTGGATTTTGAAGGAGAAGTAGAAAAGATGGAAAATAAAAGCAGAAATACTTTTAGGCAATTCATTTTGTGTCGAAGATTTTTCAGTGAAACGTATTTCAAGAGAAGAAAATTTATAAAAAATAGATTGAAAGTTTTGACCTGTTTAAGCGCAAATATCAACTACTAAAAAGAATAAAAGAAATTAAATGGGAATCATGAAAAGTTAAAGAAATATAAAAGACCGTTGGATTCCGAAGGCTACCATATCAAAATGTTTAAGCGAGGTATCACTCTTCTAACAATCACTCTGTACTGAAATGTATTCTCAGGCACCAGAGCGTATGAGCAACATGAATTCCCAGCTTCTAAAAGCAGCATATTTGCATAAGCAATAATACAAATATATATTTCAAAGAAATTTATTGTTAAGCTTCAGTATAATAGTGCTTGTATTTGCACTTGAATAACATCAGCTAAATGCTGGCTCTCGTGCTTAAAGTCTATTCAGCAGCGTTTTTTATAGAGCCCGGAAATGTATTGATATTTGGAATAGAAATTTTCGCGTTGAAATGGTCGTAATAAT
This sequence comes from Neria commutata, assembly GCA_963457695.1. Lineage (NCBI taxonomy): Eukaryota > Metazoa > Arthropoda > Insecta > Diptera > Micropezidae > Neria > Neria commutata. Next base: position 31,606,467 of record OY735247.1, read on the forward strand.
GCCTGAAGGTAGAATTCAAATGTTTCACAGTATATGTTTACATACACAGGCATACAAAATATCAAATAAATTAATGTCGAATATCAGCACTTGTATTAGTAAAAAGCACACACACACTCAACTGAATAAGTCCGCGAGCTTTGAGCTAGTGAATGCCGTCAAATGTCCTTTCGTATCGATTTCATATTAGACAACGGCAAATGAAATGTAGACAACTTGCAACGACAAAAGAAACTTTAAGAGAGGGCTGCAAGTTATTTTTGCTTGAGGCTTTCACATACAGAATTATAAAATTGAAAGTTTTCCGTAGAGAAAAACTTAAATAAAATTTATTTATTTGAGGTACATTTTAAAATGTAATTGTACTATATATGATGATATATTTTTTTAAAGTTTTACTAAGCGCACGTTTTAATATACTTACATATGTATGTGTGTGTACATTTCTAATAACTTGATGATAAAATATATCACAGCTTTTTGACATGTTTCTGCAATAGCTTTTATACCATTATTTAATTGGTTTTCTTCAGTGTGCATTCTAAATATAGATTAGCTCTTATACTATTTAACGCTATCATTTTGCATATGCCCTCACCAACGGGGCAGACATGTTCAGTCAAGCTTGCATTGACAAGGAAAGGTATCCAGATGACGCTGATAGCAACGAAATGCCAAAGTGCAGTGAAATGTGCAAATTTTATTTGGGATTAATCCCGAGAAATATGCAAAATTAGTTTGCCGTGACTGCCAAAGAATGATTGCTCACTTTTGCTTTGATCAGTTCTTTTGACAACTGACACCATTTAATCACGGATAAATAATGCAAAATTCCAGCAACGAAAAATCATGCATGAAGGCTGCAGCAAAAATCAATAAAACTTGTCATAATGCACAGCAGCAAAATGGCTAACAGCAACAACAACAAAAGCGACAACAGCATATGAAGACGGAAAAAATATGACATTGTCGCTGGCAGTCACAACAACAGCAATTGTGACAGTCTCATCTGAGCTTTTATTGTCTTTAAAGCTCGACGTAGAAGGAACACAAGAGCAGTGGCAAAGTGAGCTAAGGCAAACAGGAAGCAGAAATTAAATGTCAATAACTATTACAAGTTAATAACAATCGATTTTTTTGTTTTGCTGTTGCCTGTCCGCTGGCTGACTTTCATAATGATTGCTGTTAGTTGGCAACAGCTGTTCCAAATGGCATACACAGACATCTACAGAAATACACACACATAGAAACACAAGGGTGCATAGTTGGCTCGTATGTATAAGAATATGTGTATATGTGTGTGCATGCATAGGCGAATGTGCCTTCTCAGGCATAACCAATGCCAAGCAAATGAACCGGCATTGAACTCATATGACTTTTCTGTTTTGTTAATGATGAAATATTGTAGTTCAATAGGCTGGAAACTAAAAGGGAAAAGGCCTGGAAAAGTGACAAAAAATGAGTAAGCGTTTCTTGATGTTACAGTGGCTTTTGAATTTTCACCTACGCATTATATTACAAGCAAATTATTAAGATCTGTTCAGAAAACGAACGCCAGTTTTTTGGGGGTTGCATGAAATCGATAATTAAATTCTTAAAGCTTTCGCAGAGTTCTGATTACAAATTTGAATATCAGAACCCTCAGATTTTGTGAATTTGTAAAACATTGTCAAAGAAATAAGACGAATCAGAGCAAACTATTTTAACTAGCATAAAAAGCCAGGGATAAAGCAATTTTTTTGTAATTAAAATTGTAGTTGAGTCTGTCGAAAGAAAGATTATTTCTTTAATCGACCGAAAATCTTAAAGCAATTGTCCTAGTTATAGATATATATAAGTATATAGAAATGATCAGTAGCACTTGCTCCCTTGATTTCCGATTGTCCGCCTATCTGTGTGTCCTACTCTTAAAGCTATAAAGCTATGTTTGGACTTGATGTATTGCCATTTGTGTTGCCTTTAATTTCACAACCAACATTGAGAGATAAAGTTGGAACTGCGAATGCCGCCAGTATCCTTGCTGCTGCTGGCTGGCTAATGTATTGCTGCTGGCGCTTAAAATCCGATTGGATTTAGTGGCAATGGTCTGCTCCACCGACGAGAACAAAGGGCTTAGCCATATTTCCGTCCATGAAAGTGGGTAAAATTGTTTTCGAATTTCATATCAATAGGCCATTTGCTGTGCGCTAAGAGCAGCGCAAGGATTGCTTTTATCAAGGCTGCTGCAATGTTAAAGGGGATTACGGTGTGATAAGTTTGCTCCATCGATTACAGAGTGCTGTAATTATTCAATGTGAAGGCCAAGTCCTTAGTAAAGGATGAGCGTAGTCTTGCCTTGCTAAAGTTTTATATGCAGTGAGTTTGATGGTCAGTTTAGTCTGGTATTAGGAAATACTGAAAATCATCACTTAGTGCTCGGTATCGGAAGTCAAAGCTATCTGGTTTCAACTCTGATCATGTCGATTAAATCGAATCAGCAGATTAAATAATTGTTTCTTGGGCGGCTTCAACAGGCATAAAAAAGTGATCAAAAATATAAATTTAATATGGTAGGAGTTTAAGAGCAGGTGTTTAAATTCTCAAAGTTTATAAGAAACTATCCTAATAAATTTTAATAATCTGAAAATTGAAAGTTTTATATTTTTCCGATGGGTGATTCAACATAATGATGACATGAGTATACATCAATTGAGCCCTTTTGGGCGCTATTCCCAATACTATCTATGCTCATTCAAAATTCTATTCATTAAGGAGTCAATTTGTGTGGTGTTCTTCTAATAAAACATAATCGCAAGCTGATCCCTCTGCTCAAAAAAGAAGCTATTGGTTGTCACTGGAAAAATTCCATATTGAAAAAAGAGCGGGCAGAAAAGTAAAGCTGCAAAAGCACTTCATGTCAGTGCATATATGCTGCCGATGATCTGTAATTCAACTATTAAATTCAAACCTTTTTTCTGCACATTTTCTTTATCAATTACCATTGTCCATTCCAGGCACTCTCTACACTCCTGCGTCTCTTGACACAAATTCACTGTGTAATTTCCCCTATCAGCAGCGCTAATTGGCAACACTTGAGCAGCACTTTCAATGCTCACGTCTGGGTTGCGCTGCAAATTGGAATTGCATGTTTCGCCATTTTGTTTTCTATAATTACGTTTTGTTGTCGGACTTTGTTGCAGTACCTTTTTGCCCTTTTGCTGCTGCTGGAGTTTTCGCTTGCACTCTGAACTAGGCATGGACGATACATTCAAAATAATCGATAAAAAAATATGTACCTACTCTTTTTGTATCCATATTAAAGAATTGCATTTAATTTATTGTTATTGCCTTAAAGATCGGCACGAACATAACCTAAAATAATAAATAATTGGCATAACAGCCCGCGAACGAGGCTAAGGCCCAGCTTTCTCTCGTTAACTTGTGTGTGCTCGCTCTATTTTAATACAAGATAAAGGGACCTACAAATTATTTCTATTTATTCTATAGCCGTATGCGAACGGGATTGAGTTGCTTTATAGTTACATGGCAAAGTATATTCTCATAGAGTTGCCAACTAAGTAGCTTGTGAGAGATGGCGCCACGTGCAAAGCAACGAAATTTGGATTAGATGTTACGGGGTCGACTGGGATTCGAACCAGCGACAGCGACTGCACATATCAGCGGCCGAGCACTTATTGCTGAGCCACGGCGGCGCCAATAAGAAAAATAGCCAATCAAAAATTTATTGCAAGGAAATGCATTTCAGCCTGAAAATGTATGTTAAATTACTAGGCCAAAAATATAGAAATAAAAGTAATCTCTTTTTAACGATAACAAATCGTTTATTTTAAAAGTTGTTGTACGACAATACCGATAAAATATTTAACGGAAACAATTCCGTTTTGCACTGAAAACTTGAAACACTTGACTCACATACATTAAGAAATGCTTTAGTCTTTAAATATCGATTTTTGTATTGCCCATCTCTAGACGACACTCAAAGGCATTAAGAAATTCATGGAGGGAAGCATGTATGTAGCAAAATATGTACACATATACTCGTATGCATGCTACAGGTTGCAATTGCATGCCATTACGTTCGGGGCGGCATGGGTAATCCTTTAAATTTTTCCTAAAAGCAAATTTACTTTCGGCGTCACGCGAATTCGGGGCGAATAATTGTGTAGGCAACACTTTTTGCAGGTTATAAAGGATTAAATTAGAAGGCGCAACATTTCAAGTGGTCCCAAATGAGTTTTTTTCCCCAAAAATAAAATATGGCTTTTTAATGTATGTAAATTACGAGCTAATTGCATATGAGCACGTGTGGACATTGAAGGCGTACCAGAGGGACAAATGGAGGCACAGAGAGCAAGACAACGTGGCTCGATGAAGCAACGTAGTGGGAGTACAAACAGCTGAAGATTTCTTTAAGCAAAATAAACAGCCTAAGCAATGTAAAATTAACAAAATTTACAATAAAATGAAGTACTAGAAGAATTTCAAATTATATTAACTCACAACAAAATTATGGCTATTTCTTTATTTATATATTTTTCTAAGCTCACCTCTTATATCTTTCTCTCAGGTCTATGTACTAAAGCTATTGATAGATACGCAATCTGCCTTAACTTTTTTATACGTTACACTAACAAGCACGACGACTTGATTTGAATTAAAAAATATTGTAAAAAATATACAAGGCACGCTTTGCATTTTAATTAAGTTCTTATTTAACTTCAACCTTCTCTCTGTTGCTCTTCTCACTCTACTTCTCTTCTCTTCGTTTTCAGCAAAATATAAAAATGCAAATTATAAAATCTACCACTTAATGAACTCTACTCTACATGCGTGACATTACTAGTACAACTACAATGTTTGCTGTCAGTGGCAGTACGAACAATAAGTACCATTGTACTGCTACACCACCCTTTCCTGTTAAACGCTTCGCCACATTCAAATTGCTTTGCTTTAATTGCTGTGCAAAGCAATCGTACTTGTATTCCCTCCCCTTATCCTTACTGCGTGTTCCTCTAAATCCTTTTTTATGTTTTTCTGCTACTTCTGAATATGTGTACGCATATCCTTTCGTTGTACTTGCTTGTTTTGTATTGTGCCCAATAAGCATAGGCAAGAGCTTGGCCTTGGAAATGGCTTAAAGCTATAGTCCTTGTAAATATGCGTAAACACTGACTCGTGAATCCAGCAATTTTATAAACAACTTTGCAATTTAAATAGAAAACTTTAAGAAAAACTAATGCCGTCTAATTTTTGACACTGTGAATCTGTGGAAACGCTCTAGTTCTTTAAAAGTCGTCTTAAGGGTTGTATCCCTTGCATCTGGTTTAAAAAAATCGTATTTGATTTATTAACATTTTTAGTTCCTTTAATCCTATAGTGGCTGGAATAGTAGCCTAAACGCATTTTGTGGCAAATGAACTGATTCAGAAGATATAGCCGCTTTGACGCCAATACTAGCGTACACTAAGTAAGCCAGAGTCTACTTCAATTATTTCAATAGGTTTCCTCAAATTATTTTTCAAAACTTGCAAGGATTCTCATGAGCCTATAAGCCATCTGAAATGCGGCTGCTCAAACGAAATATTTTTTCTTCTTCATGATCACGATAACCCGAATAGAGATTCCATCTGATAAAAATCCATATGATTTCTTGACCAAATTTTAAGAAAGGAAACTTTCCTCTTTCTGGCGTTAACCTGTTTAGAATGTGGCTGTTCAATGGAAATACCTCTTGTTCTTCTTCATGATTAGACAACTCATTACCGGGTTTCGAACTGAGATGGGGCTTCTCTCCAGTCGCTCTGGTAGGCCAAGTGCTACCAGTGCCTACTTGGTCTTTCCATTGGAAACGGCCTCCCGCGTCGTCTACGTTCTCCAACTGCCACCTCAAATGCCTTACTTCTTCCATACTCACGGCATGACCTAGCAAGTGATGCACCGCTGGATGGTGAAGCGGCTGACAATCTCAACATTAAATTAAACTTCTCAATCCATTGGTTTTTACATCTTCCTACCTACTGTTTCCTTTTATTTTGAGTAAGAGCACGCGATTTTTCAAACATATGCCTAAGAAAACTCTTGCCTTGATATAAATTATACCTATGAGAATCCCATCGATACATAAAATAAAGCCAAACGCTTACTGGCTTACATCTACAGCGTTGCATTTGTATTTTGAATCATTGCAACAATTTTCATTTGCATTTTCTGCTTAAATGAAATGCGAGCGGGCGGAGCGGAGCGGGTGGAATGTGCACGCAAAACGTGCGAATTGGATTGCAGGTTTTAATTAACGAAATGGCTTTCTTTGCCAGCATTAGGAGCATTGCACATCAGCATCAGGAAATGCCAAGCAGAATTTTTGAATTGCATAAAGTGCTGAAACAACCGTTAATCTTCGAATCAATGGGAAACCGCTTAAAAATGTCATCCAGTCACTACCACTAAAGCGATTCGTGCACGCATTGTCTCGCTTCTAAATGCAATCAACGGAAGTGCAAAGAAAAGTGAGCATTCGCCTTTCTTGTGTCGAAATTGATAGCGCGCAATTGTCACAAATGTTTGCAGGGAAATCCACAGAGCGGGGTTCTACAAGAACCGCTGACGTTGGCAGCAGGCGCATATGCGAGCTGCACAGCGGGAAACCCGAAACCGCAACGAAATGGCATATTTTACGAGTTTGCGCCCGGCAGCGGCAGCGACATTGAGATTGGCAACGCTACGCCACAGGAAGCGGAAATGAAATAAAGTATCGCAGCGCAAAAAGGTGTCGGCAGTTTGCACAAATGTGAAATTGGTTTTGCGGCTGCCAGTCAAATCATTGCGGTTATACCGTGTTTAAAAGCATTGGCCACATTGGCTTCAACTTTGGTTTATGTAGCAAAAGGCATATAATGAAAAAAATGTTCACACAAATTTAAAATATTTTATAAGCTCATAATTCGATTTTTCTTTGAGGTAAGGTTGCCAATTGTAAGCAATTTTAGTGGCAATTGTAATGGTGTATTGTAATTAAAGCACCGATCAACCACAGAATTGCTTGCAATTGGCACTCTTTCTTGCCTTGAAGAGAAATCAAGTATCAGGTGCTTTAATTAAAATTCAAATACAACGAAAAGTTACTAGGAATTCCCCACATCAATTTAAAAGAGAAGCTGTAATTGGAAAATCAAAAGTTTAGCTACTTCCCAAATATTTTGTCAAGTAATAAGTAATGAAATTTATTTAAAACTTTCACATCGTAAGTAATGCTTGGATTGTATGCAAACATCTTTTTTTTTTTTAAATTATGTTAAAAAGAAAAAAGCACAACCGAATGGCAACCTAGCCTATGATTGGTGGCAATTAAAGTTATGAGCAAAAAATGTACATTCGATTTTACAAGCTTGTTCCCATGGGTAAACTTTTGTCCATGTATTGTATAAAAAAGGTTATGAAAATGCACATATTGCATAAGAGTAAAAAAAACTTCCAACTTTTATTTTCTCGAAAAATTAATTATTCAAAGTTCGAATTCAAATGTTCTCAGTTAACACTACAAATCATATGCATAGTTAGATCTATTTATATATACTCTCGTTTTCACATTTTTAAAGAAAGTCTCTTTGAAGAAAGCTTAGCTATTTGAATTGGCAATTCTGCGAGAGTATTCTTTGCCATGGAAAACTTCTCAAACCCGTTTGGATTCGGTTATATATTTATGTAGGTAGGTATATAACAGCCACATACAAGTTAGTGCGAGAAAGTAGGGCTTAAGCCCACATGGGCTGTTGCGCCATTAAATTTTTATTTAATTAAGATTATTTGCTATTGCATTACTAGTTAGCTGGCACCTCTTGAACAATATACAAAAAGTGGATATTCAAATTTAGAAAGTTGTATGTAAAGCTGAAATAGTGCATATTAAAGAATACTTTTGAAGAAATGATAGCTCATCGCTCGAGTTTACGCCGCTAAAATAATTCGTTTTCTCTTTCGGTTGGATTGCTTCTCCATCGGTTGATCCACTCAGCAGGCAGCACATTTACTTTGCTCTAATTTAATCACAGACACAAAACTGAATATTTTTATGCGCTGTTTGGAAGGCAATGTTTTTTTAGCAAATCCAAGCAGTGCAAAGAGACATCAATTTAATTTGATGAAGTGCACAAATTTCCGCTATATATTTTTTATTTGGTTTTTGTTGTTGCATCAAAATGGTTCCGAGTTTAAATATTTGCTAAAAAAAAGGTCTGAATTGAAATGAAAATCACTGAAGCGAATTTGCAAATCCACACATATACTAGCACAGCACACTAAAGCACTAACAAACACACACACACACACACACACACATGTAAAGGAATTCAAATAAACTTACACAATATCCTTTTCATTGGGTTAGGTCAAAGCGTACAAATGGAGTGTAACTTTGTGCGCACACAACTGCACAGAAGCACACACACACACACACACACATACACAAGCTGAGTACAGACACTGACAGGAAGTTACAGTTAGGGCGTGACTGCAATGGCACTATCAAAATAACGCAACAAAGGTCGTTTAACAAGATTAGAGAAATTGTCATGATAGCGCAATAATGTAGCTTAGCCCCCCTCCCCCGCCCGCCCTCCCTCGACGAACTGCCGCACACGCTCGTGCCTTTGTTTTTTGTGGCAGCAAGCGACAAGCACAACATCAGAAAGAGACGGCAAGCAAAAGCCACAGTAACCTGAATTTTTTTTTGCTCTCCGGCTTAGCCGAGCTCTGCTTCGCTTCCTGCGCCCCCTTTGGCACAAATTGTCTTATTCCTTCGCTACGGCAATGGCGTGCAATAAAGTCTGAGCATGCCAAAATAGTGCAAGCAGAATAACAGCAACAGCAGAAATAGCAACAACAATGCAACAACAATGGCTATACACATACATACACAAGTTAAGCTGATTTATTTGGCAAGACTAGAAGCTTAAAAAAAATCGTGCAAAGATATTGGAACATAGAGTGGAGTGAAAGCAGTGGAAAAAACTGTTGTTGACAGCGTCCAAATAATTGCAACTTTTTGCTTACAAAAAAAACTTTTCTTATTTGTCAGAGCTTTGCTGTTTTTATCGAACATTTTCATCGCAATCAAACGGAAGCAGTTAGCAGGATCTTTGCCGAAGGCTTAGGCCTGTACAAAATATGAGTAGCTGAAATCGGAAATAGAGGCCGAAAATGTGTGCGGAAAAGAGCTGCATATATGTACATGGGCGCAGGCAGAGCGTTTTATATGGGGGGGAGGAGCAGTTATGGTCAATTCCTCATTGGTTTCGAATGTCTACATTTTTGAGTTGATCAAGTGTCGACAACATGACGAATATGTTATTTCTTTTACTGTTGAGCCAATTTGTATTCGATGCATGTGGATTTTGATAAAAAAAAAACTTTAAGCTTCGGTTTTTTAAATATGTATAAACTTATTTAAGGTTTGATGCGTCTTCTTTAAGCGTCGGTCGAGTTCTTTGCCGTTGTGTTCAGTTAAATCGTCAAGTTTTAAATGTCTCTCGCATGGTTGCGTTAAAAGTTAGGTCCGCTCCTAGTCCAGATGCCACTTTTAATATGTTGTTGCAATTATTAAAAAAGTTTTTGCGAAAAATGTAAGACCGGCTTTCTAGTTTTCAAATTGAATTACAGAAAGTGAGAAATGAGAGAAGAAAATGTGACGCAATTGAAACAATTTATAACGTTAATCAGCACGCTGATGTAAACAAAGTAAATATATTAAATTGAATGGATGTATTTTCTCTTTCTAATTTTGAGAAATTTTTAGAAATTGAATTGATAATATGTAATAATTGATTGGCGCAGCAGCCCGTGTGCGCTTAGATTTATCTTGTGTGTGATCGTGCTATTTTTAGCACAAGATAACGGAACCTATTGATTTATTCCATAGCCGTGTCCGAACGGGAATTGAGAAGCTTTTGAAGAAGAAATGGAATTAAAATTCTTTTAAATGCATGATTTCACAGCTCTAGCGAGAGGCTCCTTCTCTCCACTGATAATATCTGCATACGGCCATGTACAGTTACATATACTTATATATGCAGAAATATTCCGAACATCTTATCCATAAAGACATATCTTTTTTTTTGGAGAGCATCATTGCCTTTTTCATAACTTCTTCGTCTAAATTGCGATTTGCTTGTTTCTGTCAAATTTTAACTTTACAAAGCAGCACTTACTTTAAATTACATATTCGAAACATGTCGAGCTGATTCTAAATTGTCGCATCGATTCCAAAAACAAATACAACATTATATCTCTTGTTTGTTCTAGTCACACTTGCCTTCTCTGCTTACGTGCCTCTCGGCCCTGCTTGGCGTTTCCAGTAAATTGCCTTTGCATTTGCGAGGCCTTCGGTCTGAGTTGCAGCGGCACGCTCTTAACTCAATGGCACAATTTAAGCTTTCGATTCATTTCCTCCTTCCGGTTTGCTGGCAACTCTGGCTCTTGTCTCTTGGTCTGCGCGGTTTGTTTGCTCGTCTGTTGATTGGTTTCTGCAACGACAGGACATAAAATACGGCAATGCGATGCGTTGCCACCGCCGCTGCACGCCCGTACAACCGTACACCCGTATACCCCTTCCGGTACGGCAATGCCGTTTCGACTGCCTTCGCCTTCGATTTGTGTCGAGTGTGGCAACTTGAAGTGTTTGCGCTGCACAGCGGCAGCAGCGCATCAATTTCCCAGACCGAAGGCGAGTGCCACTTAGAGCTGCTTTGCATTTCCGCTTGCTGATTCGCATCGCAAAGGATTCATTCGATTTTCTCAATGAAAGTGCGCAAAATTAATAGTTTCTGTGATTTCCTTTTGCAAATTTATTCATTCTTGTGCGGCGCATAGTATTCACTTACCCGCTCATGAACACGAACAGCTTTCCGATATCACCAATCAAGGACGATGATGCTTACATACCGTCGCCTAACTATACAATTAATTTAGCATGTACTATAGTGATTACTGATTGTGCCGCTTGATTGCTGCGCTTTGATCTGTGAGAGTTCATTTGATATAATTTAAAATGAAACTGATTTCAGTTGACAATTTTTCTGCACTCACATTTCGAAGCTCCTCTAAAAATGGTTTCATATTCTCAATATTATGCCACAAACAACCAAATCCATCGTGACCTCTAAGTTCCCACAAGAAATAAATAAGTAAACCAACTTCTATCAGAATTGACATCCCAGTGCACAACTTTCACACGACTGAAGAGAAAGTCTTATCCGATCACAACGGACAGTTAATTTTTGTAAATATTGCTGAATGTTCTATATAGAGATGCATAACTGATGCAGTTGGTATACCGCTCCCCACATGCAAACTAATGCTCCAGGAACAGAAATGTTACACAGCAAGACAGATCTGGCCTACGATCAACCAAAGCAGATCCAGCGAATTGATCCTGCTAAACAAACCCTCCATAGGGATTGTCGTAGGAAACATAAGCGTACACTTCCTCATTGGTCAACATGCCAACAGACTGGGACTGCTGTACAACGACTTCTGCTGAAGCTGCAGAGACGAAGACTGCGAGGAATCTGTTGTGCACCTCCTTTGCAAATGCCCAGCGCTAGCAAGAACGCGCTTTCGATTCCTGGCACATTACTTCCTGAGCTGTCTGGCAGACTTGGAAAAAACGCCATCAGGACATATCGACAAATATACCAGAGCCACAAAGTGGCTCCCATATATGGGGAAGTGCATAGGTGAAAACCTCACGTGGTAACACAATGGGCCTTTTGGCCTAAGTGATGTCCTTGAAACGACCACTCAACCTACCTACCTACTCACCTATCTACTATGTACAAATTGCAATAAACAGAGGAAGAGAAAAAAATTTCGAAGCTTCAGCAATATCATAAGTTATTTGTCTGAAAAGTTGAAGTTTGAGTCTGAGGAAAAAATTGCAATTGACAGGATATGCTAATGAGAAGCCAGTCGAGGCAGTCACATGATTTAAGATGCATTTCATAAATACTCATAATGGGAAGGTTCGCTCCAATAAATAAAGCCTGATTTAATATATAAACTGAAAACACTGCTAAAGTTATCGACATGAGAAAGTTGACGCTCTAAAAATTGCTTCTATTGTCTTATGACAAGATTTTGGAGATGTTTTCGAAAATTCTGGGTTAATTTTACTACATATGCCGGCAATTTGCCCTATTTGTCGCTCCAACTGACTTTTTACAGTAAAGTTGTATAATTAATTTCGAAATACTGGAAGTCTTGAGCAGCGTTTCCGACGCTTCGAAAATTGCTCGGGATCTCGGGACTTGAAGACCTACTGAAAATAGTTTGTATGCGCTACTCTAAGTTAGTGCATTTTGCATACGTGTGGATGTTCGTAAAATGGAGTAGAAAGCGTGGTAGAAATATATTGATAAGCATATAGAAATAATCAGTAATGAAATCTGTATAGTTTTTTTAGTCTTTTACATTTAACAAAGTGACTATAACTGGGAAACCAATAAAGATATTTCATTGAATAATATTTTGATCCAAAATTGAAATATTAACACACACTACATAATATGCAATTTATATTTTACCATTTTCACGCTCCTTTTCCAAGATTTCAATTCATAAAATTTAGTTTCCCCCTTTCTGAATGTTCCATGGATTTCACAAAAATTTTGCACCGGTACCGATTAACAGTCTCACTAATTTTTCTTATAAAATAATATTTTTTCATCAATTAAATTATATTAATCTCGATCTTTTATATTAGAAAATTTGTCTATATTCGACACACATATTGCACACGCTATACCTCAATGGTATGAGCAAATGGGCGTGCCTCCAAAACTGCCTTTCTTTAGCGATCATGGTTGTAGCGCCTACATTTGGTAATAGTCAGTTGAATCGATCTTACTTTTCTCATTTCATTTATTTAACTTGAATAAATGTTGATTGGTAAATATTTCTTGCATATGTTTGTAATATCAATCAAATCAGTTAATTATGCCTGCGAGACGAAAATGCAATTCAGTTTCTTATTTTTTTTGGTTTGTTAGCAAAACAAAATAGAATTGAGCGAAAAATTGCAAATTTGCAAATATTTGGAACAACACGCGCTGTGCACCTTACACATACCAGCACACAAACACACACACACACACACACACTCAAATAAGCAATAACATGCACATATAAAAAACAATTTGTGGCAATACAGCCAACACAACAACAACAGCGGCAGAAATCCTGCAAATTGCAATCAATTTCGTTTGCTCTTCGCCAAGGCGCCAGGGCGTGTGGCGTGTGGCGTGCGGCCTGTGGCAAGTTCCATTGGCACATTTTTATTTGCGCACGTACACGCGAATCGTAAGCACGCCCGTTCGAAGCGACCCTGCGGCAGCAATGTGTGGCGGCGCTGCAAAACCGCAGCAATTAAATTGAACATTTTTGTTTGCTCGCGAGCAAAATTCTCCCCAGGGGCAAATTCCAGCGCAATTGGCGCTATCGAATGAGACGATTTGACACCAGTCCAATGCTGCCACTCGTCGCACCTGAGCGTGACTGTGATGTTTGTGTAAGCTGAAGGTGGAGCTGCCCAGCTATTTGCCTAACTGATTGCCTAGCAATTTGCGTATTTATTGAACTCAGTTGCGTTTAATGCGCATACAACAATTTTTATAAAAAAAATTTCAATATATATTGCAAGTTCTTGAAATTCTCAGCTTTGTCTATTTCCAGCAACTATCAAAAATCTAAGCCATTATGACATTTTAAAATTTCACATGCAGAGAAATTTAATATTTATGAAATTTATGAAAATTTCAAATTTGATATTTCTTCTCATTCTCACTCTGCTGCCTTCCGCTTCCGTTCATTTTAGATTTGTAACGTGTTTTTGCTGTCAAGTGTGAAGCGGCAATAACAACAGTGAGAACTAAACCAACAGCAGCTGCTACCAACTGCTCCATTCCACAACTACAACAACAACAACAATAACAAGAGCAAAGCATTTTTTGCACGTGATTGTCTTTTTGACTGTTGCCACTGCTAACAACCGTTAGAGCGCCACTCGTCCGCCCTTCAGTCAGCCATCCCATCTTACGCGCCGGAAGTGAAGTCGAAACTGGCAAATATGGAAACCGTTTCAGCTGCCGCCGCCGCCGCCAAGCGTCTTCAAATCGAGAAGGCACAGAATTTCATGCGTCAATATCGCGATCCCGAATCGCGTGAGCTGAAGAAACTTTCGGCCAATCAATTCATGGACGTGTGGTCGCATTACGACAAGGACGGTAAGTTGACATTATGAACTTTCAGTTGGAAAACGTGACGTTTCCGCTTGCATGGGGCATAGTTAAAATTACATGTTCCGGTTTGGTAGTGGGTATGAATACATTAGGGGTATTCGTTATCCGGAGCGAATGCAAAAGCAAAATTTTGCATTTGCATTTTTATAATCGGGAACGACCGATTGCGAAATCCATGCAAATGCTTTTGTCAAACAGCTGTTTTATTTGAGAGTTTAACAAAATCCTACGAAACAGCGGAAAAGAACAATTTTGCGACTTCTTTATCGAAAACGCAGCAAATGAAATCAGGGGTAAATAATTTACGGCACCATTTTCTTAAATAAAAAGTGAAATAAAAATCAAAATGATCAGCTGGTCGCTGTTAATACTCGTTGTTGGCAGCTTAAGCCTTGGAGTCGCATACACCGTTTTCGTCGACGAAAACGAAAACGAAAACTGAAAAACGTTGATGTGCGTTGCTGTTTCGTTTCTGATTCAGTTTTCGTTTCGTTGAAAGCGCAGTGACATAAAACAAAAACAAAAACAGAAACCGAAACCGAAACTAAATTTATTACTGACTTTTTGCATAGTGTAATAATATCAAGTGAACCAGATAGCAATGACATTCTATTCTCGTACCCTAGCTTGTCAGTTGCATTGTCAAAAATATTAACCCGTTTTCAGTTTGTGTTTTGAGTTTGCGTTTGAAGAAAAAAGTAAAAAGAAAAAAATATCAATGCCGAACTCTTGCTATTTGTGCAAAAGCACTTACGATGCAGCGGTGCCGATGTTTTCGCTGCCAAAGGATGAAGATTTGCGACGAAAGTGGTTAAGAGTATGCAATACCACTTTTTCATCCTCAGCGCGTGTTTGCGCTAACCATTTTGAGGAGAAGCAGATCTTAGGCAGTAAGAAAAGGCGATTGGGACCATTTGCGGTTCCCTCAAAACAATTGCTGGTTATTAATACGTTCATTACTGAAAATAAAAATTGCATGGTAAAAATGTTGAGTAACTTTTTTGTACTAATGTCTCGGATGGGTTAAGACATATAACGAAGAAGGAGAAAAGAAAAATCAAAAAATTTTTTGACAAGCTAGGGTACTTCAAGCTATCTGGTTCACTTGATATTATTACACTATGACTTTTTGAAGTTGTCATATTCAAGCGAAATATAATTCGTCGAAATTCAAAATACTGCTGAATTTTCGGCAAAATGGAAGCATCCAAATTATTTTGGTGTGATCGATGGCAAATATGTATGTGCGAATCAAATGCTCACCAAAGGCCGGTTCTGCTTTTTTCAACTTCTAAAATTTTCATTCAATTGTACTCTTGGCTATTATCGATTAAAATTACAAACATTCCACCGCCAATGGCCCTTCTGTACACTAAAATCGTTTTGCCAAATGGAATTTTTGTTGATGATGCCTTGGACAAAAATTTGATGAAACCATATCCAATACAACAATCACTTTATGATCTATTCAAAGCTATTTATTTAGGCTGTATGCAGCTTTGCAAGAGCTAACTGCATTTCTTCTAATTCTTTTTCTTATCGTTCATCATTGTGTCGGAGCTCATGCTGAGCCCACAATAATTTCTGTTAATAAATTATTCAGGTCTGTGTTTTTCTGCACAAACAGCAATTGATTTTTACTGGCACTTTGAATGGCTTATAAGCCAGCCGTAGGGTACTGTCCAAGACACCTCTTACTGTTACCTAAAGATGTAAAGCAAGTATGTGTGTGACCACATGAGTACATGAGTAGTGGCCTGTATATTAGTGAAAAGTGACAAAAAGAATTGCAATAGGAAGTAAGAAGATGGTACGTGTTATGTGCAAATAGGACTTTGTAATTTTGGCCACGAAGCAAAGTTAAATACTATAGAAACACATACAAAATAGTTCGGCAACGAAAAACTAATAAAATTGCCTATAAAAATATTTATCATTTCGTCGACGAAAACAACCTACTTGAAGTTGTTTTCGTTTCGTCGTCAAATGTCGATTTTTTCGTTTCTAAACGTTGCTATTTCGTTTCTGATTTTCGTTGCTGAATTCAGGAACTGAAAATTTTTCGTTGCTAATGTATGGGATTTCGTTTTCGTCGACGAAAACGGTGTATGCGACTCCAAGGCTTTAGATTACCGAAAAGTGCGACTTTTCATGTTGGCAACTATGCTCATATTTTACATCAAATATTTTCCACTAAACGCAATGGATTTTGGTCTAGGAAAATTGTGACTTTAATGCAAATTTTTGGTTGCAAAAAAATTGGTTGACATTTTAAACGACTTAGCAGATATTTTTTTGTGTGTATCGAGAAAAACGAAACATGTAAGAACATGAGTATGAATTCCAGGCATGTCAACGCTGATTTGCAAAAAAATTACATTCCATAAAAAGGCCTTGCAAAGGTGCGAATGCAAAATATTTTTCCACCTTTTGCAATCACAACAAAAAAACTACTGGTTTGCAATTGCAATACAGTCACTAATTTCCTAGACCAAAATCCTTTGCGTTTAGTGCAAAATTTTTTAAACAAACTTATGAGCATAGTTGCCAGCTTGAAAAGTTGCATTTATTAGTGATCTAAGCTGGCAACACCGAGTATTGACAGTGAACAGCGGATATATTTAATTTTAATTTTGGTTATTATTTAAAAAAATGGCAGAGATAAAAAGATAGAACGGGACCGCGAAAACAAAACGTGTACAATTTTCGTCCACCTTTGGCAATATCTCTTTACACCAAATATTTGATTTATGGATTTCATAACGAAATGCCAATACTACAGATACCGTCATCATCTTCTCGCTTTCGATTCGCAAATTTGTTGTTTTTCGCTTTTTCGTGGCATTTTGTTAAGTACTCAAATAAAACAGCTGTTTGACAAAAGCATTTGCAAAGATTTGGGAATCGGTAGTTCTCGATAGATTTTGCAACACTATGCATTTGCAATTGCATTTGTAGCGGATCGGGTATACTCCTATTGTTTTGTCTGCAAGAGAAAACATTTTTATTATTTCGTTAAAAAGTGATAGAGTTTAAGTCATATTTTCGTTATGTGGTTATTTTGTCACTCAGCGGTTCGAACATTTTAATCGGAATCGTTTGATTAAATTTCGAAATAAAAATGGCCGTTTGGATACGGAAATATGAAATATTAACCGTTGTGTCGATCGTAGAGCCCACGGGTACATTTGCAACTTTAATTTTCCTGTATCTTCCAAACGGTTAGTCCGATTGACCTGAAATTTCATGATATCCTCAACCATACACTTTTGCATCATGTGGAAAAGTTTCATCAAGATTGGAGCAGCAGTTCAGTCGATACAGCCCAAATTCAAGTTAGTGGAATGGCGTCGACTGCTGATGTACCCGGGTACTTGTATGAAAATTCATACAAATATATATGACAAATATATATGGCAAAGTTCACTTTATATTGCTATATCTTCCAAGCGGCTGGTCCAATCTTGATGAAACTTCGTATCATAGCTTGGAAATATGTAATTGATATTGGTGTGAAATTTCAGGTCAATTGGACCAACCGTTTGGAAAATATAACCCAGTTACTAGAAAATGTACAAGCTGATGTACAAACTGGTTGTGCAAGGGTAGGTAGGCAAGATATTCCCAAATACCCTTTTGTTCCTGTTAGTAGACGTGTTTTCCTACACATTCCAAAAAAAAAATGTTTACATTGAACAAATATTTTATGAGTTATAATTATTCGCACCAGGTACTAAAAATAGCACTATGAGCAAGAGGGGTTGATTTTCAGTTCAAATATAACGGAATTTTGCGAATGAAAATTCAATGTTAATTATTTTTCTTGGTAAAAAGGGATCAAATTACAAGGATTAAAAAAGAATTTGGAAATTGTTAAATTTTTATGGATTTTGGCAATTCCCATTTTTGGTAAAAATGGATTATTTAGGTACCAAATTTTTTTTTTCCCAAATTATGATAAAAGTTTTGTTAACTAGACAATATTTCCAAGAAATAAAAAAAAAAAAAACCAGAAAATTACAAGAATCCAGGTAGTAGTTAATATTTGTATATCAAAAGCAACTATCTGCCATACAAAACGTATGAAGTACCCGGGTACATCTACTGTCGATGTGGATAAAACCCAACAGCTGTTGACACAACGGTTAATAAACAGTTGCAGTGAATTTCATGCATTTGCATATTGCTACGCGACAACTCTGGACTGCGAAGTATGCAAGGCTGTGACTGAAATCAACCAGCATCGCCATCGACACACACACACCGCCGACTGACAATATACATACATAAATACTTACATACTTATAGACATACCTACACATACATATGTATATGCGCATACAAAGTATGCAAATAGCAGAGATAAAGAAAAATATTCGCATTAAATTTGTCTGCATTTTTCTGAATTTGTTGTTTTTGTTGTTTTTGTTGCAGGCAATGGTTACATCGAAGGCACCGAATTGGATGGATTTTTGCGCGAGTTCGTGTCAAGTGCAAATGCAACGGATATTAGCCCGGAAGTAAGTACGACAGGCACAGAATATATGTGTGTGTGTGTGTGTGTGTGTGCATGAAACCATGTGCACTGTAGCTGTGTCTTGTCTCTGGTTCTGTCTCGGCATGAGTGTGTGTGTAAAAATGATGAATTGGGTTATGCTTTTCCGTTGTGAATTGAATTGGTTTTGGTGAATGCAATACAATTTCGCTTTACATTCAAATATAAAGCATATGTAGAAAAAGCACACACACGAATACGAATTTGCATAGAAGAAAAATTACATTTACATGAGGTTGTGTGTAACAGTATGAAGTATTATTAAGAAAGAAATATTTTCATGCGAATGTATAATATTATATTTGCTAGTTAGTTGGTGCCTGTGTATAGGTATATCATAGATACAGTTTCATGCACTTTGTAAAGATTGCTGCTAGTATTCTTGTAGGAGCTCTTTATTTAAAATTGTTATTGTAGCAATATTAGTAATACAGATTTGATAAAAATCTAATAAGTTTTCGCTTTGTATTTGACAGTGAGAACTGAGCAAAGAGCAGATTTTCAGGCAAGGCGTTGAGATATATTTTGAATTTGGTTCATAATCGAAATTTAATTCGGCCTTTATAGGGAATTTCCAGTTTGAATGCTACTTCTAACTACTCATTAAAAATGTTCCCATGCTAAATGATGGCATATTTGATATCACAAAATTGGCATACACTGAAAAGGTCAGATCGGCAGACCTCAATATCGTATGGTTGACGTTTAGAAATAGCCTCATAAGATGTTGCATTGTTTTAATATAATGCGAGGGGGGCTTGATAACGATTTTTAGGCTTTAAAAAAAAATTTTTATCATTTTCATCTAATCTGAAAATGTTCAAAAACACGCCGAAGATGATTTTTACGACTTCAATCTAGTTTTGATTTTATGAAGGTTGTCTTAGCGGTTCTAATTGATTTCTTTTTTTTTTGTAAGGGTATTTGAAAAGGCGCCGCGGTGGCTCAGTGGGCTAAGTGCTTGGTCGCTGATGCGGAGGACCTGGGTTCAACTTCCCGGTCCGGTAACATCTAATAAAAAAGAAAATTTGTTTTCAAATTGTTTCTTTGCGCGGCGCCACTTCTCGCGTTGAATTGGCAATTCTCCGAGAATAATTTATGCCATGAAAAGCTTCTCAAACCCGTTCGGATTCGGTAAAGTAGGTCCCGTTAACTAGTGCAAAAATATAACAAGCACACACCAGTTAATGCGAGAAGCTAGGCCTAAGCCCACACGGGCTGTTGTGCCAGTCAATAATTCATTAATTATTTGAAAAGATTTTTTAAAAAGGCTTCATTCAATATTTCTTTTCGAAACATCAACCATTGATTCTCTATGGGCAAATGTTACAAAAATGTGAATTGCTTTGCTAAAAATTCAATATAAATCCTATTTTTGGTGCAATTTCAAGTTCTTTGTATTTTTAACAAATTCCTAAAAGACTTTTTCTAAAGTCACTGAAAAACTTCATGCCGCGGGATGGGCAGAAGTGATTGGGAAAATGAAATTAAAATGAAAAACGGGGGTTTTCGGATTGCACGTTATAATGCGTAAAGGAGTTTTAATTTCAGTATAAATGAGGTGAATTTACAATTAAAGGTGAATGTTTCAAAATATATGAATAATTAGGATGCGAGACGGGAGTGTCTCGGCCAAGCGCTTTCAGAAGAGTGTGTGTTGTCGTCAGCTCGCTCTCTCCCTGAGGCGACCGATCGACACGGGCTAGGGATGGGCGGACATCGATTAAACAGTCACAAACCTTAGATGGAACTTAATTTATAAGTCTTTTCTGAGATCTCGTATAATCTGCTTTAAAATTTATTCAGAGCATATTTCGACTATTGTTGTAATTACTCCTGGTCGCATAAAAATGGATTTATATAGTATGTATATATTTCTTAGATTGGCATATCTCGAGTTAAGTTGCTATTGTGCTCTTGGTTACATATAGTTCGATGCCCACATATGCTTCACTCAAATTTTTATGCAGTTTATTTAAAGTCTCAGAAAGGCTTCTAAGCATCTCACTTTTGAATGCCATCAACAACATTTTCATATAAATGAGGTGTCAGTTGTTGAGATAACTTTGAACTACGACCATGCAAGTGATGTGCTAGAGTTGATGCTTACGATAGCGGGATGCCGGAAGACCATATCTTTAAAGGAAATCATGCTGCCACCTTTAACTCCGATAAACGTGGCATATCGTGGCATATTGAAAGCTTCGTCACGAATGAAAGAATAAGGCTTTCAGCTTAATAACCCCACGCTGTGCACATTAATCACCCCTTTCCCTTTTACCATTCGCCAGCATCGTAGCATATGCGATAAAAGACAGGATACGAGCATAAGCAGTGAAGAATGACGCTTAAGAAAGTTTATATTTTCCGCGAGGAACAACGCAAAACACTTTTAGACAACACAAAATTTTATGTTGTTCTTCTTCTTCTGTATGCAATCCATTTTTACTGCAGCTGCAGCAGCGTGAACAGACGCTTCTTCGCTCTTTACGAGCGTGAAGTGCAACCTAAAAGTTGTGGCACGTCATTTACGATGAATGTGCAACATGTAGTGGCTGCCGATGGTGTATGGTAAAAATAAAGCTACGTGCTTCTTCTTTCTTTCGAGGCACATATGGCACATATTCTGAGCATGGCAAGAAAGGAGCAAGCAATTTTGCTTTCCAAATTTTATTTGATAGGAAATTCACTTTGAAAATAAGAGAATCTTGGTTGATGCATTTTTGTTAAGTAGTGCTGTAGAATATATTGACGTGGATATATTTTATGTTGGGGAAAAAAGTAGTGAAGAGAAGTTTTGAGCTACCATTAAACACTTAATCGCTTAGGAAAGCAATCTGTTGCAATATTTGCTGCGCTACTATGTATGGCATGAAGAGTGTGTTGGCAGGATCTGGATAGTTATTTCGAGGCTGTGGTTCGACATCTGAAGCGGCGGGGTATTTTGCTTTGTAAAGAAAAAAAAAACACGTGCGCTTAGACCACACGGCTGAAGTAAAACTTTTTTTGGATGTTTTTATTTTATTTTTGCTTGATAGATAATCATTATCTATGTTATATTGTTTAGATTTCTTAAATGAATTCAACACTTTTAGTGGTAGAAATTTTATTTATTTAACTCAGTAATATTATTTCCATCAGTAACTTCAGAAATTGCGATATATGTTTCTAACGTAGAAACAATCGGCTTATGATACGTCTAAAAACTTAAATTTTCAAGATACCGCGAGAAAACTGCAATGTTGTAGACTCATTGGGATTGTTGCTCATTCGTAGTTGTAATGCATCATGCAGGAATTGGATAAAAGGTTGGGATTCTTCCGACGCGAAATTAAGGTTGAAACCTCCAGCTTAAATTAATGGCATTGTGTGATAGTTCCTTCCCAATTCTTGTGAGCCTACTAAACCATATACGAGGAGTCTTCTGTGTAAGAAGCTGATAATATTTTGCACAGTATTATTGGGAGAAATGTTAACTGCACCCATTATTAAATTTGTCCCATCTTCTAAAACGCAGTTTGCAGCACAGATATCTCCAATTTCACTTACATTGCGTAAAAATATATTCATATTTGAAGCTACTATGTTGGTGTTATTAATATTAGCATAGATTGCAACACCTCCACCTCGAACATTGCTGCGTTTAAATTTAGCAACGATTACGATTCATTTGCCATTCCATTCTTGGCACTTGAATTTCGGTCGGCAACAGGAATCGAACAAATCAAAACAAATGCAATTTTGCCTTTATTTGGCTTTTTCTGTGCTGAGCGGCAACACGCTTTCTCATATTTGAGCTCTCTCGCTCACGAAACAATCAGGAGAGCGACTGGACGGCCGAATTCGCCTGCTTGATAATTTTGTGCCTAATAGATTCTATTTACGAGATGCACCTTCTCTATTATTTACGTTACCTAATATTACCACCTGTTCGCAACTTGTTTCTTACGCAAAGGTCCATCCTGTGCACACACCAGGCGCAGCTTTTTATAAACTCTGGAAACTTTTTTACCTACTTGCAATTTTACAGCACAAGTATGAAATGTTATCCGAGTATCGGGTCCTAAAAGTATGCTATAATTTAATTTGGCAAGACAGAAAAGATATAAGCTTACCTAATATCACCACCTGTTCGAAACTTGCTATGTCGAAAAATTTATCCGTACCCAGAATTTTGGGTCCTAAAAGTATGCTTTATTTTAATTTGGCAAGAAAGACAACAGATTTAAGCTTTCTTGTTGCTATGTCGAAAGCTTTATCCGTAACAAACATTTTGAGTTTAGCCTCCACAAAAAAGTTTTACTTCAAAAACTGTCGTCTAAATTCAACAGCATGCCGAATTTTACCAACTGAAGCCTGTAGATTTTGAATCTGACATAATCAATCAATCGAATACTAGATATTCATAAAATCGGCTATGCTGTTTTTTCAGGTAAGTTCAACCTCTCGAGAAGCACTCTACATATTTTATAAGCAAGAATAATTTGTAGCAATTGATCTAGAATCCTTAGATCCTAGTCTACCACACTTGACTGTAAAGTCCTGAAAGTTCTTCCTTTTTGTTTGCAGAAAAGGCAGCAATGTTCTCACTTTGAGATTAGGTTAGGTATATCTGGCCGCCTAAGAAAGGCCACGCATAGACTCTGTTGGGTCCTTAGCGATACCAGTTGGGGTTCATTTTTAGGAGTTCTCAAAGTAGTGATCTGTCAGAATTTGGGTGCGTTTCACAAATTTCCAAAGAGGCTTGATACCTAGTTCCGAGATCTGTTCGAGCCCTGAAACTTGAGATTGCTATAACAAAAAAAATATGCACAAAAGTGAAATGTATATATTTTATTTATGGCAATTAGAATAAACTACACGAAGTAGAACTTGCCACAAAAAATAGCAGCATCATAATCCGTTGACTGTGTCGCTGTTGCTTCGGCGTTTCTTGTTGCTGCTGCTGTTGGCATTGCTGTTATGGCTGATGTTGCTGTTGCTGTCTCCAGTTATTGTTATTTTGTTGCTGCTGTCGGCGTTAGCGTTGGCTTCTGAATATGCTTTACTTACCTCAGATAGTGTCCCGCTCCAGTTGCTCCATTGCTATTGTCAGCAACAGCGCGCCTTTGTTGGTGTCCTGTTCTGCCGGCATGTTGCTGACTTACTGCCTGTTCCACTCCTGATTATGCCTTTACCTTTTTTTACACGGTCTGCCTTCCTTAACACAATCAGTGGCATAGTTTTCGGTGTTGTTGGCGCTCTTATTGAATACTTCCGCCCTTTTGCTTTCAGGGATTTTACGCTTACAAGTGACTGCGCCCTAACTCGAAGTGTATTGTTATTTCTGTCAGGTCGTCTGTGAAGCGAAATGCCTAGGCATCGACAGCGGAAGTGAGTTTGAAATTTAAATATTTTCGTTTTCGATGTGCGCTTTTCATGGCTCTTCAAACAGGCTTTGCTTTCAAATCCTTTTCAATTTGTTTACGTTCCTTTTCATTGATATGTTGGCAATCGGAAGAAGCGTTTCTTTACATCGAACTTGAGGGAAACGCGCCGACATTGCTTGTTTCTGCCTCCAGCAGAAAGAGCCAAAAGGAACAATGTCTACCTTTAGCCTTTCATTGAAATTTACAAACGCTTTTGTGACAGCTGTAGACATTGAAAGTACAATCTTCTTGACATACACAACTACAAAATATTTTTTTTTTTTTCTAAATCTTTCACAATACTAAATTTTATTTTTATTATCTCTTATTCCAACGCCTAAAGTATTACAATATTTTCCAAAAATTTGTAAAATGTTGAATGCGAACTGAGAAAAAATTTGTAGTAGGAAGAATTTTTTCAAATCGGTTTTTTTCGGTTTGTTGTTGTAGCGTAGGCGAAGTTTCTGACAGCAGCCACGGCAGAAAGCTGTTGATTCCGCCGAATATGCAAACAATTGCTGAAAATACTGGCCATTTATACTTAAAAATATATATATTTTTTAAATTTTTTCCGATATCTGAAAGCAAGAAAATTAATAAGCCAATTTATTATTTCATCCAATTAAAACAATCTACTTTAGAGTAACTAACATTTATTGATTCTTTCTAATAGCCTATAATTCTTTTAAATTTTGTTGAACAAAATCGATAATGGAAATTAGAACAATATTTGTATGGGGAAATCTAAGGTGTAGTAAAAAGAAATCCATAATTTTTACTACAATATTTGGCATAGTTAGAATGATCTAATTTTAGTACTCCTGAGCAATCAAAACAGTGTTTACATTTCGGTCGGACTCAACGATTTCCATGATTTTATCGACATTTTCGAAAATTGGCATTTGTGGTGCATCTCTTACATCAAAACTACCGAAACGGAATTGATGAAACCATAATTTTGCCTTTATAGAAGAAAAACTGTAAAGTATGGCGTCATCAAGGCTTCACTGTACTCAGAAATTAAACTAATTTTTTCCAACTTGTCTGTTCTGGGAAAACTACTATGAGAACTGATTAAATCCACTGGCAACTTGCGGCAAAACCAAAATGCATATTTACCATTTATCTGCAAAATCAAAAATTTTTCCCATACAATTGAAGTAGAAGTTTGCAGCACAATCTACAATCGTCAATCAGTATTCCCTCGACAGTTGCCTAAGCGGTTGGCCAAGTTTATTCCAACATAGAATTGCATAAGTCTTGGCGCAACTGCTATGCCCGTCTTCCCACTACCGCCTCACATCTCCAGAGGCACTAAACATGACAAAATGTGGTGAGGCAACATTTTGTTTGGTGTGAGCTGGAAAAATTCTTTGGGTGTGGCTGCCAAAATTTAACTTACTACATTTGCTTCTTTCCTTTCTTTCGTTTCTTCCGTAACTTTTGCTTCTTTCATTTCACAATCTCAAGGGGGGTGTGACAACTAAAATATGCATTGTTTGTAATTTGTGTTGCTTTTGTTTCGAGTGGAAAAAAAATTGCAATACAAATCACGCACTGCGAATACATATAGCAAATATTTACACACACATAAATGCGAATATAAATATTTGTATGTGTATATTTTACGACAGTTGGCGGCAGATGTTCCAAGCCATAATGTCAGCCATGCCTGTCAGACTCGGCATATGCTCGAGTTTACTCCCACCAAAAACTTACCTCACTCTTGCATTATTGAAATATGCACTAAGCTAGCGAGCAGCCAAGCAAATATTGCAAGCCCCAAATTGCTTACTTTCCGCCTGCCAGTGTTGTCAACGTTAAACTGTCGCTATCGATGCATCGACATTGCGATGTCTCGACCAATGTCTCGACCAATGTCTCGACCAATGTCTCGACCAATGTCTCGACCAATGTCTCGACCAATGTCTCGACCAATGTTCGACCAATGTCTCGACCAATGTTCGACCAATGTCTCGACCAATGTTCGACCAATGTCTCGACCAATGTTCGACCAATGTCTCGACCAATGTCTCGATGCGTTGATTTGTTAATAATTGAACAAGAAATAAAGGCCATCCAAAATTTTCGAGGCTCTATAACTTTTGTTATAGAATATATTGCTCTACGTTTCATATAGCCTTAGAAAGCTGCTTTTGTCCTCTGTAAAACATATTTTTCTCATATTAATACCTCTTCAATTGAAAAAATTATAGGCTCTTATATCAAAAAAGTCTAAAAATAACTTTAACCCTTCACAGCTTGGAAACCGCTAATTTCCGACCCCCCTTCTAAAACGATTTTATTTATATTTCAATCTTATCTATTCATTTCCAGTGTAACATAATTTTTTCCAGCTAGCTTGTTCTACTCGAAACACTTTGCGATGACGGCACTTGACAAAAAGGGTCTAACTACGCTTTTACCATGCATTCCTTCCTCACGCGCATACACACACTCGCACAAAATTTGCGCTCAAGTGAGCAGCAGTCGTGCACTTTTGCCTTCCATTAAGCATGCACTTTTGACAGCCACAAATTTGTGGAATCGTGCTCGTTCCTGGTTATGCCTCTGTTCCAGTTTCTGCTACCCTTCTGCCACACCTTAAAGTTTCCATTTTCTAGAATAGTAAAGGCTCAGTTAGTCCAAACGTAACGTTTTTTCGTAATTTTACGTAAACGTAAGAATTGAGCCGTTTACTTGAATACGTTAACGTATTGTAGCTTTCTTTCGCACATTTCTCTTTTTGTAAGTGCTGCCATATAGTTTTGTGCACAAAATAAGCACGATGTTAATTTCGCTTTTGAGGTTGAGTTTAACATTTATTATAATTTCTATGACATTAAATTATGTTAATTTTTAAATATATGTACATACTTATTGTGTAATACTTTTATTAACTAATTTTGGCAATAATAATCCGCTGCTTTAGTTGAACTAAAATTTTTAGGCAGTGGCAGCACTTCTCTATAACAAAGCAATCAGCTGACATGATATTACGTACAATTTTCGGAGAAACCTAATTGGATTAGGTTTACTCCGATACGTTTACGTAAAAATACGTTTAGAGTAAACGCATGTATAGAGCTCGGGTAAAGGAGATTGTGTCAGCTGACACGAAAAAATACTTTACGTCTGCACTAACTGAGCTATAAAGTGCATTGAAAATTTAAGTTCAGCATTGACTGCCAATTTGAGTACCATTTTTCCATAGTAGAAGCTCATTTGATACAAAATGTGGCTTCTGTGACTCTCACTTTCTTTAAAAAGACTTTAGGTTTTTATTTCTGAAGTGTTAAAAAGAAAGGCTCCAACAAAGTTAAGCAGAGCTCCGGATTTTCCCATACCTTACTATACTGAGTGGCTGGGCTCAATACGTTGTGCCATTCAAATAAAGAACTAAGTTTCTCACATACTGCTTAAGGCACGAATTCCTTCTACGCAATATATTCTCTGCGAAGGCTTAGCATTGATTTTTATTTTTTTTAGATCAATTTCAATCCACTTTTAGCTAAAAAATAGCGGCTGCATAAACAAATTTAGGCATTTTTATACCCTACACCTATGGTAATAGGGTATAATAACTTTGTGCGAAAATTGTAACGCATTAAAGGAGCCGTCCAAGGTATAGACATAAGTATATAGAAATGCTTAGAATCACTTTCTGTGTTGATTTCCGGTTGTCCGTCTGTCCGTCTGTCTGTCTTGGTGTCCGTGCGCACAGGAGAGAAAGAAGGAGTTGTCCGATTTGAACCAAATTCGGCACACAGTCGCAGTGAACCTTCCACTACTTCAAGTTCCGAGATTAGGCAAATCGGTCAAAGGACACGCCCACAATGGGCCTGTAAGTCTCACTACCTCGGGTTTTTTTCGATTAAAATGCTATAAATTGCCTAATTACTCATTCAAAAGAATAATACTTGGTATTTAAGGTGAGGTATGGACCCTCAGTAAAATACCAAAAAATTGGCGTGGTCCGCCCACTGTATAGGCGGCAACAATTTTCCGGTAAAATGGCTCTCAATTGACCACTTATGCATTCAAACGATTGAAATTTGGTTCCTAGGTTAAGATATAGGTCCTACATGACATAAGAAAATGGGCGTGGTCCGCCCACTATATAGGCGGTAAGCTTAAAATCCTCATAACTTCTGTAATATACACATCAGAGCATCCATATTTGGTAACTTCATTGCAGGGGAGATTATCTTTATATTCTAAAAAAATGGGCGTGATCCGCCCACAATGGGGGTGGTAAATTTAATATACCGATCATTTCTTTTGTACACCTGTCAGAACATCAATATTTGGTAAATATGTATAAACTTATTAGGAATATCTTGTAGTTTGTCAATAATGGGCGTGGTCCGCCCACTCAGTTACTTGGTGTAGGGTATTACTCTGTCGGTGAAACCCGACTGATGCTTCCTTACTTGTTATTATAAAAGAAGTTTCGCCGAATTCCACCTTGCAGTTGCTTTGCATAAGCTCCCCAACGTGTGCTACTCCCAATATGGCTCAATTATGGTCAAATCGTTTGCCATTTTAAAATCGTTCGTTCTTCAGGCCGAAAGATGGCTTATGGCCTTATTCGTTAGATCGCGCAATTCGCTGCCAATAAGCTCGCTGTTTAGCGCAGATTTACTATCGCAATAAGCCCATAAATTCGCCGAATAAAAAAAGAACACATAAAAGCTTGCGCTTATAAAAGATATCCTTCATGGTAATTGTTGTTGTGATGCCTGCTATTGTTGTTGCGGTTGTTGTGGCAGCAGTCATCGCTGCCAAAGATTGCCAATTTGAATGAAACTGATGGTGAGTTATGCGCCTTATATGTGTGAGTGTGTGTGTGTGTGCAACCAGCAAAAATCCATAATTTGCAAAAATTTTCTTTTACATTTTACTCGCTTTATTCTTATCTTTATCCTCTTGCTGCTGTTCTATTCTTCTGATCCGTAGGCTGTTACCGACACAATGCTCGCAGAGCTTAAATCCTGTTTCATGGAGGCTTACGATGATAATCAGGATGGCAAAATTGACATAAGAGAGGTAAGTGGCAGCAGCGGCAAAAACTTACACACACACGCACATACAAATTCATTCACCAATGCAGATGAGCATACACAAAAGATTTATGCGCGAGGAAATGCAGTGAATTGATGCGAAATGAGCACGCTTTAAAATGGCTGCCAGCGGCGGAGAAGAGCTGCCTCATTCGTGGCAGACATTAAAAGTCAAATGGTTCAAAAACATTTTTACGCACACACACACAGCAACAAAGCATACATACTCATGCGAACAGTGGTGTAGTCTGTTTATACCCTACACCTATGGTAATAGGGTATAATAACTTTGTGCGAAAATTGTAACGCATTAAAGGAGCGGTCCTAGGTATAGACATAAGTATATAGAAATGATCAGAAACACTTTCTCTTTTCATTTCCGGTTGTCCGTCTGTCCGTCTGTCCGTCTGTCTGTCCGTCCGTCTGCGTGTATGCAAAAAAAAGAAAGAAGGAGTTGTCCGATTTGGACCAAATTTGGTACACAGTTACAGTGAACCTCGGGTTAGGTAAAGTGTTAAAATTATTCAAATTACCCGAAGGACACGCCCACAACGGGTCTGTAAGTCCCACTACCTCGGATTTTTTTCGGTAAAATGGCTATAATTTGTGTAATTACTCATGGAAAAGAATAATACTTGGTATTTAAGTTAAGAGGTAGGTCTTCTATATCTCAGGCAAAAATGGGCGTGGTCCGCCCACTATATAGCCGGCAAAATTTTTTCGGTAAAATGGCTCCCAATTGAATAGTTACGAATATAAATGAATGAAATTCGGTTCCCAAGTTGATATATAGGTCTTAGATGCCATACAAGAAAATGGGCGTGGTCCGCCCACTATATAGGCGATAAACAAAAAATCCTCTTAACTTCCATTATATATACACCAGAGAGTCCAGATTTGGTTACTTCGTTCCTGGTAGGAATATCTTTTAATTCTCCAGAAATGGGCGTGGTCCGCCCACCATGGGGGCAGTAAAATAAATATGCCGATAACATCTGGTGTACACCTGTCAGAGCATCAATATTTGGCATGTATAGTCCTATTAGGTATATCTTGTAGTCTGCCAAAAATGGGCGTGGTCCGCCCACTATGTAGGTTGTAAATCAAATACGCCCACAATTTCAGTGAATTATCACCCCACTTGGGAACATGGTGTAGGGTATTACTCTGTCGGTGAAACCCGACTGATACTTCCTTACTTGTTTTTTTTTGGAAGCAGTCACTTTGTTAAGGCGTAGCTTTCGCAATCCAAGCTCGGAAAGCAGCCAATTACAGTGCAGTGATTTCACAGCATTTTTAATGAAAATAACCTCAGTTTTTAGAATCTTGAAGTAGTAAAGTTTTTGCCATAATACAAAATATTCAGTTGAGTTTAAACCCCTTTTGGGCGCGCCAATGCGAATGTGGCTCTCCGTAAGAGATGCTGCCGCTGAAGGTTTTTTCACAGGAGCCAGAATTTTTTCGTTGTCGTTTTTTTTGTTGTAAAATTTCTCTTCCTGTGTATGTGCTTAATGACTCTATCGAAAATTTGGTCAAATGTAAATAAAAAACTCAACTGCAGTGGCTTTTACACACATACATACATACATATAATTTTCCTTCGGCACAACATACAATTTTTCAACAGTTGCCTGTGTATGCCTGCGCATATACTATGTATGTAGGCATTGTACAAGTCTGTGATAAACATGCATGAGTGCATTGAAGTACACAGAGTTGCTTTTGTGGATAATTGAATTCAATGTAATACCTTCTTGACAAAGTAATTGAAATTTCTTTATTTGTATTGGAAAATTGTGGCTATGCTATGGCAGGCATGTTTGAATTAGGCACCAAAGCTGTCCTAACTGTTGAGCTGGTTTTGATGCCAACCCAGTCGGAAGTTAGTAGAGTGTTTTAAAATCAATGATTGATTTCCTTCTTTCTTTAAGCAATTTGTAAAAGTAGCTTTGAATACTTTAGCTTTTAGCTTACAAATGCAACTAAGTAAAAGGATGCCTGCGAAAAGTGAATCCACATAATTTCATTAAATAATTAGAAAAGGAATCGCGGAGCATGCCGAGCACGTTCCTTGCACTTCTTTCTTACTTACTTACTTAGTTGGTCGGAAAAACCCGATACCGGGTTACAATCAGAGAACGGCATTGGGTGATTCCAAAAACGTTCATACGCGATCAACACCCTAAAAAACACGCCTTTGCGTTCAAGCGATCAAACTTGCACGAGCACACATGTTCGCTGTTGATTATTTTGATCAAGAATAAAACTCAAAAGGCACAATTGAACGCGTATGAACGCGTGTGAGTTTTGGCATGTGCTCGCAGAGAGGGAGAAAGAGAGTGAGACCGACAGTAAAATACATAGTTTTATAACAACAAAACAATATTGAAACCAACGGCTCTTTGCTCAAACATGTTGAATTTACGTTTGTTCAGCCCACTTACACTCACCCTAACAACGCGCTCGCCAGCATGATGTTGATTTCATTCAACACTGATTTTTGCTGAGTGAATAAATGTGAGTAGGAATTTTCGTGCATGATGAAATCAAGGAAAATGTGATTTTTGCAGTTCTCTGGTTACAATCTGACCTACGGCCTCTCTACAGGCGCCCCTGCTACGCGCGCGCCTTCTCCAGTTGGAAATTCCAAGTGTTGCCAGTGCCTCCTCTACTTGGTCTTTCCATCGCAGACATGGCCTCCCGCGCCGTCTCTGTCCTCTAACTGCCGTCGTCTCGAATACCTTCTTCTTGGAGCTCCTTCGTCCATACGCACGACACGACCCAGCCAGTGAAGCCGCCAGAAGTACACGACTAGATAAAGAAGTTTTGGCCAAGAAAAAACATGTTTATTTCTCAACACAATCTCAACTATTAACTCCACACATTTTTTTTTAGCAATGCGCTATAGCTTCGATACTCCGTTTATAGTGGACAAGATCTGGCTAGCTACAAGCTGTAGATTCCAGCTCTTCATTGCTGTCAAATCATTTGCCACCTAGCCATTTTATTAAGTTTGGAAAGAGCAAAGAGCTTATTCTGAAAAATAGTGTGCATGAAGAATCAATTCGAAATCTTGCTCATTTAATTTGGCAAGCGACATCATTTTGTATTGCCATAATTCAGCTTTCTCTTTTCTGCTGGAAAGATTCGAGTACCCTCCTTTATGTTCAAGTTGATTTTCTCTTTTTAAAGTATTAGTTACGAATTTGATTCTGATTTTCAAATGAAAAAATGCCAACACTGTTTCTAGTTGCCATCATTATACTCAATTCACAATCTGGCAGCATTTGAACTCTAGATTTTGTTTGGAAATGTTAAAAGTTTTAACTTATATTGAAATTTCAATCAACTCACATGACTGGCATATGTTGCAGACTTCTACTTTTGGCAGCGATAACATCATCATTCAGCTGGCGCCTTCAAAAATCAACTATGATACGCTAAAGTTATGCTATAGCAAAATTCCAATTAATTTCAAAATTCTGAAGCTGAAATTCTGTGTAAACTTTGTGCCAAAAAGAGCTATAAATTTTGGTATCAAATGCTGCCAAACAACAACAAAAAGCAGCAGCAGCAATTGCACATCAGGCGCACGCTTAAGTCCCGGAAGCTGCGTCGGAGTTTTAATTTTTCGCTTCGTTGATGTTCGAGTAGCGACTCATTGCATCTGCGGGGCAGAGGGGCGCACCTTCTTCCACTCTCTCTGCCCCTCGTGCGTGCTTGTTGCCAATGATTTTGCGGCTCAAAAATCAAAATGCGCCCTGCCGCCAAGTCAGCAAGAACAACAACAACAACAGCAGCAAGTCGTGCAACAGCGACAGCGCGCGTTTCGAATTATTTGTTGTTGCAGTTGCACTGTCACTCCTTGTTAGTTCTGCGGCTTCTGCCGCATTGCATACAAAATGACAGCTCGTGTTGCTGTTGTTTGCCTTCATGGCTGCCACTTCGCATTGCGTGCAACTGCCGCAGGCACAAACACACACACACACTCTCACAGACAGAGGCAAGCCAACAACTGAGGCACTGCCGCATGTCGAGCGTGCAGTGGCAGTGTTAGCGGCATTGCTTAAGCAGGCTTGCCACTTGCACTTTGTTGCCGGTTGCCGGTTGCATGTGGCATGTAGCATAATGCGGAGTGCCACGCTGACATGGCTAGCCTCACAGGCACGCCTCTCATGGTATCTTGCGTGGGAGCTTCTGACGCTGGCGCGTCGATGTTTCGAACTCATCAACAACTGACAACTGAAATAATCAATGCCACAGGATGGCGGTACCACTTTTGCCACCGCAAAGGCAGTCGGAAAAATATTTGTTTAGGGCAGGCAAGTATGCATTTACTATTAGTTTTAGTATAATATGGAATTAATCAATCTTTGACTAAGTAAATACATAAAAATGTTATACTTAAAGGGATTTATATTGAAATAGAGAAAATTCGACTTAGGCGCTATTTTTTTGAGCTGTTAAATGTCCAATTTTTTTGCCACAACTTTTTCTTTGAACTAAATGAAAAATCCTTCATACAATTTCTAAACCATCAAGTTGGAAATTTATTGTCATTACGACTAAACTTCAAATAGAATTTTTAAAAAGCTGCCATTGAATGGCAGAAACTTCTGAAGGCATCACACAGCAGAGAGCAGAATACAATTGGAATATTTTAATGTTTCCAGGATATAAAATTCAGAAAAACCTTTTTGACATTTACATATTCCCCTTCTGCAGACTTACAAAACAAAAGCGAATCAGCGTCGCATGAAGTTGAACTTATTTGCGAATTTCGATGCAAATTTCCACTGTAAATCCAGCAGAAAATCCCGCTTTTGTAGCTGCAATCAAACAGAAGCTGAGCCACAACCGCCGCCATCTCTCTGACGTATCAAGCTTTATTACCTTTTTCATTACAATGGTGCGCTCTCGCTCGCACTCGCACTTGCATTTGCAACTCACTGAGCCACACACACACACACACAGCTACACTATCGAAACAAACAAACAAACACACACTTAATTTTACCTAGGGAGAAGGCAAAATAAGAAGAACTGCTGCATACACTCAGGCGGGTGTGAAATTAACAACAACAACTACACCAAAAACAACAACAAAACAGAGCAGCAATAAAATAACAAACAACAGAGTAGCAACATTTGCATAAAATAAAACATTCCCTTGACACTCATTGTCCGTGCTCCTGTCTGTCTGTCTGTCTGTCTGTCTGTCTGTCTGTCTGTTTACCGGTTTCAGCTTCAGCTCATCTTTCGCTGCTTGCCTTTCTCCTCACCACCAGCGCCAGCGCCTGTGCATATGCAGCAGAATCAGTTGTTTTAGCGCTGAGCCACTCACGCGACTCCGCTTGACTTCGGTTGCGTGCTTAGAATCTCTTGAAGGTATCTGTTTCCGTGCATGTGTACATATGTATGTTTATTTTCCTGGTTTGAGTGTGTGTGTACGCGGGAATTCAGAGCAAAAGTTTATCACGCTCAGCGGCAAATGATAACGCGATCCTTGCGGTCTCATTTGTGGGCTGGTGTGCGTGACTTGCAGAGGCACGTGCCTGTATGTGTGTCCACAGTGCTGTTTTCAGTTACAATGTAAAAAGGGCGCTAAACGGGCGCTTTTTAGAGCAAAATTATACCAAATTCGTAACCAGCACTGCCAGCCAATAAACAGCGAGGAGTTGTTTCGTTTGAGTGTTTCACGAGTTCCTGAACTCATTGCTCGGTTTAGATGCTGGTGCAGTTCAAATCTTGGTCGCTGGTTAAGTTAAGAATTACTGGATTTGTTGATAATTTTGTTCGGCTTGAGAAAATAAATAATTTGAAGAATAATAATTTTTTGTAACAGAGAACATACGTCAAAAATCATTCAACAATGCGTAAATATACCTACATATGTTTATCAACAAGCCATTAAAACTAAAACATCATTCAAAAGAATTAAAAATTAAGCTGTTGCATAATTTCAGGCTTACAAAAGTGTGAGTGAAAAAAACTGTTGCATAGTTTCAGGCTTATACTCAATGATGTGAAACTAAAAAATGTAAAACAAAAAAAATCATTGCATAGTTTCGGCCTAACACATATACATATATACACAAGAGTCTTAACCCGAAAAATTTTAGCACAGTTTTAGGTGTGTATTTATGCTTATAGGATGACTCAAAATAATAAACCCGAAAAACTTTTAAATGGTTTCGGACTTATGATTATATGTACTTACACCCAAAGTACAATTTAAATGTGTCAACCAAAAAAGCGGTTGTCTGCAATCTGAAACTATGCAACAGTTCTTCAAACGTTTTTACCTTACAACTCTAGCGTTTCCGACTCACATGGCAAGGGAATTGTTGTTATTCTGTTGAATAATTATATTAGTCGAGCTAAGCCACTTTGTTTAAAAAGCCGGAGTGACCACATGGTTTGGTTCTGCCCGTTAGTTTGATTCTAAATTGCTTCGGCTCAAAACCGTTTCCCAGATTTGCATTTTAAAACTATGACGGAATAAAGTATCTGTGGAATGAGTAAGCTAATGTCCGAAAAGTTCAAAAATACCATCTAAAAATGTCATAATTCGCGAAAACTGGGCCCAATTCTCGGTTACATGGATTCGAAAACGTTGCTTATGAACATAAGCAAGGACTTTGGGCAAGGACTATGCTAAAGACGGCACTGTGTGTATGTTTGTACGCGTTGGCAGTTTTCATCGTTGCATTTGGCAAAGGCCTTGCTTTTATATTTTGTTCACATTTTTTATTTGAGCTTAAACGGAATTTTAAATCGGTTCATCTGAATCTTCGTTTCAGCTGATATTTTTAGGGTACGCCTTCTGCATGTTACGCGAATTGGAAAGAAATTCTCAGGCATAGAAACACCCATCGTATTTCAGAAGCGTGTGGCTCGGAACTCTTAGCTCCTTCTAAGCAGTAGGCGTTGACATTTCAGAAAGAGAGCATGCAATTTTTTTAATATTTCCATGAAGAAATTTTTTTTCTTAAATTTAATTTTGCACTTCTTCTCGTATTAAATGATTTCTAAGAGGAAGAGAATTCTGCGAAACAATGCCTGCGCACAAGGAGACATCTTTCGTTTGAAGCTGCTACTTCAAGTCTCCCCTGTGCAATCACACTCCCCCAGAAAAAACGTATTCTTACACTCAAGTGATTTTCACTTTTTTTTCGGTTTTGTGCTGCAAATTGTTCTTTTTGTCTTTGCTCCAACTTTTTATTCAATAAATTTTTATTTGCACTTTCCTTTTTTCTTTCTTCCTTACAGCTCGCTCAACTTTTGCCAATGGAGGAGAATTTTCTTTTGCTCTTCCGTTTCGATAATCCACTGGAATCGAGTGTGGAATTCATGAAGGTGAGTGCACACGCATACATATATACGCACTCACACAAGCGAATGCACATACACAATTGAAATTCTTTTACTGTCCCAGTGGGAAATAGTTTGATCAACGGATTTTAATGTGTATAAAATACTTCTTTTTTAATTTTAACAATTGCTCCTCATTGAAGGTGAGTTATCCATTTGAGAAAAAGTTTAATCAAAACTTGAAGTTTGGCTTTTGAAAGAAATTACACTTTTGTACCACAAAAACAGCAGTATAGTGCTTAAAGCGAAGAACAAAGTGACTTCAAGATTTTCGAACACTTTTTAGAAATTATGAATTATAAGAAATTCCTAATTCTGTAAGTAATTTAAGCTTCTTAGTTTTTTATCAAAATTTGTAAGTGAGAATGGATAGTATATTTAAATCAAAAAAATTTTTATTACAGGCAAAATAGCCTCAATACCTTCTTCCAAGCCTGCAGCTTTCAGTCGAAATTTTGACGATGGCTTCGTAAAGTTATAGGCTCAAACTGAACAGAAAGAATACACTGTGATATATATAGAAAAATCTTGCTCATAACTTCAATTAAACTTACACTTATTGCAGCTATTAAGTTAGGTTAGGTTGAGCTAGCTGCCACAAAAGGACACGCATAGAACTTATTGGGTCCTTAGCGATACCAGTTAGAGTTTCGTTTAGAAGTGGTCAAAGTAATGTTTGCAGCTATTGGAACCGCCCACATTTTTTCCAACTGGGCTGCTCAAACATATTCACTCACATACACACATAAAAGTGGCAACATTGCAATTGCTCGCTGCCATTCAGCTGAAAGCAACTTCGTGACTGAGAAGAAAGTTATGCGTTAATTAGAAGAAGAGAATTTCGAAATTTTTCCGCAACATTTTTGCGGCAAATATAAAAGCAAAGAAATCGAAATAAGCTAAAATTGCAGACAGAAATTACTCACACAGAAAAGAAGCTCAACTTTTCTTTGCTCAACTCAGCGTGTATAGTTGACTTTTTCGTATTAATTTCACTACGTAAGATTTCAACTTTAGTGAAAGCATTGCAAACAACTAAGTGCTTTGTGTTGCATTATATATCTATTTACTTTCTGATCTTTCTAAAAGTTCTCTTCATCTAATGAGCTTCTCTTGAAATCTTTTTAAAGCAAGATAAAGTTTAGTATTTTCATATATTGCAGCTACTTTTTAGAACATTGGAGCACGCAATCTCAGTTCGCTTTTGTTTCGAAACTTTCTAATATGAAATTTTTAATAAAACATACATTTTTGCTTATTTTTTTTATGTGCTACAATGATCCTAATTTGCTCTATCTGTGCATAAGCAGACCCTCTAACTTAACCTATGCCAGCATATCTTATTGAATTTAGTATTATTTGTAAATTTCGATAAAAACCGATATAGTATTTTAAAGGCGCCAAAATAGCGAACTTGCTTCAATATCGATTGCCTCTTTATAAACGTCAAAAGATATTTCCTTTTTGCATCGAAAACTTTTTGAAAGCATAACAAAGGTTTGAGTTCCAAGCAATGTTTGTATAAGTACATATACAATTTACTTTACTTCTCTATGTATTGAATGGTGTTCTACTTCCTAACACTGGCTTGACCTTTTTTTAGTGCAGAAGGTGCTGATTCCAATCATAACTTGCTCGACTGTATCAGCTCTGGATTTTTTCTGAACAAATGCAATCAACATCCCAAAGCTTTTTCGATCTAATTCAGCGTTCATAGTAAAAGTACCACGTAGGCTAACTATTTTTTATACTTAGGTTCAAACAAAATTCCTCTTGTTCACTTTTTTTCTAAAATTCGAAAATATCAAATTCTATGCTGCGAGCAAAATCTCTTCAAAATGAAGTTGAATATTATCTTTTTTCAACAGAAAATTTCAGCAAACATATTCTTTCTGTGATTGGCTCTTTCTTTAAAGACAGAAGTTACTAATTGAATTTCATTCTTCTATGGAAAAAAATTAATGAAATTAAAATTTGCACAGTAACTTGTTTCTAAACTCATTAGATTAATTTTAACAAAGCGCTGCGCTTCTCCCTCCCCCACTGCTGTAAATGGTGTGGAAATAATTTAATGAACCCAGAATTTGTAGCAAAAGAAATTTACTTGCCGTTTAGGCAACAATTTAAGGCGCCATTTAGCATATACTTTGCAGGCAGTTAAATTGCTATTTGCCTTCCATTTGCCGTAACATATTCCTCTTATTTCGGGCTTAAAAAAACGCTTTTGTGTTCAGTGTGAAATAAAAGAAATTCAAATTCAATGCAAGCAGACAAAATCTACAAAAGAGAGCAAAAAAGCAGGGAAAGGACGGGAAAGAAGGACGTGCTAAGAGCAGCAGCTCTCCTACCTACAAAAATTTAGTTAATATGAGCAGCCCATAGAGACACCCATACACATGTACACGCTTTGTGCATTGTATGTATGTGTGTTCGTTCGTAATGAAGTTTTTTTGTGATCTGCTTTGTCGGCCGTATATATTTCTCATTTCATTTATCACACAGATTTGGCGTGAATACGACACCGATAACTCCGGCTACATCGAGGCGGATGAATTGAAAAACTTTTTACGCGACTTGCTCAAGGAGGCCAAGAAAATGAATGATGTATCCGAGGACAAATTAATTGAGTACACAGACACGATGGTGAGTGCAACAAGCGGGTGAACATTACATTGATTAATTTTGCGTAGAGCATACTTTTGGGCGCTGGGAAAGCGATTTGCAGGCGTAAAGTCGATTTACACTTTTCAACTGAAAAATGATGCAAACTTTTATTATTGTGGCTAAAAAATAACTTAAAGCCGAAACAAGAGAGAAGTGCGTCGAAAAGTATACACTGACATCCTTTTCAAGTTTTAGAAAGTTTATACTTTGTCAAAAGAGTACTTTTTTTAATATTGCATTGGAGAAATGAAGCGATCAATCAAATTTTATTCTTTCACTATTTAAATTTTGTAAGATTTTATTGGAGAAATTCAACTTTTCTTCTATGTAGTGCTTAAATTTAAACATGAGAAACTTTTAAATTAAGCTAAAGCAAGCAGGCGCGCCTAAAGCTATGCACTGCAAGCTGTAACTTTCTGCAAAAAAAATTTGCACAGAAATTTTGGTGTGGACATTTTTCCTTTTTCTCTTTTATTTCTTTGCCTATGCACAGAAAGTTTTTTTTTTGGAAGTTCTGATTCTTTCTTATTGATATTGTTGTTTCTGAAAATATCATAAATGTGTCAAAATGAAAAGAACAAGCGAGCATGTTCAGTAAGAAAAAAATGTGCACCTTTTTAGTAGTTTTCTTTATTAAAATATTTTAAAAGAAATACAAATATAAACTTCAAATTGTCGCTTTTAATTCCGCACACGGGATGAATTCCCTCCACTGGAGGGCCCTCGAGTTGCCACATATCTTAATATTTACAGAAACGTATACATACTATTACAGAGTTGCCACACTTGTCTGCTTGCGTTTCTGCCCTCTTGCCTAAGAGCACGATTTAAAAAAAAGTAAACGTTCCGTGTGTAAATTGAAAGCATATTTTTCAACATAAGAGCATACTCAAAAGCAGCAATTTCAACCAGGAGAAACACGCAAACTTACTTATGGACGCCTCAAACTGTGCACTGAAAAGCCGCTGCCTGCATACAAAAGTTTCATAGTTTCGCCTCAGCAGAATTTCTTAAAATTTAAAAACAGCACCGTGCACTTAAAAAAAGAAAAACATGCAAATTTAGTTAAGGCAAGCAAGCGCGCCTAAGAGTATGCAATGATAATGTTTTCTGCTCAATTTGCATAAGTCAAGTAATGTGTTAATATTTCACACACACACAAGCACATGCACATATTTGCGCGCATTTTT
Source organism: Neria commutata (assembly GCA_963457695.1). Taxonomy (NCBI): domain Eukaryota; kingdom Metazoa; phylum Arthropoda; class Insecta; order Diptera; family Micropezidae; genus Neria; species Neria commutata. Next base: position 31,647,009 of record OY735247.1, read on the forward strand.
AACAACACTTCGCTAAACACACGCACACACACAACCAAACTACTCCACACTAATTTCAATTAGTGCCTCATTATGCAAACCCTGCTCCAGCGGCAGTTGACTGCATTTGTTATTCCAACTGCGGCGGCTGCCTCCACTCCAATGTTTAATGCATAAGGCCAGAGTGCAAAGCCCATGACGCAAACCCCCTTCCCCCCCCACACAGCTCTCTGCACTTTTACGTGCATATTAAAATTGCAAATTCGCTTTGAGCTTGCGTGACAGTGGCTCAGCGTGCCGCAATTAATTTCATGCCACAATTGCATTTCAGCTTAATTGCAACTCTATTAAAAAGCTTAACAGCTTGGCTAAGTCGCCGTGACATTGCATTAAACAGGTGTCAAGTGGTGCATCCGTTTTTGACGCCCTGTCGAGTTGTCCTCGCGCACTTGTCTCATGTTTTTATAATTTTTTTCATAGTTTTTAAATAATGCCTTTCGCTATGATGTCATAATTGTGAATAGATTTAAAAGTACACGTCAGACATTGAGGGATCCATTAAAGCCAGATACAATTTCAGTGAAGTGGTGTACAAAGAAATTAAATGCATTACATACATATGTGGCAGACGGGTGGTATGAGTAATTTAAATTAAATATTCATTTTATTTTAGACGAGTTATGAAAGTGATCATAAAACTTGAAGCAATTATTATTGGTATTTTGTTGTAGCCTACTATATAAAACTATTTCATGAATGCAAAATGTTTGCTCAAATTTCAAACGTTATAATAGCAGCCACTCTTTTCGGACATAAACTTGCAAATTTATTCAAAACAATTGAAGCTATTTTGAGCGAAATATGCGCCTTCTTTTCAATGATATGGGGGTTTGTCATGCTAGTTACCTACTTCTCTACTTTGTTGGCGCTCAAAGGTAATTGATGACTGAAAGCCTCTGCTATTCAATCCATGTTTATATGAACATGATGCTATCGAGCGAACTCGAACAAGAGAAGAAATCTACCAATGCACCTCCAGCTTGATCGAGGACTACACATATAAACTTCTTCTTCTTCTTCTTTATTGGCCAGAACAGCCCGTTATCGGGCTACGACCTGAAGTTGAGCTTTTCTCCAGGCGCCCCTGCCAGGCGCGTCTTCTCTAGTTGGAAATTCCAAGTGTTGCCAGTGCCTGATCTACTTGATTTTTTCATCGAAGACACATGTAAATTTATCAAATAATTAACGCTCCAGAATCTTCTGGGACTTTAGATCGCGCCCAACCTATTTGGAAGCCCAATGGCTTACTGGGCTGGTTGAGTCTCTTCAGAATCTTTCGTATTCTGCCATAACATTACTTCTGTTCAGCAGCTGACAACCCTATGCACCAATTAGGCACTATGTGTGGCCTATTTGGCTTCTCGGTGTAAGCCCACCTACAAACTAATAACTTTGTTTCAATTCACTTTGGGAAAAAAATTTTACAATTCTCTTCTCTTGAAGTAGTATCATATTGTATAACTTTTCTGTTCAGCTGTTAATGATTATGTTTGTAAGCTCATAATTCACCCCCGCCGCTCTCACACTGTAACAAAAATTGGCATCAGCTGCTCAAACTTTCTGGCGCGAAATTCAACAAGCTCAAACAGCTGCCAAATGCCAGCGCACACAGGCAAAACTTTTATTATACCCTACACCTATGGTAATAGGGTATAATAACTTTGTGCCAAAATTGTAACGCATTAAAGGAGCCTTCCTAGGTATAGACATAAGTATATAGAAATGATCAGAAACACTTTCTCTTTTCATTTCCGGTTGTCCGTCTGTCCGTCTGTCCGTCTGCGTGTATGCAAAAAAAATAAAGAAGGAGTTGTCCGATTTGGACAAAATTTGGTACACAGTTACAGTGAACCTCGGGTTAGGTAAAGTGTTAAAATTATTCAAATTACCCGAAGGACACGCCCACAACGGGTCTTTAAGTCCCACTACCTCGGATTTTTTTCGGTAAAATGGCTATAATTTATGTAATTACTCATGGAAAAGATTAATACTTGGTATTCAAGTTAAGAGGTAGGTCTTCTATATCTCAGGAAAAAATGGGCGTGGTCCGCCCACTATATAGCCGGCAAAATTTTTTCGGTAAAATGGCTCCCAATTGACTATTTACGAATATAAATGAATGAAATTTGGTTCCCAAATTGATATATAGGTCTTAGAAGCCATACAAGAAAATGGGCGTGGTCTGCCCACTATATAGGCGATAAACAAAAAATCCTCTTAACTTCCATAATATATACACCAGAGAGTCCAGATTTGGTTACTTCGTTCCTGGTAGGAATATCTTTTAATTCTCCAGAGATGGGCGTGGTCCGCCCACCATGGGGGCAGTAAAATAAATATGCCGATAACATCTGGTGTACACCTGTCAGAGCATCAATATTTGGCATGTATAGTCCTATTAGGTATATCTTGTAGTCTGCCAAAAATGGGCGTGGTCCGCCCACTATGTAGGTTGTAAATCAAATACGCCCACAATTTCAGTGAATTATCACCCCACTTGGGAACATGGTGTAGGGTATTACTCTGTCGGTGAAACCCGACTGATTGCTTCCTTACTTGTTAAAAGATATGAAAATGTCTGACAAATGAAACGAAATGTCTCAAAATTTAAACGTTGGCCGCCAACTGTTGACCTTCGGCGCGCTCACAAAAATCTCTCAAAAAGGAACAGGACAGCGACAAGTCCACTTGGCTTTGTATGCGCGCTTGCCACACAATGCCACAGCGACAAGGAAAGCGGGCGGTATATGAAGCAGTAAGGGGCTGGGGCAGTTAAGGAATTTATGATATACGCTATAAAGATATGAATAAAAAGCACAACAACAAGCGAGAAAAGAAGCAACAACAAGGTTTCATATTTTGTAAGCTTTTGACATTGGCATTGAGCGGGCATATCAGAAAGTGGGCGGGTAGGTGGGGAAATAGGGGGCTGTCAAGTAAGCACACGCTCCGCCGCGCACGCTTTAAATAAGTGCGTATGTGTAGAGGCCATGCATACAGAGGCGCACAAGCGATGTTGTTGTTTTAATTGTTGTTGCTTTAAATTGTGTTGTTTGGCATTGTTGTTGCTGCTGCTGCTGCTTTTGTTGCTTTTGTTGTGCGGATGCTATTTTGTGTGACATTAATTACGTAAATTAAGTTTCATGCTTTATTGAGTGTAAGATTGAGTCTGCCAAAAGCGCCTTACGAGCTACAGATACAGCTAAAGAGATAGCTACAGATACAAAAAGTATCTGTGTCATGGCAGCTGCATGCACTCTGTGCAACAGCATGTGAGTTGGGCAAATGTGCGATTGTCATGACTTGCCTCGGAGCGCTGTCAGTCGAACTATGAAAGGATGGACACAGGCGGCAAAGGCAGCAGTCGAGCGGGCAGGCTGTCTCAAGCAACTGTCAGCATTTCATCTAATTGAAAATGTTGTTTGCCATTGTGCGAATCTTATTCAATTAGCCAAATTAGTTGTCAACACGTCGCATCTCAAACTCGCTACGGCAAATATGTATCTCAACGGCGTGTCATGCCGCTGACAGCGCAAACTTGCCAATCTCACTAATCTTGCAACAATTTCTCAAACTCATATTTGAAACATGAAATGTTTAAGCTTATTCAACGTTTTGTTCTTCTGAAAAATTTTCATTCCTTTACAGCTACTTTTATTTGATTTTTTTTAAATAAGCTCAAAGAGAGTTTTGCCTGCTTTTGTCACTTTTATGAAAAATGCGCCTAATTCAGCTTTCATCTGCAGCCACTTTTTGTAAAATCAAGCACAATAAATTTGTCTATTTTTTGCGTACAGAAGTTGTCCTTTTTTGCAGACAATAGTCGCACAGATTGCATACAATAAGGCAATTAGAAGCAGCACAGCTTAGGAAGATTGCCTTGCCACTTGGCGCTTGCTTCTCGAGCAGCTGTGACAGTTCCAAAAGGTTTGCACGCCTGACTGTAGTTTTCTTTGGGGAGTGCTTAGTATTAGTTGAAGTATTTCATCGAAACTACAAAAGATCAAATGATTAAGAAACTTCGTAAAAATTACCTTATGAAAAGTTGAATGAAAGCACAGTTGAATTGGAAAACTTGCCTAAGTAAGCTACTCCATAATCTAATAAGAGACACTTGTGCTTCTCTAACTTCTCTGAAAAAGTTTGTGGGCAGTAATGTAAGCGGCAAAGTTCACTTAGGAAATTCAATAAAATTATTTAATAACAAATACAGTGCTACCTCGCTTAATGCAACCAATGGAAATTTGGCGATAGTTTCTATAGCTGGGTAAAAATGTCTTCTCTACATTTTTGGAATCAACTAAATTAAATAAATAAATGTTAGGATCATAAATTTGATTTTACTAAATCTAGTTTTAAGAGGAGTGAAGAATTTGGAAGTGCTTTTTATTACATTTGTTATTTCGCTGCATATCAGTTTCGCGAAGCTCTCGATGTGTCAAAGATCTGTCTGTCTGTCTTTTTTTTTTAATAGGTGGAAAGCGCTCGAAAAGCTCATTGTAGTGCGGGGCCCGAACCCGCTAAAACCACCCCATGTCCGTACGGATAGATCCTCCCGGAACCATCGTTAAGTATTACGTCGGGAGGCCGTTATGAGCGTAACCGCTCGATCGTTTGTCTAAGGGTCTGTCCAAAGTCTGTCTCCTGGTCGTTCGCAAGCTATTGTGTCTGTCTGTCTGTCTGTCTGTCTGTCTGTCTGTCTGTCTGTCTGTCTGTCTGTCTGTCTGTCTGTCTGTCTGTCTGTCTGTCTGTCTGTCTGTCTGTCTGTCTGTCTGTCTGTCTGTCTGTCTGTCTGTCTGTCTGTCTGTCTATCTATTTGATTGTAGGACTCATCCACAGTATGCCCATAAATTTACTTAACGTGGAATTCTTCCGGTAAAATTGCTCTCATCTGACTAATTATCTATTTAAGAGAATTAAATTCGGTAAATATGTTAAGGCATTAGTCCTTCATATCATAGGCGATAAACGGTATGTGCTCATAACATCCATAGCAAGTCCACTGGTTCTACATTATCTTGTATTATCTTGATTATCTTGTAATTTATCAAAAATGTCATGGGAATGCACCCACATTTTATTTCTTTGTGTGTATGTATGAAGCTGTAGGCTATGTCCCCACGTGCCAATGCTTATGATTACACATCCAGCAGATACATACATACATGTTGTCCGCTAAAATTATGCCATTTTACATAAATTTCATATAAATTTATACATATTGCCACTTCACAAAAATTTTGTTTATTGAAGAAATAATGTATATTTTCTTTCGCACATATTTTCCAACAGCTTCAAGTATTTGATGCCAACAAAGACGGGCGTCTGCAGCTTTCCGAAATGGCCAAGTAAGTCGAGCGCTTATTTTCTCATTCAAACTTAGGATTAGCAAAAGCTGAAGTGCATTCTAGCAAATTGTGCACATAATTTAGCACTTAACAACTAATTTACTAATTCACATTCCCTTTGCAGATTACTGCCGGTTAAGGAGAATTTCCTGTGCCGTCAAGTCTTCAAGGTAAGTGTGCGTATTTCGCATGTCAATCTGATTTGAATTATAGCTTAACTAATACATATAAACTTGCAACGAAAGGTCGTTTAAATAATAAACATAGCCTATGTTAAATACAATAATTAGCTTAAACTAAACTAAACTTGCATTTAAATAGACTTACATAGCATACATGCATATGTGTGTATGTATATGATAAACGCACTCTAAAAGCTCTGCATAAAATATTACTAGTAGTATCTAGTTTAAGTCTTTAGCTTCTCGTTTTAGCTTGCATTGCATTATCAGAATCTTGCACTTAGTTTAATTTCTAGCTTAGCGCACTAACAATACCATTTTAATATGTATGTTGATCTCTCTAACTATTATTTTCTTTCCATCAATCCAACAACTTTTTTTAGCCTTTAAGCCATTTTCATGTATGAGCATATTTTTGGATTTCGCATAAATCTTCAAATCAATATTTGTCAGTTTAGGCAAATTACTTTTATTAAAATAAAGATACTCACATAGAAGATACATTAAGATAGATTTCACAATTTGTTGGTTTACTTTTACATTTTTTATCTAATATATCTTATAAGTTCCCCATATTGTAATTTTATCTGCTTTTGTCTTTTATGGAACAATTTTTATGCTCTTTTTCACTTTTTACATATTCCGAATTCTACATCAAATCCTTCATTCACAGACTTTATCAAGAATGTTTTTGCTTCGAATAATTTTTTGTGTCTTGGCTGGGTCACCCTTACCGATAAGTTAGGTATATGCCATGGCCAAAGTTGGTTTGAGTTGGAGGGAAAGATTAAGGCTGGGATGAGACTTTGCTTTGCTACGCATCCCTCAAGCAATGCCTCTTTTAACGAGCAGGAAAGCATCGAAAGCCTCAAAGAGCGACACTTAAACCCGCTAAAAACAACCTCAAGTCCGTACGGGTGAATCCTCCATCCTCCATCGCGCCCCCCCCCCCTCCACACCCCAATAACCCGCTAAATCCACCTTGACTTCTCCTGGGTGGATCCTACATACCCCACCCCCCTCCACCGCACCATGGTTAAGCAGAAGGAACAGTTCATGTTCCGAAGAACATACACCACAGAAGAATATCCTACAACAAGCTCGTTATTTTCAATACAGAAATTTACCACTCTTGGGCTTTCTCTGGCAAAGAGTCTGAATTTAAAAAAAGAATTATTTAAAATTTTTCTAACTTATATATCTTTTCCTTAATGGCTAATTAAATGTAAAGTATCACTTTCGCCTATGCTTTAGTTCAATCTGTTTCATTCTATAGCTCGATTCTCACCCTTTCTTTATGCGAAAAAAGCGCAAGCAAAATATAATGCCTTTAAGAACAGCTCCCCACTTTGCCGGGAGCTGACTGTGCAAGGCTTTCCCACACAACCCCTCGTCACTTTGCCGGACGTGGCGACTACACTTCATTTCCGTGCGCGCGCACAATACGTAACGAACGAGCATCAGACATTTCCGGCGACAGGTGAAATTAGTTCCTTTGCTGCGGGAAGTCCCACTGTCTGGCTGCCACCTTTCTTTCTGACACCGTTCTGACACTTCATTTTGGAATATGCTCGCATAAAAACGCTGCTTAAGTGCAAAGTGCGCAACTGCTTCTCACTCACACACACACACACACACACACACACACACAAACTCAACATTTTTGTATAATTTGCTAAAATTTAATATTTGTGCGCTTGTGCGAAGTTTCAGTTTGATATTAGCGTTGCAGCCGCCGCATTTCCGGTTTGTTTATGTGTGCATCTGCTTGGCCAAGTGTGGTCTTGTCTTTTGCTCTACCACATTTCCGCTTCCGTGGCGCTGCATGAAACAGCAGCAAGTGCAACAAATTGCAAGCTGCAATCTTTTGCTCTTCCAACTACCGGCAAAGTTCTTTCATTGCTTTTACTTTGGCTGCGCTTAAAGTACCACCGATAAAAGGAAAACTTTCCAGTTTCCTTGACGTGAAAATGTTCCACTTGCTGTTTCTTATTTGTAAAGGCTTGTGTGAGAAAGCAGCGGAAGATTATTTCGAAGAAAATTAACTTTGCATACTTTTTCACTTTTTGTATGGTCTTAGTTTTTAGCGGTGTGTTCTTTTTTTTGGTGATTTTTCTTATAAAGAAATTGGTTGATGAGGTTTCCTGAGAAATTTTTGAAGTCATATATACCTACATATATCACAGAATTGTTGTTGTTTCTTGGCTGATTTAAAGCACCAAGTAAAGTATACATGCTTGCCCATAAAATACTTTAATAAATTTAATTGATGAGCGGAAAAAAATGGCAGTCAAAACTTTATGCACCAGGCTTCTAAGCATACATATAGGGCACCCATTTCTGTTTTTTTACATGGTTTTGATTTTACAATGTCTGGAAAAAAATTCATTCCGTTTTTACACGATTTCATTAGATTTAGCACGATTTAAAAAAGCTATTTGATTGAAATTATTTTTATTAAGCGTATTATTTACAGAGTCGAAGGATATGGAACTAATCCCCCCTTTTCTATGTATGTAGTTCATGTCTTTTTACACGGTTTTTTATACCCTACACCTATGGTAATAGGGTATAATAACTTTGTGCGAAAATTGTAACGCATTAAAAGAGCGGTCCTAGGTATAGACATAAGTATATAGAAATGATCAGAAACACTTTCTCTTTTCCTTTCCGGTTGTCCGTCTGTCCGTCTGTCCGTCTGTCTGTCCGTCTGTCTTGCTGTCCGTGGCCACAGGAGAGAAAGAAGGTGGTGTCCGATTTGGACCAAATTTGGCAGTCGCAGTGAACCTTCCACTACTTCAAGTTCCGAGATTTGCAAAATCAGTCGAAGGAAACTCCCACAACGGACCAGTAAGTCCCACAACCCCGGAAAATGTACAGTAAAATTGCTTAGATTTGTTCAAATATTCACTAAAAGTAATGGTATTTGGTATTTTAGGTAAGGTGTGGACCCTCTACGCCATACAAAAAAATGGGCGTAGTCCGCTCACTATATAGACGGTAAGCGGAAATCCTTATAACTTCCATAATATATACACCAGTCTGTCCATATTTGGTCACTTCATTGCTGGTAAGAACACCTTTTAATTCTCCAAAAATGGTCGTGGGCCGCCCACTCAGTTACTTGGTGTAGGGTATTACTCCAAGATGGTAGGAGTCGCTTAGGATTCCATCCAGCGATAACACGCATCAGGAACCGAGCATTTATACACTGAGCCACGAGAGCACCGCTCTTAATAAAAATGTGGATAATAAAACTATGGAACACAAGTGTTGACTGCTTTTGCGAAGCTCATGAATCAAATCGACCTTCGGTTATGTTAGATACATTTGTAAATTTCTCACTTTCAATTTGAAGAACTTCTTTATTTCATACAGCAGCATGGCTTTAGTTTCCATTTTCCTTCAATGCTTGAGAGAAATTGGAAAACGTTAACTTCATCGCAGTGCCTGAAATTAAGTTGGTATATTATCTTCAAGGTAGAGTCGAAAACATTTCTGTTTTAACTACAATTCTACAGATTTTTCAAAAAACTACACATTTTTTGTTGCAACTTTAAATTTTATTGTTGTTTATAAAATGACATTTTCGACTTTAAATCAGTGTATGTATGTATGTACAACGCATTTTGCAAGAAATATGATTTTGATACAAATACCAGCAAATGCATCTTCTTTGCTTTAGACGCGCATTCCTCTCCGAGCCTGTCAAATTATGATCTTTTTTTCAAAATTTTTTCCTGTTCATCCGACGAATTCCTGATCTATGTGCTTGGTTGCTGAACTTAAATTGAGTTGGTTAGTTTCACTGCTTAAATGGAAGGCACTCTGACATATATTTCGTGTGAGATATATAAAAAGCGTGTAGCTGGCACACGTGTGCCGAATGCTTGCCGCCCACAAAGTGGGCGCCGGGCTTATTTATGACGCGGTAAAGAAAGCATGAAACGAAAAAATAGAAAATAGTTGCTATTTTTATAAATGCGTGCAAAAGCGTGATTTACAGCGTGAAAAGGCTGAGAATAATGAAATGCTTGAAGCGGAAGCGGAAACATGCGTGAGTGGCGGCAGATGGCAGCGAGCGCTCGTTCGCGCTCTGCTCGCCTTGGCAAGAATCATTTCGGCCACATTTGGGAATAGAACAACCAATGGCTGTTTCACGTTGTGGCATGTTGCTGGCATTGCAGCAAGTACATGCTGCCGATATGTATGCGTGTGTGTATGGGAGTGTGTGTGTAGGTGTACGCAGAATGATGGCACCTCATCAAAATGCGCATCTTGTTGCAAATGTACGGCGCTGGCCCATAAATTTTTTATGATTTTTGCTATTTCACTTTACGGCGCTGAAGCACGTAAAGTACCTATACACTCGCTCACATACAAAAAAATATACTTCTGTGTATATGTATGTATATATGTATGTATGTATGTATATATGCATGCATACAGTGCGTAGCGGTTTGGTAGCAGCAGCTAAGCGCATCGAGATTGATTTGAGATTTTATGGCTGACAGGTGCCGCCATCAGCGCCAACGACATGGACAAGGCCTTTGTATGCATGTGTGTGTGTGTGCGTGTGTGTGGATGTACTTACAATTTGTTACTGTCCCTCTAGAAAATTGTATGACTTAAAGGTAAGGTAGCTGTTGAAAACAACATTTCTTCTTCATACTTAATTTTTTGTTATGATATGAGAGACATTGTCGTCCTTAATCCAAATATCCAGGAAAATCTAAGCTTTTCCATAAAAAAGTACATCTAAAAAAATTTTAAATCCTGAAGAAGCTGGAAGTGCAAGAAGTATGCTGAAATATGAATGAACGTAATTTAAAATCATTCGAAAATCATGTGATCAATGTTTTAAGGCAATATAACCATCACTTCTTACTAACTGCTTATAACTGGTTGGATCATTTCTTAATACATGCTGCTTTGCTACTTAAATTGTAAGATAATTTCAGTGACCACAAACCATAAACGCCTAAAGTCGAGTTGGGACGGAATTGAATTATTAATGCCAGCATGTTTAGCGTGTCTTAATCTACATGCTATAAAATTTTCAAGTTTGTATCTGTTTTAGCACGGCTTTAAAATATACTTCAGTGAGAATTTGTTGCTTTAAATTGCTTTCCTGAAAAAATTTAAAAACGGACTTAGGCGGCTATGACTTGTGACCACAGATTTATAGAAAGTGATAGTAATTACAAAGCAAAGTAATTACAAATAAATCGATTTCGTCTTTCTTGTCGTCCTGAGGCATTCAAACTATAAAATGAAACTGGCAAAATTTATCTCGAACTTGGCATAGTTTGGTAAGCACTCTGTATACCATGCATAGAAAGATTCATGCTGATTGGCTGCAGGGCTGTTTCTCTTTGTCTGCGTGGGTATAAGTACATGCGTGTGCTTTTATTGGTACTTGTCTATGTCTATTTTTATTAACGTCAATATCCGTTTTCAATTTCAATTTCGCTTCCGCTGAAGTCTTGAAGGTACGTGTGCGCGCGTATGCGTGCAATTAGGCTACCTTATAACATACATACACACAAGCACTTGTCTCCTTTTCTGCTGCCTTTTTTTTAAACGAAGCCATTTTTATAACAACAAAAATTAGCTCTTAAAAATTAAGTCCTTCAGCAGTATTATATCTTTCACTTCCCCTGTCAGCACGCCCGCTACGCTGTTAGTTACAATATATTTGCTGCTGGCGTTGCTGCCCGCTCTGCTGTTGCTGTGTTCCCTGCTGTCAGCAACGCAATTATTTTTAATATCCTGTTGCACAGGAATATCCTCTCCCATTTGATAACTCGCTTCGTAAAGTTCCACTCAGCTACTTCCGCTCTTGTGTTTCCGGTTTGGCGACAGCGTTGCTGGTGTTGAGTGTGAGTTAGCCTTAATCCCAAAGCCTGAGTAAATGCGCTCATAAGCAAACACTTGCATACAAACACTCGCATACACGCACATACACACATACATATATGCTCTTAACGTGATTTTACAGTTTTAGAGCAGGGCTGCTGTATACGATTTTTCTTGTAGCTCATGGCCTTACCAATAGAAGGTTTGTAGATATACTTGAACTCCGCTGCTTTTATCAGCGCTTGGTATAATATAATATAAACTATTCTTTATAGCCTTACCTAAAATATCGGTTTATGGCCGTCTTTTAAACGTTCAGTTACCACTTGGTGCTTTTATTGACATTTTATACAAACAAACGCGACCTAGAGAATTTCAATTTGTAAGCAAAAAAGATACTTTTTTCCAAAGACATTTCAGTTGCAATAATTCTATAGACATACGCAAAAATGAAGTTTCGAAAGTATTAAAAAAGAGTGCTTATAATAAAAAATTCTTAGCCTAACTTTTTTAAATTCTGAAGAGAAGCTGAAATCTCTTTGAATGGCATCGAAGAGCTGAGATTTTCATATTTTATCTAATTTCTGTAAAATTATTGTAAGTTCTTAAATCGAAATTGTTCTGATTTCAGCAGCTACTAGATACTAAATTCTCATGCCTGTTTTACAGCTGCACTTGCCAGTCACACTTTCCTTAAGTCCTCGCTCCACACAGCTCGCCAAAGCTTCGGTGACTATAAACCACTCTGTGCGCACATTAATTTAATAAATGACATTTTTGAAGCTTGATCTCTTAACCTGTCTTATCCTCTTGCTGATCCGTATCTCCGTGCATTTGCTGCCCCTGTCATTATTTTTGTTGTTAGTTGTTGTTGTTGTTACTTAACCCTGCCCAACAGCAGCAAGCTAAAAGCGTTTTAGCATACATTGTCAGCAACACTTTGTCTTTATTGTTGTTTGTTGCTTGTGTGTTGTTGTTGTTGGTATCATTTGACAAGCAAGGGTTAAGTGCCAGTAAAATTAACAATGTGGGCGTGCTTGTAACGCTGGCAAGTAAGCAGCATTAAGTGGCCCCTGTGTTAGTTAGCCGCAGCCTGCAACCCAACCACAACAACTACTCCGCCTTCATTGCTCCAATTCTTTGCCATGCTTCTGCACTTTGCCGCTTGTTGTTGTTTTTCATTGCCATAAAAGAAAATTACTTCGGCGCGAGCGCGATTTTCATTATGCTCAAGCGCTTTATGTAGTAGTAATGTGTATGTATGTATGTAAGTGTGTGCGTGTGTGTGAAAAAGATGAAGCAGGGAAAAGGTGTAGTTGTCTACTGCTCACATTCAGCGGGCTGCTGAGCCAATCTCACAGAATATTTGTTCATGCCGGGATTTTGATTGTGACAAATCGCAGGCCTGAAATTCAAAGATTTTTTGACATGACTAAAAATTAAATGCTTTGAAAGAAGAAACGCAAATACTTGTTATAAAACTGCTTACAATTTTTTGAAATAGAAAATAAAGTGTGCAACTTTATAAGAACGACTTCAGATAGTTTAATAGAACAAATAACCACCAAGCGATATCTCTTACTTATATGAGAGTTTTTTTTTAAATAAAAAAGTTTCAGAAAACCAAAAAAAATTGCACAACTTTTCTTTTCTAATGAATTTCATGCAAAAAATTTCATTTAGAGAACTGTCGAAATATTCCGACATTCTAACAACTAATAAAATTATATAAAAAAAAACTTTTTAAAAATAAGCTTTAATTTATTTAATGTACTAAAAAGTAGAAAATAAATTGTTTTTAAGTCACCTGTATCTTACTATCCATAAAAGCTTGGGGCGCTCATGTGTTCAATATTTGTCAAACAGTTACCACAATATTTTATTTAAATAATTTTTTGCAAATAGATTCTAGTAATGAAAGATATGTTGAATTTGGATATTGAGCGCACAAGCTTTTATTGATAGTAAGATACAGGTGACTTAAAAACAATTTATTTTCTACTTTTTAGTACATTAAATAAATTAAAGCTTATTTTTAAAAAGTTTTTTTTTATATAATTTTATTTTCTACTTTTTAGTCTTCCATAAATTCAATTTTAGAGCTCTGAAATTTTTCACAAAAAGAATTTAAAACTTGCAGAGCAGTACACAATATTTAGGGTATTCACAGTGTTTCCTATCGTCAGATGTCATATCCTCAATTTAACAAATAATACGGCTGTGATCGACCCTAATATTCGTGGCATATTTGTGACGCGGTGAGTTGTTGCTATTTTGCCAGCAGGGCGCGGCAAGTAAGTTCCTATCGTTTTTCATTGATGTGTGGTGTACCTATAATTATAGACTGAAGCCCAAGTGTGTAGTTGCTTGAAAAGTGCCACGCCCCCTTATCCTACGCCCATAAAATTTTACCAGTGGGACGACACATCCAAGAGGCGACTGCATACGAAATTTCAATGCTGCACGACCTTTAGTTCCAAAGCTAATCGAGATCAAAAATTTTGTTTGTATGGGGGGTGCCACGCCCCCTTATCCTACGCCCATAAAATTTTACCAATGGGACGACACATCCAAGAGGCGACTGCGTACGAAATTTCAATGCTGCACGACCTTTAGTTCCAAAGCAAATCGAGATCAAAAATTTGGTTTATATGGGGGGTGCCACGCCCCCTTATCCTACGCCCATAAATTTTACCAGTGGGACGACACATCCAAGAGGCGACTGCATACGAAATTTCAATGCTGCACGACCTTTAGTTCCAAAGCTAATCGAGATCAAAAATTTTGTTTGTATGGGGGGTGCCACGCCCCCTTATCCTACGCCCATAAAATTTTACCAATGGGACGACACATCCAAGAGGCGACTGCGTACGATTTTTCAATGCTGCACGACCTTTAGTTCCAAAGCAAATCGAGATAAAAAATTTAGTTTATATGGGGGGTGCCACGCCCCCTTATCCTACGCCCATAAAATTTTACCAGTGGGACGACACATCCAAGAGGCGACTGCATACGAAATTTCAATGCTGCACGACCTTTAGTTCCAAAGCTAATCGAGATCAAAAATTTTGTTTGTATGGGGGGTCCCACGCCCCCTTATCCAGTGCCCCCCTTATTTTCTCAGTAGAAGGATATCAATATGCAGTAAGTTCCTACCGAGTTTCATTGATGTGTGATGTGTAGTTCTAAAGTTCTACACAAATCTGGAGTTTATAAAAAAGTGCCACGCCCCTTGTCCTACGCCCATAAAATTTATTGATTCATGTATTGGGCTCTAGATTAGGCATGTATGCAAAGTTTCAGATCTCTAAGTAGTCGGGAAGTGGGTGAAAAATTGATTACTAGATTTGACGACATACATACCTGATTTGAAGTTAATATAAAGCTTATAAAATGTCGGTATATTGAAATCAAAGGATGCTGCAGAATCTCGGCATTGACAACTCTAGTGTGTATATATAGTTCTCTGGCGCTGTAAAGTGATTATGATATAACAACATGTCACTTTTGTTATTTGAGATTTAATGAATGCTTGCTTTGCATTAACATACTATTTAGGCATGCATGCATGTATGTGTAAGCGCTGTAAACGAATGAATTAATCAGCCTTTTTGTCATTTTTGGGTTTTCTGGCTCACTTACACACACTCACATATATTTTTGCATGTAGGTGTGTATGTTTTTATTTGCTTTGCGGACTTGCAAGCTGAGGCTTTAATAAGGTCTCCATTTCAATTGCCTTTAGATGTGTTTTCAACAAATAATTTTTGAAATTAATAGCTTTCAATATGAAACGTCTACTATTTTATTGTATGATAGTTCACATATACTACATTACACTGTGATACACTCGGATTCTAAATAGTGCGCATAGTGAACATCATTGAGAATATTATCGGGGTGTGCTTAGGAATTTCTGATCATGCAAAAAATCTACCCTTAGATCGAAGAAAGAAGAAGAAGATATTTCGTTAGAAAGAAGAATGTGTTCCAGCAACAAAAACTTGAACTATAACTATAAGGGCCAGTTTCACAGTGGATGTTTAAATCTAATTTGCGAATTGAGTTTAAATCTAGTTTAACTTTTCTTGAGTTTCACAGTGCATTTATTTAAATACGGAATAATGAATGGCAACTTCGAATATTTGACAGTTGAAGGTTGGCCCAACTTGCTAAAAACATATGTTCCATTGCTCAATTGTGGAGGCAGCGCGAGCTAAAAATTTTTCGTCGGCCGAAAGAAGTGAATTATTGGATATTGTGCAAAGAATCCACAGTTTATATTATTTATAATACTACGAGATCATTTATATGTGCTATACCATGCAGTTTTATGTTTAATTTGATCTCTTATAAATTGCAATATTGTCGACGCAGCTTGCTTGCACATCCGAAATCAGCTGTTTATTTGTTTTCGATTGCAACTCTGTGCCGTACTTAAATATCCACAGTCGGCTATTTAAATCGTATTTAACTTCCAACTGTGAAACTGAAATTCCCTATTTAAACTGCAATCAGAGTTTAAATATCCACTGTGAAACTGGCCCTAAAATAACTTTGTTTAAAGTAAAAATTTAAATATTTTTATGATTGATTCATGTATTGTCAGCCTGTTTACGCATGTATGTAAAGTTAGAGATCTCTAAGTAGTCGGGAAGTGGGTGAAAAATTGATTACTAAATTTGACTACAAACAAAGAAACCTGAAGGCAAGTTAATATATAGCTTATAAAAAAGCAAACAACAAGTTTTTTTCCATTTTTTTATTGATTTGATGCCAGCTCATTCAATTATATTTTTCCATAAATTCTCTGATTCTAGTTTATAAGCATGATCTTTTGCATATACAGCTTTTAAATATTACAAAAATCAAATAAGAGTGACCGAGATATGATATCTTTTTATTGAATGCTCTAACTTATAATCGCATAATTTTTATATTAGAAACGATTAACGAAGAAAACAGGCATGCGTGCTCTTTAAGTAAGCATTCGAACTTTTTTTGAATTTCGTGATTTTGTCAAATGCGTTCTTGGAACAATGCAGTGAAGGAAGAGAAAAGCAGCGACAATTTAATCAACCATTAAATTGTCCAATCTTTTGAGCTTGTTTTTGTTGCTTCGTGCATGGACAAACTTGTCGTATGAGCAACATGATTTGTTCGCATTCATTTACGTCGACTTGCTGGCTTTATATACATACATATGTATATACAACGCTTATTTAATATTTACATGCTCAGATGTCAGTTTTATGATTTTCTGTTGATGAAAAAGTCTCTCCTTTTTCTGTTATCTACAGGATAAACCTTTGTGCGATAGTAATACGTGCATCCCATACAGAAATATGACAAACAAATTTGATCTGAATAAAATTAATGGCTGCAAAATCAACCTTTCACCTTTTTCTTTCCCCTTTCCCCTTACTCCGTTCCCTTCTATTAAATTCCCTTCATTTGCATGATATTTTTGCTTTGATAACATTTCTTGTGCCTTTTTGTCATTCAAACTGAAACTTTTTCCCACACTTCAAACTTGAAGCAGTTGCCACTTTATCACCTCTCGCTTGTGTTTCACGCTTTGCTGCTTACGAAGCTGCAAGCTTCTTTGCTCTGCGCCATTGCTAGGTACTTTTATTGAAAATTTGCTACGACAATTGCAATAAACGCCACAAGCGACAAGCAAGAAGAAGAAGCACATTTGCAGGCGGGCGCTGGCTTGGCAATGGTCGATTCTAGCTTGCTATTGCATTTAGCTGCAGTTGGCATGTGTGTGAGTGTACGAGAGAGTAGTATGTATGTGTGTGTGCACAGCCACATTTCGAACATGCTTGCAGCACATTTTCCACTTGTATGCGTTGTGGCTACGTCATGTTGCACGTATGTCATTTCCCCCACCCCTTCCCTCCGCATACTTCTGCATGTACCCACTTTTTGCAGTTTTATGGTGTGGCACACTTGTATCATTTTATAACAGTTTCGAATGAGTGTATGTGTGACTTTATATGTAGGTGGCTCCGGACTGCTTTGGCATTTACAATAAAAAAAATTGCCCAGAATTTAACTAACATTTAAAATGAGTCATCTTAAAGAAAACGTCTTAAAAATGTGCTCTCAAATTTCTATAAGCCAAACACTAGCTTTTTCTGCTACAAGCAATTTTCTTAGACCTGCTCATTTTTCCCATTTTCAAACTTTAATTCAGAACATTTTTAAACCTCCTTCCCCTCCTTCTAACCTTCGTTAATACAGTTTCCATTAAGTGGCAAATTAAAGAGCGAAGAATAAAGAATGAAGAAATAATTCCAAATATTAAAAGAAAGTGACGCGTGCAACTGCAAATGACCTCTATTGAGCAAAAGCTTATTAATAGAGAATTTAAAAGTATCTTCACAATCGATTAAGATGCTGCTGTGCCACAACTAATTTGTATGCTTTTCTTAGGTGGGTTGCCAATTATTGCTACCATCTTAAAAGTAAAGTAGATTTTAAGTGAATGTCAGCCTAAAATTTCTTGACAGGTAATAATCAATAAATTTTTATTTTACAAAGTTTTTTCATAAATTTCTATGTGCTGGAAATTTAATGAGAATTCGCCTCAGCTGAAATATTTTTACAGAGTCTATGCGTGGCCTTTTTAGGCAGCCAGATTTACCTAACCTTTATAAAGCTTGCCCATCGGATGCGGCTATAGAATTAATGCATAGGTTCTTTAGTATTTGCTTACAATATAGATTGACCATACATAAACTAAAGCAAGAAAGCTCGGCCTAAGCCTTGTTCTCGTGCTGTTCTGTTGCGAATACTATTTATTTATTTATTTATTATAGAGGAGAGCAAATAAGTAGAAGCTGTGATATTACGCGCCATAGTGCACGGGGTCGTATGAGTAGTATTAATTGTAGCTGGCAATTAGTGTCACTCATACGCTCCGACTTGCCAATAAGAGCGAAACTATAATAACTTTAAAATGCACAACTTAACTTAAGATCTCAAACTATGTTGCAGTTTATAGCTGTCATGTTGTTGCCAATTAGTGTGTGTGTGTGTGTTTGCTTTGTGCGACCATTTTTCCAATCGAACAAATTTCTTTATGTTTCATATAGTAGTATGCTTGCTATATGCTCGTAAAATACACACGCCAGCAGAGTTGTTGTTTTTTTTTTGCAGAAAGAAAGCATTTCTTGTTTGTCTGTCTTACTACTACAGCTCTAACTTGAGCAAACTAGTACAAACACACAAACACTCACACACACAGAGAACGAACTGCAGCAATAGACACGAGCTGTCGACTTTGCTATGAATACTTGTGCAAAGAAAAGTTGTTGTTGTTTTTACGTCTTCATACGTGGCACACTTTTTTCGCAATAAACGTCACACACGCTTGCAAACAAGTTTTGTGGCCGGAGCAACAAAAATGCCGCCATAAAAGTGCAAACGTAGAAACTACTGCACTTGTCTTCGTTTATTGCAATCGCTTGGCATTAAAGCTGCTGAGCATGCTGAAATGCTCAATTTTTGTAGCAAATTGCTTGCATGATTCAAACGCCAAAAAGCAGAGGGAAAAGGGAAAAGGAAAGTAACGACATGCTTTGACAATGAAAGTGTTTTTTGCTGACATTGTCATAAGAGAAATCGAAATCAATTTGATGGGTGTTAGTTGAGGAAATCTTTGAGGTACTCGCTCATCCGCTGATTAGGGGAGCTGATACCTTTTATGACCAGCTACAAGCTTCTATAGAACCACAAGGCAACAATTCTAACGCCATTTCAGCACAAATTTCAAGCAATAGTATCGATTCAATTACAATTGAATACAATAAATATCAATGGTAATTATGCCGAATGAATAACTTGAACATCAATTGAATTCAATCAACTACCCCTATAAATAAGAAAAGAAACAACTAAAAAATATGGATCTGATGTACTTGAGTGAATTATAGTTCTTCAATACTTTGCTAGTTAAATGCTGAAGAAGATTAGGTATTAAACTACAGCAATAAGGCCCAAATTGTAAGCCATTAAAACATGTCGAAGAATTGTTGAAAAAAATTTCAATTATGATTATACTTCCAAAAGAGATACTATCTCGATGAATTTCGTTCTCAATCAAAATGAATTGAATAGGTTTTTCAACTGATCAGTACCAGTTCCATGTCAATTATACAAATTGTTGAGGTTCTTTGATTGTTTCTGCAGCAGATATGCAGTATACAGAGAGAGTTTTCCATGTATTTACTGC
The DNA here is from genome assembly GCA_963457695.1 of Neria commutata. Taxonomy (NCBI): domain Eukaryota; kingdom Metazoa; phylum Arthropoda; class Insecta; order Diptera; family Micropezidae; genus Neria; species Neria commutata. The sequence continues at coordinate 31,666,679 of OY735247.1, forward strand.
TGCCCATGCAGGCATAGCTTGAGACCTTATTTATAAGAAGAGAATTAGCTGATGAAGCATAACTTGCTATACATTTCTATTTCAGCTATAAATTTGGAACTAGAACAAATTATTTCAAAATATTGAAGCGAAAATTCCACTAGATATCAGAGCAAATTTTTGCTTTTGATAATTCGAAGCCAAACTTTCAGCAACTGATTACCCATGTGAAATGTTTTTGAAGTGTGTAAATGTCCAGAAATTCCTACAAGCTCTCAAATAAAGCAATTTCATTTCTTCAAAAGAAACAAATTTTGAATTAAGCCATTTGCACATCAATTAACTTTCATAATTCCAAAAGAACAAATTTTTCCACAGCTTCAAAAATAACAACAATTTCATACTACTTCACTCGATTAATTACGCTTAAGCATTGCAACTCCGGAAGTGCCTTTTGACTTGATTTTCATCGCACAAGAAATTCAGTTGCTCAAAAATACAAACATTAGCTCAATTCACAATCTTGTATTTTTGCAATTGCAAATTTTTAAATATATTTTTACAATACACTAACAAATTATGCAGACATGTAATTGCAAAACCTTTGTAAAAATGCAACACTTAAAACCCGTAGTATATTTACTATGCGAATGCAATACTAAATTGCAAACGGCTCGCAGAGCGAGAGAGAAAAAGAAGAAGAAGAAGTGCGAACCGAAATGTTTTAAAAATTGATTAAAATAGGAAAAAGTTTTTTAAAGCTTCGATCGACTTCGAATTTGTCTTGAAGTAATAATTCGTGCACAAAACAATTTTTCTTTTGAGCAATTAGCTTTGAGATTCGTATTTTGCAAAAAGTCTTGCAAACTAAACCGAAAAAACCGCTCACAATTGATCGCAAATATTTACTATTGCACAAATTTGCAATCCTAAATGCACAAAATTGTGAATTGGGCTATTGTTTCTCTCAAGTGCAGAAAGGCATAGTTTTAGGCGTGTTTTTTTTCTGTGCGCACAGTTTTTCTGCCCTTCGTCCTTTCTTGTTTGGCATAATTGTATAATATTTGCTTAGAGCAGAACAGCAACCAACACAAAAGAACGGAAATAAAGCAAAATTAAGAAAAGCATATTTTATTGCTTTCTTTTTGCTCATTTCCGGTAGCCCCTTAAAGTATGCTACTTGTTGCGGCATTATCGCAACAGAACGAGCAATTATAGCATTTGCTCTGCTTATAATAGGAAAGAAGCAAAGCGGAAATGGCAAGCGAGAGTGAGTGTGTAATGTATAAATGTGTTTGTGTGCATATGTGTGTGGCCATGTTAGTGTATGTGTCTAGTTGCTGTTATTCTACTTCATTTGTTTCCAGTTATTTATGTTTGCTTACTGTCGCTTGATATATTGGCCACAAGATATAATAAGGCTGGGGGGCGTTGATGATGTCAAATGGACGAACTATTCTTCCATCAACAAGTCGTGTTGGGAATATATTTATGCGTGTTGTATGCCTCTAAGCATGTTGATATATTATTTCAGCTACTCTGATTAATTATACACTTAAGAATAATTTGTAATACATTTGTAGCAGAAGTTATTGCTGCCAGTAGTGTTAATTAGTTTTCACAGTTTAAATGATACCTAAATGCTCTGTTTTCCCAATTTTTGTTTCAATATTTCCTAAAAGCCTAAAATCATGTTAACGGTAAGCGGTAAGTGATTGAGTGCCATTTATTTTTTAGACTTGATCCCTTCTCAACGCAAAAGCAAACATCTTTAATTTAAAACCCGCATCTATAAGAAAATGAAAATTTCAATAAATCAACGTCTTATTAATGGACTTTTAAAATGATTCCGATCCTTCTGTGATATGTAATTTTCTGTTTTAATAAATTTTCAAAATAAATATCAAAAAAAAATTATAAGTTAGGTTAGGTTCTGCTGGCTGCCCAAAAAGGGTCCTTAGCTATGCCTTAAACAGCTAGAACTGACCTGGTTGCCGATGAGGTCTGATTCAGGAGGGGTATTTAAAAATATTTTTAAAATTATATTCTTCAATATTACTTACTTCCTATATGGGATGCAGCTTTTTTGGTGTTGTGACTCACCACAAAGTGCATTTAAAGAGGGCGCGGGCCAGTTGACAACAAAGCAGAAAATTCGTGTCATTTGCCTTGTTAAGGCCGAAACATGGCCTGGGAATTAATTAATTGCCACCTGAATCTAAGTTCAATGCAGATGTTGGCTTTAACTTCTTTTGAAATTAACATAATTTTTTCCCAAAAAAATTTCCAATTTCCAAAATTTTATATCAAATTTCGCATCTACATATAAAATTTATGGATTTGGTTTTGGTTCCCGTGAACAATTCATATCACTCATAATCAACGCTGTTTGCTGCTTTTTTCTCAAAAATTTAAATATCGGTCGACTTTTTAAGCTATAAAATGGCCTTCAATTTAAGCCTAAATTTCGAATTATTAAATTCCAAAATTTTCTTTGCCTCTTCTCGAATTGTCTTTTGGCGCGCGCCCCTCTGCGCACCATATTTTAACGTCCAGCTGCATGCTCATAAATAATGAACGGCGCAGTTGCAACGACAGCGGCGGCAAGCTTTTCGCAAATATTCCAGTCATTTTCACTTGCCACACTGCGTCAGAGCGCTCGACTGTGCCATGCCAACTGCCAACAACTCAATCAGGCACACCTGCGGCACACCAGCCGTTTGCTGTTCACCTATCTGCCCGCCTTCCTGCCGCCGCTCACACAAATATCTAAAATCGCCTGCATTTGTCTTCATTTTAAATGCGTTTTCCTTGCGAAATTTGCACAAAGGCTAAAACAAAAGGAGCCAGAGACGCGCAAGTAAAATGTATAAAGTGACTTTTTACCATTTCTGGTGGCAATTTATCAACGCTGCATGCAGCTGCTGGCTGCTGTCGGCATAGCAATGAGCTGGCCGCCCAGCAGTGAGTAAGAGCCGAGCGTGAGACGGCGCCCAGTTGCGTGTCGATTGACACTAATTATGGCCTATGGCTAAAGCGGAACTTCCGCTGCTACGCCCATGACGCGGCCCTCTTCAACAAAGGCCGTTCCGCTGGTTGCTTTGACAAATGGACGCACTGCAGCGCATTGTGAGGGCTTTCAGGCTGCCATTAGTTTGCTGCGGAATTTATTATTGGCAGTGGCAGGGCGGCCACATGTGGCACGCTCGCTTGTCACTTATGCATGACCTGATTTGTGCGCTTGTATGTGCATGGGAATAGTTTCTTGATTGATTTGTCATGCAGTATAAAGGCAAAGCTAGCAAGCTCGGCTAGTCTTCAATTACTCATGACCAGTGAGCCAAGTAGAGCATGAGTTCTAATGTTCCTCCAATGGCTTTAGGCTCTACCTACGAACAGTTAACCTTAATGGAAAATTTTAATTAACTGCAATGCAAAAAGCATAAAACTAGGCAATCGATAGTCGACTTTTCTTTTTACTAAACGTTAAAAATCATTTTGCAATCAATCAAAACTTCTTCAGAATTCAATGAAGCTTTTTACATTGGCTTTTCCATGTGCGGCTCTGATTTTCATGTAATCGGCGGTTTAATGTTTAAGCTCGCTTTTGACAAGGCCTTGAAAATGAATGCTGTGCAAAATGATGAGATATGAATTGAACGCCTTTAGCGTACGTTGTCTTCTTAAAGAACATGACTGATGATGATGTTTGCGAAGCAGGGGCGCCTATAGCGAGCAGATACGTTAAGCGGAGGCCTATATATTTCCATATAGAAGAACACACATAAGTAGTTATTTATCGCCTTACAAAGAAGAACGACTTTTCTTCTGCCTCTTTCATCCTCGTCTTACTCTTCTATCGATGAGCATTTCTTTAGCCTACCGTGAGCGAAGTAGCCCTGGTAAGATCTTTATGGATCTTAATGACGAATTGTAAAACAACGGCAATAAAATGTCTTGACATTGTAAATCTTAGCTTAAGCTATCTATGATTTGTAACAGAATACTTAGAATATAGTACATATTTATTTATAACCTAATTTCAATGCTGAGTATAGGATTTCACGGAATGACTCAAAATCATATAGATTTAGATTATAGATAGATCTTATTGATTTTGCGATACAATTTCAAAACTTCAGAAAGCAAAAAAACCTTTACCCGAATCTCATCGATTTAAACCCAAATATTTCCTTTCTAAGAAATATATGAAAAAGTTGATAATTTACGTGAAAAATTAAAGCAAAATAACGGGAAATAAATGGAGAAGCATTGCATTATTTATGGTTTACAAAGAATTTCACACATGCGAATAAGGAAGGCCATCAGCCATGTTATTATTATTATTCATTATGTCCTTGTATTTCGTGAGCTCCCTATTAAAAATTGTACACTCATATCAAACATATTATAATTTGCTTGAGGAGAATTTTTTAACTTTTTGGCAGCTGTCAACAAAATTTCGTTAAGGTGCAGCTTTTGCAAGATTTTGAAAGGTTTTGCTAAATTTTTTAGATTGTCTGCCAGTCTTTGCCAAAAAGATTTTGCAGTTAGTTAGTAAAAAGTTTTTTTCAGCACTGTAAAAGTTGATTCCTCTTACAGTTTCTTAAAATATACCGTGTTTTTATACCCTACACCTATGGTAATAGGGTATAATAACTTTGTGCGAAAATTGTAACGCATTAAAGGAGCGGTCCTAGGTATAGACATAAGTATATAGAAATGATCAGAATCACTTTCTCTTTTGATTTCCGGTTGTCCGTCTGTCCGTCTGTCTGTCTGTCCGTCCGTCTGCGTGTACGCAAAAAAAAGAAAGAAGGAGTTGTCCGATTTGGACCAAATTTGGTACACAGTCACAGTGAACCTCGGGTTAGGTAAAATGTTAAAATTATTCAAATCGGTCGAAGGATACGCCCCCAATGGACCTATAAGTCCCTCTACCTCGGGTTTTTTGCGATCAAATTGCTGTAATTTGTCTAATTACTCATTGAAAAGAATAATACTTGGTATTCAAGTTAAGGGGGCGGTCATATATGTTATACGAAAAAATGGGCGTGGTCCGCCCACTATATAGGCGGCAAAATTTTTCCGGTAAAATGGCTCCCAATTGACTAGTTACGAATATAAATGAATGAAATTCGGTTCCCAAGTTGATATATAGGTCTTAGATGCCATAGAAGAAAATGGGCGTGGTCCGCCCACTATATAGGCGATAAACGAAAAATCCTCTTAACTTCCATAATATATACACCAGAGCGTCTAGATTTGGTTACTTCGTTCCTGGTAAGAATATCTTTTAATTCTCCAAAAATGGGCATGGTCCGCCCACCATGGGTGCAGTAAAATAAATATGCCGATAACATCTGTTGTACACCTGTCAGAGCATCAATATTTGGCATGTATAGTCCTATTAGGTATATCTTGTAGTCTGCCAAAAATGGGCGTGGTCCGCTCACTATGTAGATTGTAAATCAAATACGCCCACAATTTCAGTGAATTATCACCCCACTTGGGAACATGGTGTAGGGTATTACTCTGTCGGTGAAACCTGACTGATTGCTTCCTTACTTGTTTTCTATTTATATTGTTAAGAACTACACCAAAATTTCTTTCCTGTATTGCTTGAAATCCATCAAAACATGCCCCTCTGTCGCTTTGCAGTTTTGACAGTTGCATTCAAATCCAACTTCGGCTTATGACATCACTTGACAACAGTAGGTACTACACTTTTTATTTAAAATTATTCATTTTAATGCTGCCCGCTCTCTGAAAGTGACACATTCTTGACAAGCTCTCTTCGTCGATCTCGACACGCTGCTGCTTCTCAGAACAATTCCCACCTCTGCGTGTGCTTGAAATTAATCTATGCATCTGCTGCGAGTGTATGTGTTCCTCTCAAATGTTTCTTCTGCGCACAAGATTTTGATGCAAAGATAACATTTACCTTTTCGAGTTGACGTCTTAATTAAGGTTGCCTTCGCAGCGCATCTGGCGTTGACTTTACAAGCACGTACTGCGAGCCTTCTCGTGGATGTGTGTATGTGTGTTTGCGTGCTGTCATTAAAGACGGCAATTCGGCATTTGACGCCAATGGAATTAGGGTATGCGCCATTGTTGCCAGGAACACAGCCAGCCTTTCCCTTTGTCTATGCAGAAACGTGCTGTGGCAGCTAATGTCAAGCTTGGGCGTGGTGGCAAGCGCCTGCATATTTCGGATTTCACATTTCATATTGCACACTTCAAAGTTGGATCTTTCTCTTTCGATAATTTGCACATTAAATATAATGGACGTCGGCGTTGCCAATAACCTTTAACGACGTTTTGGCACGTTGCTCCTCGGCATGATTGCGTATTTTGAGTGGCCTGAGATGGCAGAGACAAAACGCTGATAATTTCACACAAAGTTCAAAGTAGCAAGTTTGGCAGTAAGTTTGATATAATTGCCCAACTTTGCGCCTATAGCCCGAACGATTACAATGCAGACAGACATGTTGAGTTGTAGAAGTATTTGTTGTGGTTTTGGCATCGTTTTATATTGTGGTATTTGTGCATAATTTAATATGGCATATATATTGAAAAATAGCTATCTCAAATTCGACAAGCATTCCACTTCTCTTTTAGCCGCAACTACTCTCACAATGTATCTCGCTTTATTTGCATACGCCTTCCGATAATCATATGCTATTTATTGGCATTTTTGCCACAAATCTCACTACAAACATGCAAACACCAGCGCCATAATATGTTAATACAACAGCGACCTTCAACTTCCCGCAATCCAATATTCCATGATCCTACCACTACACGCGAAAAGCTTTTGAGCAAAAAATTTTTTCATATTTTCATTCATGCTATAAGCTTCAAAATTCTAGCTCAAAATTAGTTAGAATTATTATTTTCAAAGATTTAACATAAAATTACTCGAGAATTTATTCAGCTTTACGATTCTATAAGCATTTTTAATACCAAGAGAGCACACACAAGTTAAAGCTAGAAAGCTAGGTTAAGATTTGGTTACAATGGCTGTTAGATATGTATATACATAGGTACACACATATGTACTATGTCATATTCCTCTTTTCAGAAATCTGTTCGACTACTTAATAAATAAGCAAACGCTGCTGATTTAGATTTTTTCAGTAAAATAAATATGATATGAGCACACAAATTGGAAAGCAAAACCAAAATTTATGAAAGTCTTGATAAACAGGAAAAATTTCAAGTTTTTACCACTTCGGCTACCACTTGTGACTTTTTCTACTGGGCCTGGCTAGTTATCCTTAATATTTTCCTGTTTACTTAAATGCTTATGCATGCATTTGTGGTATGACGCCACAGCAATGAAGTGCGCAGCAACGCAAAAGTATCAGCGGAGTGAGCTGAAGGATAACGCCTTGTAAACACAACAATTTAAGCGGAATTTATGTGGAGCCTCAATTGCGCTGAAGGTCGCTTCTTTTCCATTCTCATTTAATCAAATTTTGGGAAAAAATTCAATTGTTGTTCGCTGCTTGTAAGTTGCTGCGCAGTTGCCGAGTTTCACAGGCAGAAGAGAGGCACTTGAGCTCATTGGGAAATGAGAAAGTTCTAGCAAGCCTTATTTCACAAGATAACATCGCTTTTGTTTAAGTTGAAGGAAACGGATGGTTATAATAGCTTCGGGCATACTAAAGAACCTGATTTACAGCATATTTTAAAGATTTCCCTTATGCAAAAAAAGATTAAGGATTAAAGGAAAAAGAAGTGAAACTTAAATTTGTACATGAACAATGGAAAATAATTGCCGATCAATAGTTTTAATAGAGAATCTCTTTGTACTAAGTTTGAGCTGCCATAGAAAAGACAAGAGCAATCTATTGCCGAATGAAATTCAATAGTTTTATGTTTACAACAACAACATAATTAAATGATTTTTTAAGTTGTCTAAGTTAAGTTAGGCTAACTTAGATTGGGTTTTAAAGGTGATTAAATGTAATTCATATGGATGCTACTCAATTGGATTTCATCCATTGTTTTCTCTTCAATTTTATTTCTGTTCTAAGCAGCAGCTGATCAGCCGATCGTATACTCGCACTCGAATTTTGTTGAACATATAGCTTATATATGCTATATGGTTATATGGTATATCAAGTTTGTGTCTAAAGGAGCCATCCTATGTATTGACTAAAGTATAACGAAATTATCGCACATGCTTTTCCTTCAACTTTGGTTTGTCCATTTGTGCGTTCCTCTGATAGAGAAAAGTATAAAGGAAAATGCCTGTGATCAAATATTTGATGGATTTGATTTAAGTTCTTTTACAATTGCATAATCCAAAAAGGACTAGATTCCTGTTCAGCTTCCCCAAAACATTGAAATTGACTGCACACACTCGTCTTAGGATTTCTGAACATTTCCTAAGAAATGTATAGGAAAGGTTTAAGAAAAGGAAATTTCGCCTGAAGTCGTTTACTTAAGAAAAAATCAATAGTTTGCGCTCGTGTAATTTAGACTTAGGCCTAGGTTTCTTCTTTCCTAGAAGTCGTTTACTTGTCGTGCGTTATGACTCCGTAGTTCTCGACTAATGCTTCCTTACTCGTTCTCAATGCATTTTAAATTCGATGTGTTTTTTTAAACGTTTGATAAAGCCAACAGCTTTTCCTGCTGGCAACTTTTTAAAGTGTGCGTGTGCGTGTGCGTGTGCGTTTGTTTGCTCATGTTATCATCAGCATACAGAAATGTGTGTCCTTCGCTTGACCATTAAATGCCACTCCAACTTGCAACGCTTGACTTCAACTTGACTTCGCTGTTATGAGGTCCCTCACTGATTGCGCGTGTTAATGATAAATTATGGAAAATTGTCAACGGGCGTGCTCAAATCCCAGCAGCAAACAATAAAAGAAAAATGATAAAGAGCGGCATGGAAACGGGATTGGACAATGGCTGTGGACAACAAAACACGGCGTTTTTATTGCTCTCAGCTGGTATGAATTTATTGCTTTTGTGCTTTTTTTGGGGGTTGCTCCGAAACCTTTTCTGTTCATTGGGATTTACAGCTTTTTTGATTCAGTGTGCGTGAGTCTTTTTGTGATGGAGGGGGTGAGGATTTTGACCGTACCGAATGCGCTTTTGTTTATTCGAAATTCGAATGTCACGAAGGCGGGCTCAAATTTTGATTAAGATTTAATGTAACTTGCTTGCAGCAGGAAAACATTTGTAATGTGAGTAAAGAACAACAATTTTTTGCAAAAAGCAAGGTGGCTGATATGACATTGAGGGCGTTTTTCTGCTTTGGTTTTTGATTTGAGTTAATCAAGCTCGATCAATTGCGATTGGCCAGCAAATAGAACTGGCTTCTTCTATGCAATAAGTCTCCAAATTCTGCAGCGAATTATCTAATGACCTTAGGATTTGATTATTTATTATCTTATGGCTGTTCTTTTATTTATTTTGAGAAATTCGAAAAGAGTCGAGCATATGGAACTAGCAGCTCGGCAGTTCCGACAGTTCATTGGCTTATGTGGTTATTTAGGCCCAGTTTCACAGTGGATATTTAAACTCTGATTGCAGTTTAAAATAGGAATTTCAGTTTCACAGTGGGAAGTTAAATACGATTTAAATAGCCGATTGTGGATATTTAAGTACGGCACAGAGCTTCAATCGAAAACAAATAAACAGCTGATTTCGGATGTGCAAGCAAGCTGCGTGGACAATATTGCAATTTATAAGAGATCAAATTAAACATAAAACTGCATGGTATAGCACATATAAATGATCCCGTAGTATCATAAATAATATAAACTGTGGATTCTTTGCACAATATCCAATAATTCACTTCTTTCGGCCGACGAAAAATTTTTAGTTTGCGCTGCCTCCATAATTGAACAATTAAACATATGTTTTTGGCAAGTTGTGCCAACCTTCAAATGTCAAATATTACGTATTTAAATAAATACACTGTGATACTCAAGAAAAGTTAACCTAGATTTAAACTCAATTCGCAAATTATATTTAAACATCCACTGTGAAACTGGCCCTAAGAGTTGAAAGGGATATATATTGGATAAATGTGATTAATTAATGTATATTTGATGTTATCTTAAAAAAAATGTGATCTGAAAAAATATTTGACAAAAAGTATCTGCAAAATCTGAAAAAGTGCTTTATCAAAATATATCAATGCAAATAAAATAAATGAAAAATTGGTAAATACAGCAAGCAAAATGAACAACAAGAGACTGAACAAGAGACTGCGCCATCTCTCTAATAAACTGTCTCTGGTCTGGGCTTCAATTTAAGTATGCTCAAATTAGTAGAAAAGGTGTTCAATACACAGCAATTAACAGCAATAATGCTTCCACCTTTACACCGACTTTAACCCTTAGCCGACATCGAACTGTAGCCTTAAAAGTCCTTTTGCGCAACTCAAATTGTAAATTTCTTTTCTTCTAAGCATGTATTTTATAGAATGAAAAATTCTAAATGCAGTACACTAACACTAACATGCGTACACACATATTTGCATGCGCAAGGCAACCTGTAGCAGAGGTAGAATAAAAGGCAAGGACATTAAAAATTTAAAAGCAAACCAAACACGCGCTCACTACCCTCCAACTCTTTTGTCTTATATCCCTTTTGTTTCTTTTGTATTATTATTTCAGCTTTTCTTTTACTTCTTTTGCTTGCTTAAAAGTGAAAACTACTTTTTAATGAAATACCCACAAACCAACACACATGCAGCTGCATATACACATATCATGTATGTGTGCGTGTGGCTTTATTTGCAGCCGTATTTTGCAGCTCTGTAAGCGTATGCGTGTGTGTGTGTGTGTGTGAAGAGTGCGTGCAGCCGCGCTTTTTGTTTACTTTTGACTTCTTTTGCAGGAAATAGGCGCATCTCTCAAGTCGCCCGCCCATTCACTTCACTCCTCCACCGCCCAGCCATTACCCAGCCACAGCCACGGCACACATACATACGAATGTTTTAATGCGCGCTCGCTCGTTTGTGCTCTTCTTGTGTGCTCTTATAAGAGTGTGTGTGTGTTTGACAAATGTATGCAAATGAGTTGTTGTATATCTTGCGCTTTAATCCTGCTGCTGCTGGCATACAAGCAGAGCAACGCCTTGCCATCTTTACGTAATTTATAAAATTGCGCTTCATTTCTGCGCCTTTAAGACAGACTGTCTACCGCTCTGTGATCCACTTGAGCGTTTCGCTGTTTCGCTTCAGAGATCGCAGACGATGTGGCCCGGCGTCGTCGAATGTCCTTGTTAAATATAAAAACATGCTACACAAATTTATAAAATAAAAATTAATGACTACGAAATACAAGTCAAGAGCGCAAAATAAGAAAGATGTAAAACAGATAACAAGAATCACTTTGGGTTGCTAAAAGAGCGAGTAAGAGAAAGCATAAAAAATAATAAGCAGCCGCGCAGGAAGCATGAGACTTGCAATTAGTAGAAAGGAACAAGGGAAATTAGTTGTAATGAAGATGAGGCAAAGCATACAGAAAGAAAATGTTATCGTGCGGAAAAAAGCCATCTTCTGAATGAAGGGGTGAAAAAATTAAGCGATAAACAAAGCAGCAGGTGAAGACAAAAGGTAGCAGTCCTTTTTTGAATGACAAAGAATTTAATGCAAATATACAAATGCAGCCGGAAGTCTGCTTCTTTAATTGCAGTGAATTTTGTTAAGTTGACAGGGCCTAAGGACCTAAAATCTGTGGTCAAAAGCAATAACGACTTAAGTCGACTTAAGACGAAATTGAGTTGACGTTACCACTGTATTCCTGACGTTGATGCGCATATTTTGTTCAAACCCCGGTATCTGTACCCATCTCAGAAAAAAAGTTATTTAATAAAAACACATGCACTTATGTACATGCACTTATGTGCATTTCAAATTTCGAATTGCATTTTCTCGAAATAGTTGTTTTCGACTTAAGTCGTTATTGCATATGACCAAAGAAATATGTCCTTAGTTTTGGGTCTGTTTTCAACTTCGTTAAAAATCTTATAGTTCAATATTTCTAGATTCCTCTCTGAACTCTCTGAACTCTGATACTCTGTCACTATATTCCATAAATTTGTGAGGTTTGTGGGGACTTTGGTAAGCATTTTGTAATAGGCCTAAGAGTTTTTCAGTGAGTTGAATTTCATTCATCATCATAATTGAAAGTTACTATCTGTTGCTATTGATTATTTCTAGTAATAAAATAGTTCAGCTTTCGAAGATTCCATTTAAGTTTTATACTACAACTTCTTTAGTTGCTGAGTGAAGAGAAACTTTTTCCCAAAAGTAACTGCCATTAAGGTTTCTCAGCATGCCGGAGACATTAAATCAGATCGCTTTAGTTTTGAACCCGTTTTCATCTTCAAAAAAAAAACTTGTAGTTCAATATTATTGGATTTCTCTCTTTGCACAAAAAAAACTCGAGAGGTAATTTACGCAACTTTTGAAAGATCTTTGGGTGGCCGTTTAAAAAAATTATTATTAAATCCTCGATTGCTCGCATATTCAGATATTGTGTTTCCCAAACAACTCCCCCCACCCACTAACCTATGATCCTTTCTAAACCAACAAGTGCTCTGCATGTATAGGGGGCATCCCCTGAGTGTCGGTTTATTTAAAAAAAAAAAAAAAGAACTCTGATGAACAAAGCATTGGAGCAAATTATTCAATCCCAACCCAAATTTACTTTATATCAAATTACAAGATCTCTCTTATAAATAAATAATTTAAGTGTCAGTGTTATTGTCGATTCAATGTCTAGAAATGAATTTAAATCTTCTTTACTATCTTTCCATTCGTAGATAATAGTATATTCTTTCTATCTGTTTAATATCTAGTCTGTAAGGTTGCTGTAAACCAAAGACTTAATAAATTGAATTTAATTGAGAAATTAAAAGCAGAGGACGTACGCAGTTTTCTTATACAAAATATATTGCCAACAATTAAATTTTACTAATTTGCTTGAAATTTCGATGATGATTAATTCAGCTCAAACCATGAAGACACCCCTGACTTTGTTCATTAAAGTTCTGAGCAGAAATTGCAGCAATTTTTTAACAAATTTCTGCAGGAATTTAAAAACAACTAAAAAATACGTAATTTATAACGTTTTGAATATAATTGAAGCTTCGTGCTCCTATCTCAACGCGTATATGCTTGGCTATGCAAAGTTGGTTTGCAACGATTTCTCAAAATTTTGTTTACGTGCAAGTTTTTTTAAACTTCAGCAAAATTCGCCAGTGAAAATTCTCACAATAACGCGAGACTAAAGTGCATATTTTTAGCATTTGCAGCTGACACAGAAACGTGCCGATAGAAAAATGAAAGTGAACAAACAAATTCACACACACACACACTTACATGTACACATATAAAAAAAAGCGCAGAAAAACTGCAACACGAAAGCAAGCGAAGGAAGTTCTTCAACTTTTTTCTGGCAACTTTGACTGTTGTAAAAAAGTGATGTTGTTGTGGTTGTTGTTGTCTTTGCAGCTTGGCTGCGCTGCAATATGCAATTTAAACACAAGCCAACAAAATAGTAAAAACTTAGTTAAAGTGTGGCAGTTTGAATTTCTGATGCCTCCTGAGCACTTTTCTCTGCCTCGGAGTTCGCTTTTTCCTCGCACGTCTTCGTCACGAATTGTCGGTAAGCAAGAAGAGAGTGGGCAGAACTGCAGAGCAGCAGAGGTGTGCAGCAACCGGAAGTAGTAACAAACAACAACAACTGCTGCATATTTCTTTTTAGCACTTTCATTTCCGCTTCCTCGCTCTTCCTTCCTATGCTGTTGTTTTGCTATTCTTTTGCTTTGTGTTTGTTGCAATATTTTTTCGCCTGCTTTTCGCTCGCTGAATTTTATTTGCTTTAGGCGAAGGAACCTTCCCCTCTCTGCAGTGAACTCTGGCGACAGTCAACATACGTGGCTTTTATCAACGAAGGAGCTGGTAGCTCGGTGTTCGGTCACGTACTCCTAGAATTCATTATGGCTTTTTTTGTCATGTAGCGCATCTTTATGTGTGTGTGTGTGTGCAATTCACCTTCACCGCGCTCATTTTTTGGGCTTGCTTACGAAAATATGCTCATAATTTTGTGAGCCTCGTACTTCCCCCCCCCCCCCCCCCCTCACCCCTTTCCTCCACCAACACACAAGAACGCTGCGTAGGAAATTTTACTTTTAATTACTTCGCATGAACCGTTATGAGCGGCTTGTGTGGGCGTAGCAAAATTGCAATAAAAATTTATTATAAGCGTCCAAAAGCATGTTAAGATTTATTGGAAACGTGACCAGCAATTGCAAAAGTTGAGAGCTTTCAAATTGGTTTTTTAATTTTCAAAATCGCGGCATATGAAAGAAAGTGCCAGCAGATAAATAATGAAAATATATTTTAATGTATTCTGATTTATTGAATAAGTAAAATGTACGCATTTGCTATAGCTTTTTATAGTTGCTGTGGAAGTAGAAATTTTTGAATTGTGTATGTTCATTTCAATACACTAGAAGAAAAAATTAAAATTCAACATTTTTCGCAAAATTAGTTGGAAATTAAGTCCAGTGTAAGTTGGGGTCTCGCACACAAGGTTCCATACCAGAGCTATCCTCTTTAGCGTTCGAATTTAATTTCTACTTGCCCGTCTCTCCTTTACTTGGTTTTGGTGCTTTCTGTGAACAGCAGCCTTTCTGTCCGAACAATGTTCAACGTTTTGAGCTATATTTTCGAAACAAATTCACATAAAATCATGAAAAAAATATCTTTGGATTTTTCTTCGATTCCTCAAATTTTTGTGCTCTAAATCAGTTACCGTGGAAAAAATGTTAAGTATGAACTCTAACACGGCGCTGTGGACTGAAACACGCTGAAAGCAGTTCTGGCTCTTTCCCCCCACTGGCTATTCCGCACTACTGCACTGCCATCAGCAGACACAGCTTTAAGCAGCGATCTTTTATAGCGCCTTGCCACGCCAAGTGTGAACATAATGAATGTCATTTGCCGCACACAAACACAAACACAAACGTAAGCGCCAGCAAACAAAAACTGACAGTTCAGGCCAGCGTGAATTCCTCTGGCAGCGTTCCGGAAGTAAGTGTGTTGAATTGGCGCGCTGCCAAATGAAAGCGCTTAAGCGGTTTCTTTTGGCAGTTTGCGTTTTCATTTGTCTCAGGACAAATCAAGCAGGCGCGTACGCTCATAAAGCGACCGAAATGCTGCCAAAAAGAAGCTGCGCCAAATTTATGTTGTCCGCCAGAATTTGCAAAAAAAAAAACAAACAAAGGCTTAAACATAGCCGAAAACAGAGGGCAGAGAGCAAAGAGCAAATAGCAGCAACAAATGAGCGCAAATCCTGCAAGGATAATCAACAACGGTAAACAATGGCGCAAGCAAGCGGAAAGGCAAGCCAGTTTGGTTGGGCGGTAGCGGGGAGGTGTTACGGAAACGCCGCAAATACAGCAGACAAATTCTTTAAGCCGAACTAACTACAACATTTCAATTGGTACAAGGCAAAGCCTTAAGATAAACACTCACACAACTGTACATACACACACACACAGGCAGACAACTTTTACTAAAGCAAATACCTTTGAGCGTAGGCGGCGTGGTAGTGCCTGAGCACTCATGACTATAGCTTACAGCCTCGTTTCTATTTTCGAAATCGTTTCAGCTGCAAGTTTAGGTTTCACTCTTATGCCATTTGCCCGACTTTGATTTCGTTTCGTTTCGTTCATTTATTCATTCCTTCAGTCAGTCAAGCACTTTTTTCCAGCTGCAAGTTTTCTTATGAAATTCAGCTTGTGTCAGCGCTTTGAATGGCATTGCAGGCAGGTGGGTCGAGCATCTCCCTGCTGCTCAGAAAAAACCTACACTCACATTTGCAAACACATTCAAATGCTTACAGTGACGAGCAAAAATATTAGTATTAATGTTAATGTCAAGTCGAATAATGTAGTTTAGTGCTTGAATGATCGACCCCTGAAGCCCAACTTTTTCATTCATTCATTTTTATGTTGAACCACAATTTCATAGAAAATAATGTTTATGATAAAACATAATGTTTATCAAGCAACATTGCTGGCTATGAACCGATATTTCTCTACCTTGTAAGATCTTCTGAGCCCTTCTGATTCGGCAACGGGAACAATTATGAGTTCCATTCATTAATGCTAAAAATATAACTAACTTTCTCGCTTAAACCGACACTCAAGGCATGCCTCCTATGCAATCAAAGAACATGCTGGTTAAGTGGGTGTAGAAAAAGTGGAGTAGTGGCGATGAACGATTGCCTTGAATTCGCAAATATTGCAATGACGTGGGAAAACTTCCGCATGGAAGACTTTTCCACAACCACGATGAACGAATTTTCTCTGAATGCGTGGTGCGTTGAAGCTTTGCCGACAAGTGGTATCGATGAATCCCGCTCGCCAATCGCTCTCTTATCTCAGCAGAGCATCTACCGTTAAAGTAGCGATAGAAAAGTGTAAAACACTCCACATTCCGACGGTGCTTCAAGAAGTCGATAGTGCTGGCTGCCCTATTATTAGCGCTAGAATACTGTACTTAGTCTCTCTACGAGCAGTTGCTCCAAAAGACTGCATATGCTTGCCTAATCTATTCCCTTGCTTATTTTAAAAGTGATCAAACTGATTACAAATTAATTTAATGGTCTTCAAAAACGATTAAATTGATTTGAGACTTGCCAAATTGATTCAGAAACTATTACTTTGCTCTCTAATGGAGACGAAACAGCAACTTGAAAAACCAATTTTTCTTTTTATTCCATGATGTTGAGGCCGGTCTTGAACTCAGACCCTCACCGCGGCGCCGTACTTCCTTTTCAGACGTAAAGCAGGCCACAAAAATAAGACTTTAAACTGAAATAAACACTTTATAATCCTTTGGTATTGGTCTACTGAGATGAATTTGTGATTTGTTGATAAATCAGATTTTTTTACTTCACTGTACATGAATACAGCCAAGGAGGTTTCTTTCATGCGGCCCCTCTCTCTCTCTCTTGCTGCACCTTTTCCGTTGCTGCTAGCCTCGGGATGCTTACTTTGCTCAGCTCAGCTTAACAAAACATATTAAGTCCCCACATTATGTTTTCCGCCTGCCGCTTAAGAGGGCTTCTGCATTTGCACTGGCCTCAGGAGCTGCCATTTACAGCTACCGCCAGTCCCTTTGCCGCTTTGTTATTTCCCTTTAGACAAACCCATCTTCAAGCCACAAACGACCGTGTGCTTGCATGATGCTCTCACATGTCCGGCGACTTGCAACGGATTTTGTCAATTCCAACGTCAGGACAAAAGAGCCCGCCTTACAAAGCTGCTCCTTGTCGTCCTTGTTCGCCCAGCAAGCGCTCGTTTTCTCGAATGTATTTGTGCAGGCGTTTCCTTTTGCAATTTTTGCCATTTCCGTGCCACAAAAATGACCCCCAAAAATATTTCAAGCATGCTGTCACCGGATTTTTTGCGTAATTTGCTAAATTTTTCTACTCGATAAAATGGCAAAAACCCTTTTAAGGCGTTAGCTCGATTAATGCTGAGTAATAAACTTAAGTGTTCGATTAAGAAGCTGTGTGGGGGTTTAGGAATTGATTGAATTCTTACGGCGCTGTGCCTTCATCAGCTCAAATACGAAAGGGTTAAACGATAGCATGGAACATGATTATTCTACGTCAGCAATTGGAATGAATATTGGAAAGGTGGTCTGAAGTAAATCCATATTATGAAAGGTTTTTTCAATCCTAGTACTTAACATAATCTTTTCATCGTTTGTGCGAATATATGTATCATACTTAGATTCGTAGCGATGGTGCAGTCTCTCAAGGCGTTTGTTGTTTCTGTTGCAATGTAAAAGTATTTTTACTTCATACTTTTAAGCATGCAAACTCCTTCAATTCAGCTTAATTTATGAGAAATAAAATTTTATGTAGAGTAAACCATTTAAAATGTTATTGGCAACTATCTCCAAAATACTATAATCTGATGAAAAAAACAGAATAACTGAGAAGAAGTTTTGAGATAACCTTTTATTATATGATTTATTACGAACTTTATGTATCGATTGGGTTGGGTTGGTATAGTCACTTTTATAGAAATTATTAAAATTTAAAAAGCATCAAATTTTAATTAGGAAATATCAAACAACAAATTGCGGCATTCTGATTTAAAATTTATTATTCTAATTTCCAATCAATTTCTTTTTGATTTAATTTTGGAAATGGTATAGTTTCAAAATCTTATTTATGAAGAAGAGCAAATTGTATGAATGATTTTTTTGCTTGTAATAAAACTTCCCTTTTGGGTTGTAACTGGGAAACTTTGCATGTTGCAACTGTATGCCTTGACAGTTGAGCATAGAAGATGAACCTAAGAACTTGTATGCATACATTCAGCTGCCTGTCTAGTAAAAATGAGTAGATTAAAGTCTCTTTTTTCATTCTTTAGTAATACAGGACGTGCTTTTCAACTCTCGTACACTCTGCACTTAATTTTGTTTGAATATTATTCTTATTTATTATAATTTATTGTATATTAAATTATGTCTAATTTATTACATATTTATATTTGACATTTCCTTCATAAGCACTTTTATAGTTCAAACACTTATTATTTAATGCATAAATACTTTAAGCTGATTCATGTTTGCACTGAAAACCAGTTATATTTTAAGATCTCCCTTATATACTTACGCCATACTATTTATGTATTATATTAACTAATCAAAATACGACCAATAATAATGACAATGATTTGCTGTCACTTTAGTGCACTCCAGAGCTCCCTCTTCTCTCAGCAGTGACAAGCAAATTATTGTCATGGCCAGTAGCATAAGTACAATATAAACCCTAACTAATAGACTAACAGATTGAACTATTAGTTTTGATATTAATTTTAACTTATTTATTTGTCTTCTCTTTCCTTCCCTTTCTATCTACTATCGTCTATATATGATTTCTACTAAATGCAACTCGCTATCCCGAATGCAACCTTATCTACGTTCACACGTACACGATTCTATGCAACTGCACTAACAACTACACATGCACTGTATAAATTATCTGCAATTCAATTACCCCTTAAAACAAAACGTTACATTTAAATAAATGTCATGAAATTCAATGAAACACTTCAAATTTAATAAAATTCAACATTTTGCTCAAAACAACATCAAACAATTACAACAATACATACACCAAAACAACGCACTTGCACATGTATGTGTATGTCTGACAATCACACTGTGATGCGACACATACAATTAAAATATAATTACAAACAACAACAACAACAAACAACACAATCTGTAAAGGAGGGTATCGAAGTAAGTACTTTTATACTTCCTGTTACAGTTCCAACAGTTGTTTCGTTATTCCAAGTTGTTAAACCATTTTCCGAGTGTTTGACGTTTCCGTTTTTGGAAGTATTTTTTGGCACGAATTTGTGTCTTTTAACAGTTGCTTTGTTGTTCTTTGGTTGTTGCTAATATGTACTTCCACACTTTGGTGATTTTAACAATTTTGTTATTGAAGTTGTTATTTATCTTTTTCTGCTCTCTCTCTCTCTCTCTCTCTCTTTATCTTTGTCTTTTTATGCAGTTAACAGTTTAATTTGTTGATTTAACAATATTATTAGTCAAAGTTTTAATGCATTTAGTTTCGTTGTTTTAAAGTAACAAAAATTTTTTGTTTTCATTTGTTGTTTTACATAGCTCACTTTATAATTTCAATAATTTTTACGTGTAACTGTAACAATGTGTAAGTGTTGTGTATACAATGCTTGCATACAATTCTCTTAATAGACACAAGTAAATCACACTCTCTCATTGTAAATTTTGACATTGAAATAAAGCAACAAAAGCAAAACACTTTTAAAGAACACACTTTACAAAACAATTGTAAATAGCATAATAAAGCTGTAGCATTAAATTTGACTTGCATGCTACTTTGTTGTTGTTTTCGTAATACTTGACGTAGATTCGCATGTTGTTATAAAGCGCTATGAATTGTACATACAAGCTGAATCAGCTATAGCTTGCTTTTATATACGGAAATTTTCAAGAAATTCTTGCAATCCAAGAACAATTTATATTTAAAAAACTACTTTAACTGCACTGTTTTTATAATAAACAATCAAACTTTGTGTCAAACCAAAGAAATACTTCTAAAGCCAACAACGCCAGCAAAATCCAAACGTATTTTTTATACCCTGCTAGAACTCGTCTGACTTGTTAATGAGCGCCGTTATTTTTAGGGCTCGAACAGATCGCGGATCTTGGGAATTCGCTAAACACACCCAAATTATGACAGATCATTACATTGACCATTTCTAAAACGGAACCCTAACTGATATTGCTAAGGACCCAACAGGGTCTTTGCGTGGCCTTTTTAGGCAGCCATATTAACCTAACCTAACCTTTTATACCCTACACCTATGGTAAAAGGGTATAATAACTTTGTGCGAAAATTGTAACGCATTAAAGGAGCCGTCCTTGATATAGACATATGTAAGTATATAGAAATGATCAGAATCACTTTCTGTGTTGATTTCTGGCTGTCCGTCTGTCCGTCTTCTGTCCGCGTAGGAGATAAATAAGGAGTCCCACTAGTAGTAGGCGGAAAATTTAATACACCCACAATTAAATTTCTTTCAGTTCACTCACTGTCCGACGCCTTACTAGGTTTAGGGTACTATTCTGTCGGGCTAACCCGACTGATGCTTCCGTACTTGTTTTAAATTTGAAATGCAGCGGAACTTCAATTCATTGCGTTGCTGAATCTGCGCACGCATTAGTGCGCTAAAGTGAGCTAGTAATTTTCATAATGAAAACTTTAAGTGTAACATTTAAAAAATGCCACACTAAAATTCTCAACAGCACACCAAAGCGCAACACTCTGCCCCTCTTGTGTTAATAAACTGAGCGATTTCAGCTGAAAAGTGCATTAAAAGTGACATTAAATTTTTATGCTCAAATTGAGCAACGGACAGACTGACTGCAGAGAGCAAATCCTCACACACACACACACACCGACAAACGCATTCAAGAATTATTCGCCGTCAATGCCAATACAAATTTTTGGCATTTTATAACGAGCTGGCCACGTGATGCTGTGGGCGATGGCGCAAATTATATAACTGCAATGCAGAGCCTGGCTGATGGCAGTGGGGCTGCTGGACTGCTGGATTGAACAGCTTCCTATCGAACGGCGAGTACGCCATTGAAATTCGAGCAGCTTGTAAAGCACTCAAAAAAGCAAATAACGCTGCAGATTATAAAACAAAAAGCGACAGGGCGCCTTACCGCTGCCCCGCACACGCCGTCATAACAGAGAATTTGCAACGGCGTCGAACCACATAAAATTTAATGACTTTTATGATGAAAGCATAATATGCAAATAATGACACACTTTAAAGTGTTATCTAGCACACAATTATGCGGTCTCATAGCTGCTTTTATTTTGAGCTAAAAGCGAAAGTGCCACAAAAGAATTTAACTTGCATATTAAATTTGAAAGCGTCATTAAAATATTAACGCTTTTTATTAAGTGTCATAAAGCCGAACGTCGGTGAAGTCACGTATTTACAAAGCGCGGTACGTATGCACTGCGCAATTGCGGATTACTCATACGCCCGCGTGTGTCCAAGCACCGTTAAACTTTTAGCACAATCAATATGCGGCTAATATACCATTGCGTATGTATAGGTATATCAAATCGTAACCAAAAGTCCACACTTGCGTAGCAAATTTATTACACTGCGCTACGCTTAAAATTCCACCAGCATAATATTGTATACCTTTTTGTCATAGTTCGAGCACACTTATAAATTTCGCATGCTCATATTTTTACAGCAGCTCTCATTTCTGCCAAAACTGCAATTGAAATTTTAATTGATTTTCGCATTTGAAATGTTTTCAGTTCAAGTTCGTTTGTCAAATAAAGCTAGAAACGGTTCGGATCGACAGAAAAAGAATTTAAAAGTGGTTCGGCTCAAGTTTAGAATCAATAGACAAAATTAAAAACGGTTCGATTCATGAATCGGTTCAATTCCGCTGAAATCATGAATGGCTTGGTTAGAAATGCTTTTGAAACTATGCCTGATCTGCCTTTCCACTAATTCCGACGAGAGCATTTATTTACTAATCCCAATGGAATCTGCACGGGTCAACATTTTTTCCCATAATTATTACAATGAGTTTCTCATAGAGAGTTCTGCCGAACTAGATGCAGATGACTACTACTTAGATGAGAATGCTTTAGGATCTAGTTTCTTAGTAACCGCAGCCTTAAAGGCATATTGGGATGTTAGTTGCGGCCAAAACAATAAAATATTTTACGCACGCATTGTCTTTAAGTACAAAATATTCATTAAAAATATTTGGAAAAAAATATTAATCCGGCTAAACGCACTCAGGGCTGTCTAGAAAAGCTTTAAGAAACTCAGCGCCTTTTTGAGTTCATCAAAATTACTTTGAGCACAAATTTTAGGCTTTCTGAAAAAATCGCAATTTTAGTCACTTAAGGTGCCGTCAGACGGTGCAATGCAAGTGCTTGCAGATTGCATTGGAATAATTTTGATTTCGGAAATTTGATTTGGAAAGTGATTGCAGTGAGCAGTCAGACGGTGCAAGTGCTTGCAGAAAGCGATTTTTTGATTGCAGCAAGTAGAATTGCATGCAATTACTTTTCGGGTGTTCAGACGATGCAATCTGCAATCGCTTGCTGCAATTATTTGAGCGCTGTGCTGCTGTGGGGCACGGCTTCTAATCCTACCGGCGGCAAAAACTTTTTATTATATTTTGTTGATTTCAGTTTTTTTAACGTTTTTTTATGGAGAATTTTCTCGTCTTTTCGAGGTACCGAAAATTGGGACGCCTTACGCCAGAGCATACCCAATTAGTGGCCCCATATCTATACCGGTCGACGGAGAAAATTGTGTGCAACACCCATTGCCGAAACAATTAATCTCTTGTCGATTTTGAAAAATCAGCCACAGAATGTAGTGTCGTCGACAGTATGATAGTGTTGCCGACGAAAATCTTTTTATTCGATTTTATGAGGTCTGTTGAAATTAATTCTCTTCTTATCAGATGGTTATGAGGTCGGCCTAGATTTGAACCTAGGCCTCCCGCATCAGCGACCAAGTATGTACTTGTCTACTGAGCCACCGCGGCGCCTCCATTGCTATTTCCATAAGTTTTTACAGCAACACTCGGCATGACAAAATATACCCCATTTCATAACTATATGTGTGTATAACCATTTTTCTTGTTAACAGTTCATACAACTAGCAAAGATTTATTTAAAAATAGAGATTATACTTAACAGACTTCGTAAAGTATACTTTTGATTTTTTTTGAAATTAATAATTTCTTAAGTAATCTCTTTTACCAAAACATAAAACATTAATGTGGTTACACAACAAAAAACCAGAAGTATTCTTTACGAAATCTGTAAAATGCAATATTCGTTTTTAAATAAATTTGTGTGTGTTCTATTAACTTATTACAAGAAAAATGTAAAACTTTTACTCGTTATATATAGTTATAACTAGCTGTCCCGGCAAACGTTGTTCTGCCCAAAATAATTTTTTTATTCCAAGATTTGTTTTGAAATGTGTTTCAATGTATTTCAGGAAGAATATGCTTTCCTGAATATTTCTACCCCGACAACAGCTATCGGGTTCAAATTTTGTCGACCACTTTCTGTCAACTTTAGTATTATATGGTGTGAATCTGAGCAAAATCGGTCCATAAATAAGAATTTTCGAAAAAACGCCACCGTGGCAACACTTAGGATGTTCTAACATGAAAACAAACCATTCAGAGCACCTCACGAACATATGTTGTGAGTATAAGGTTAATCGCTCCTGTAGTTCTTGAGTTACGGTGCAAAAACACAAAAATACTAAATATTGCGCCATCTGTCGGACGAACTTCAAACTACACAGAAACACTCCTCACGCCCCATAGAGCATGTATATAAAGTTTGGTCAAAATTGGTCCAGTAGTTTTAGAGTCTATAGAGGACAAACATACTATTGTATTTTATATATATAGACTAGCTGACCCGGCAAACTTCGTTCTGCCTACAAAAGTATTACTTAATATAAACCAGGAGTTTGAGCCATTTTGGATAGTAAATATTTTTTTGCAATTTCAAATATTAAGATATTATAGGTGACCCGGCAAACCTTGGTTTTGATTGATTTAAAGTTTGAGGAATGACGATTCAACTCGAAATTTGTTTTTGATCGAAAAAATTACCTTTATGTAACAGATGGCTCAGTGACATCATTTATTTATTTCAACATATTTCCATAACCGAACCAAAAAAGGCCTTATATGGTTAAAAATTTCTATACCTTATTTATATTTTAATTATATTTTAATTTGTACATTTTCATTTTAATATTAATTGAATGAAACATTTTGCGGGTTGAATGGAACTCAATATTTATACGAAATTAATTATGCAAACTTTGCAAAATGAAGAATTATCTTCAAGAGAAGTGTGAAATAAATCTTTTTGACTGGGAAATTGATTTGGGTCATTTATTGAAAGGATCATCGGAGATTTTTATGATTTTTGTGTTATTAAGTTGGTTTGTTTTTCATTACATATAACAAAGAAGAATATGCAATTCATTTTTTTTACAGTGTACATATTGAACAAAATTTTTTTTCCTTTTTCATCATAACAAAGTTTGTTTGTATTGGTGTTTGCCCTTCCATAAGGAAGCTTTGGGCGTCGCTGGCCTAAAGCCTATTAAAAGAGTTTTCGCCCACAGCGGCACCTGTTGAGAATTATTAGAACTTTATTTGTCGTAAACCATCGCGTGCCAATTACGAACAAACCCGCAGAAGGAAGTTTCTAATTTGGTCCAGCCGTTCTGGAGTTTAAAGCATCGGAACAAACCACGATTCATTTTTATATATATAATAGAAGAAGAAGATAGAAGAAGAAGAAGAAGATAAGATAGAAGATAGATAAAACCCATATTATGTAAAAATGTTTACATGTATGTATGACTAAATATGTACTAACAGAATACAAAATTTTAATGTTGCATGGCTTGTAGTTTTAAAGATATACCAAATCAAATGTTTAAGTTGAATGAGGGGTGCCACGCCCCTTATCCAGTGCCCCCTTGTTTTCTCAGTAGAAGGATATGGATATGTAGTAAGTTCCTACCGAGTTTCATTGATGTGTGATGTGTAGTTCTAAAGTTATACACAAATCTGGAGTTGATAAAAAAGTGCAACGCCCCTTATCTTACGCCCATAAAATTTTACCAGTGGGACGACACATCCAAGGGGCGACTGCATACGAAATTTCAATGCTGCACGACCTTTAGTTCCAAAGTTAATCGAGATCAAAAATTTTGTTTGTATGGGGGTGCCACGCCCCCTTATCCTACGCCCATAAAATTTTACCAGTGGGACGACACACTCCTCACGCCCCGTAGAGCATGTTTATAGTTTGGTCAAAATCGTAGTTCTTGAGTTACGGTGCAAAAACACAAAAATACTAAATATTGCGCCATCTGTCGGACGAACTTCAAACTACACAGAAACACTCCTCACGCCCCATAGAGCATGTATATAAAGTTTGGTCAAAATTGGTCCAGTAGTTCTTGAGTTACGGTGCAAAAACACAAAAATACTAAATATTGCGCCATCTGTCGGACGAACTTCAAACTACACAGAAACACTCCTCACGCCCCATAGAGCATGTATATAAAGTTTGGTCAAAATTGGTCCAGTAGTTTTAGAGTCTATAGAGGACAAACATACTATTGTATTTTATATATATAGATATGGGATGTAGATAAGATTGAAGCAAACTCTCAAACCGGTTAAGGAAGAATTTTCACATCCGGCACACACACACATGTTTTTCGATCGAAAAACAATTGAAAAACATTCGTTCGCTTTCCTGCAATCACAAATATTGCAGTGACCAGACCTGCAATCTGCAAGCGCTTGCTGCAACTGATTTGATTGCATGCAACGATTGCATGAACTAGTCAGACGGTGCAATGCAAGCATTTCCGTGCAATCAAATCAATTGCAGCAAGCGCTTGCACGCAACCACTTTTCGGGTGGTCAGACGATACAATTCTACTTGCTGCAATTAAAACGATTGCTGCAAGCACTTGCATTGCACCGTCTGACGGCACCTTTATGAAAAAAAAATTGCATATTTGCGCATCAGTGTTATTGCTTGTTTCGTCCTGCATCAGCCAACGCAAAGGCTGCTCCTTGTGAATAGGAGCGAAATCTTCTAAGTTTACTAATTAATGCGTCTTTGTGGAAGCCCTCCAACAACAGGAGGCATACAGGTTGCCACTCAGGCAAGCATTTTGCGGGGCTTGAGTGCTGCCGCACGTAGCAGCACTTGACCGTGGCTCAATGGCTTCGCATGTGGTAGACATTCCTTTGACTAATGTAAGCAAAGCTGAGGTGTTCGGTTGCTTTGGATATCTTCTAATTAGAAACTTTGTTAGCTGCTTGACTTGGTATGTCGTTTGTTATCTTGAGCGGCTTCTTATTAAAATTGATTAAGGTAGCTGTAGTCAGTGGCATGGCAGCAATAAAAAAGCTAACGGCACTAATAGCTGCAATTTCGTTTGAAGTTGGAAAAAGTGAAATTAGTTCGCTTTATAAGAATCACAAAAGCCTTTTAAAATGTTACTTTTCGCAAAGTGGTTTTTACTTTTGAACGCTGCTGTGCTTTCAATCAGAAATGACAGCAATTTTCTATTAAAATCAGCAAACATTCGCAGTTTGATAAAAATTTAGAACCATTATATATTTAGTTAGAGATAGCAATATATACTTTAGTTCACTCAGATCAAACTAAGCAAACAACTGAACTAGTTCACTTTAAGCTAATGAGCTGAAAACAGCAATTTTTCATGAACAGCCAAAAATCTGTCGGTTTTTAAGAATCTTCCGTAATCTTTCTTCAAATCTAGCTCTCACTTCTACACTAGCTTTGAAGTGGCTTTAAAGTTCTTCTATTTTATGAGTGTATACTATCATAAAAATATGAAAACGTTGCGGAAGTCTAAAAATCAACATTTCTCTCCAAAATTTCTAAATAATTTTTTTTTGATATTTTTGTAGTTGACAATTTTTAGCAATATTTTCAACATAGGCCTTCCATGCATAAATTTCCAAGAAACGATTAAAATGCAAGTTTCATTTGCTACTCAATCTGTCTTTGAAATCGGAATTTCCAAAAAATTTTTGCTTTGCGCATTAATTAAGAACTTTTAAAATCTGCAGCTTAAAATTCCCGAGGGCAAGCAATCAACGCTTTTAATTTCCTGAAAGCTCTGAAGCGCATAATGACTTGCAATTGAGTATGCAAATAGCACAGATACAATTTAGTTATGCATTGAAATTGTTTGTAAGTGGTTGTAAAAAGTTTTAAAATTTGAAAATTGATATTTTGTTGAAATGTGTCAGAATATAAAATCAACGCAACGAATTAAACTGCTCTCGCATTTCTGCTTTATTTCCACCTTCTTCTATACTTCTTCTATACAGACATGCGAATTATAAGTGACCGCATAATAACGTATTTAAATATTAGGCATGTGAAATAAAACAGCTGCTTGGTCAGCAGACAAAAATCCACTGCCGCCCTCTTTATAGCCAGTCATAAATAACAACAACATAAAGCGCAATTCCATTCCCAGAACCAATCCGAATTGTGTGCTGCCTTTGCCTGTGTGGCTAATGAAAGGCAATTAATTTGCGGCTCATAATAATAATGAGATTATACTTGTACATGCCTGCAGATTCCGCATGGCGCCTCAGGCACACTTCACACTAGCCTGCTCAGACTTCCCCCTTGCCCCGTGCGCGCAACAACAAGCAACCTCAAGCGAAATCGTTTCTGTGTCACAGTCACATAACGCGGCCCCATTTGCTGTATTGTCCTGCACGCATGTCCTTCGGCACACATACACATACCCTCATAACTTGCTATCTGCTAGTAGGCAACAACAACAAGGACGAGCGCAGTGGAAGCTGCTTCGTTGCTCCGCGCGCTCCACTTCCCGCTTATCGATCTGATATTGTTTTACATCGCTGCGCTGCGTCGTTATCTACAATTGGTATATTGCGAAATACGCCATTTTGCTGCTTACCGAAAAGAGGACACACGTCCTGTCTAAAGTTACAAGGGCGTGTGCTGGCGTAGCAAACGTGGCGCTGCTGCCGTAACCCCAGCCGCAGCCGTGCGCTGGCAGACGGTGTCAATTTAAAAATGAATTATTTATATTTTGTACTTATGTTAGGTTAGGTCTTTACACGCCAGCGCACGCACACATCGACATAGAGCTTACACTTCAAGGATTTCTTTCAAATTTCCTGCTGCTTGGTGCGTTCCAATTTTTAAGCATGCTTATCAAAAGTCGCGCAATTCACCTTTTTGAGGTAGCCACTAGCTAGCGTTAAATAACCGAAAGCATGTGAAGTCTGACAATTCCGTATGCACATTAGAGAGGAGTGATTTTCGTCACAGCTTACTTACTAACTTATATGGCATCAATGGCCATCTAATTACTGACTAACTTATGTATATGCAGGTCTCCGCCTCACGTAGCAGCTCTTTCCAGGCACCGTGGTTCTCCAGTCCGTGGTTCCCAGCTTAGCAAGGACTTCTTCCACTTGGTTCCTCCACCGTAGATTCTGTCTCCCTCTTTTCACAATTTCAGAAAATCGAACAATTCGACCAAGTCTAGCAGCAAACTAGCTTTAATTCGTAAATAATTTCTTAAAACTCAAATGTATATGTAAACCTGAGAGAAATCGTGGCATAAAACTATGCCACGTTAAACCAAAGACAATTTATTAGTCCAATCTAATAAATCTAATAAATTGTCTTTGGTTAAACACTTATGTAGAACACAGGTACAAGCCTGAAACTATGCAACTTTGACAATCAAGCTTTAAGCCTGAAACTATGCAACAGTTATCAAAGTAAAAATTTTTCATATTTAAGTATGGATAAAAGGGTTAATTCCATTGAAAGAAAAATAATTTTCATAGTTAAGATAAATATTTAATCAAACAAAATCCAAAAAAATTGGAATTAAATAATGCTCGGCCGGAATAAGGCTTTTGGTATTTATTTGCTCATAATATCGTATATTTCTACGTAGCAAATCAGTTATATCTTAAAAGACTCAAATCAGTTTTAATAGACATTATTACTCTTTTTTTAATATTGATCAAAAAATCTGTATTTAACAAAATTTTCCGCTGCCAATATAAAAATCATCCCATCACTAATCAGAAACGAAAGTAAAATCGTTTAAATAATATAAAAGTTTTCCGCTCTGCGCATAAACTTTATTTTCATATAAGAATTCACATTAAATTACGCTGAAAAATGTCTGTTATTTACGGTAGCCTTCGCAACAAATCACATGCTCATGCTCACCTGCCTGCCTAATAAAGTGTTGTATGTGTGGGTGTGTGTGTTATGCCAAAAATTATGGCTTAATGCTGCCGACGAAAGCAATTACGGTATCGAAAGATTTATTATGGGAATTAAAAGCTCATTATTATGTGAGAAAATGACAGCGTAATGGGGACAGCGGGAGCGACGGACGCTGTCATATGGTATAAACAGACAGATGCCGATGCCGACCAGAGAACTGCAATGAGTACTCATTGCACTAAGTATACTCTGTCGAAACTCTGTTTTCTACCCTTACTCATACTTACTCATACTTAGTTGAAAAAACTGAGTAAAGCGACCTACTTACTCTGTTTGAAATCCCAAATAATAAGTTTTTAAGCCTACTCATAGTATGACGTCAGCAAACTCATTGATACTCATTCCTGCATTCTTTCCGTTTCTAAGCCAGGGTTGCGCTGATTCACAAAAATGTACTTTTTTAGTACTATTTGACTTTCAATTTCAGCGCACTTTTTTCAAAACATGTAACACAAATTGCTATATACAATAGTTGGTTAATAATATCTTAACACGGAAGGGTTGAACTTGTATGCGTGTTTGACATTCTAATGATACAATTAAATTAATTTTTGTTCATCTAATAAAACTTAAAAATATTGCTGTAAATATTTAATTAAATAACAGACTAAGTACACATTGGCATCCTGGCATGCTAGACTAGGAAAATTTTTATTATAAACGTGAAGTGAAAAGTAGTGTTTTTTGAAAAAGTGCACTGAAACAATTTTTAACAAAAAAAAGTTAAGTTACAGTGAAACAGAAGAAACTGGACCGAAGTATTAAAAAACAGAATCGGAATGTTTGTTATATGATTCGACTAAAATTGCTCCTTGAAATCAAAGTGTTTTGTCGAAAAGCGTAGTGTTCTAGTGTTGGCTGGAAAAGTGGAGTGATATACATTCATTGAAATGCAAACGGCAGCACCGTCACTTTTCCACGCAGATGTGTGTTCTCTCTTCCTGCTCTTCTACGCTCATTTCAAGAGAAAAGGGGCGTGCTATTGAAAAATGACATGATGTAGAGATGTAAGCTTTGATCCTTAAATGAAACCGTGACCTGCGTATGCGATCGTACGAATTAACCATATACAACTTTCGTTATGATTATTTGACTTCCTGTGTATAGTAGCGCATAGTGCAGTAATAGAGTTGTTTACTCGATTTCCATTGTAATGGGCAATGTTAAAAGCAATGGGGCAACTAAAATAAATTGACTCTAGGCACTTTTCAAACGTCATTCTAGAGCAGGCATAAGTTTACCAACCTAGGTATATGTAATAATAATACCCAAAATATAAAACCGGTATTGACAAACGACGTAATATTAATAGTAAAATAAGAATAACCGTTATATCGAATTTGCTATTGCAACAAGTACTCGAGTAACGCATTGCAAGACTCTACATGTTCAACATCAACAACACGCAGGATCTGAGAGCGATATTTCACATTCTGAAGTAGGTATCGCTTAGAAGAGCGCAACCGCGAGCAGGTAGGAGCACACGCTTTAAAAGCAGTGATGTCAACTTGCTCATTTTGCAGCAGATTTAACGCATTTTTAAAACTGAAATGAATTGAAAAAATATACTGCTTAAAAATTCAACCATAAAAAAGGTCGAATAGCACTTGGAATCTTATAGATATCTTACGGTCATATTAATGAATTGAAAGTATGTGGAAACTGGCGCGCCGGCTCCTTTTGCATATACCTGGATATGAAAATTCAACCATAATGTTATCTTGAAAGAAATTTTTCTAGAGCAGGTACTTAATCCCGTAAAGACTAACGGGTTTCTGTGGCCTTTTTTATTATGCGAAATATTTATATGACATGTTGTGTATTTTCATTCATATTTTTATTTTTACGAATTGTTAATTGCTGGTTTACATATGAAAAAACCGCATTTCGCGGATTCAGGCCAGGGCATGTGGAAATTTGAGAGTTTGCATCACTGCTGGAAAGAGATCGGCGCCACTGCACTCCTTTAACACATGCGAATGTAGGTAGAGCATGAACTAGGATCCGTTATTGTTGTACAGTAGGCATGTATGTTCTTTTTTGCTTTAAAAAGCATCAATGCAGTGAAGTATATTCAAAGAAAGGAAACCTTAATATTATCAAAAATGTGACAACATACTACATATGTATGTCCTTTTTGCTTTAAAAAGCATGAATAAATTATGATTTGGGTAAAAGGAAATAATATCAGAAATTCATTAATACGTAGAAAAAAGTTTAAGACTGCAATATCTAGAATTATTTTGTTCATCATTTTGGGACATAGTTGGAATGAAAAATAGTCTTAAATCAAATTTCGTGTAAAAAGAGAATTAGGTGTAATATAAAATTTAAAAAATAAATACATTTTTAACTGCAAAACACAGTTTATGGTTCTAAATTTTTTCTTTGCATGAAAAAGTTGTGACTGAATAAAGGCTAACGCGTCTTCACATTTTTTTAAACATTAAGGTTTCCTTTCTTTGAATATACTTCACTGCATTGATGCTTTTTAAAGCAAAAAAGAACATACATGCCTACTGTACAACAATAACGGATCCTAGTTCATGCTCTACCTACATTCGCATGTGTTAAAGGAGTGCAGTGGCGCCGATCTCTTTCCAGCAGTGATGCAAACTCTCAAATTTCCACATGCCCTGGCCTGAATCCGCGAAATGCGGTTTTTTCATATGTAAACCAGCAATTAACAATTCGTAAAAATAAAAATATGAATGAAAATACACAACATGTCATATAAATATTTCGCATAATAAAAAAGGCCACAGAAACCCGTTAGTCTTTACGGGATTAAGTACCTGCTCTAGAAAAATTTCTTTCAAGATAACATTATGGTTGAATTTTCATATCCAGGTATATGCAAAAGGAGCCGGCGCGCCAGTTTCCACATACTATCAATTCATTAATATGACCCTGAGATTCCATGTGCTATTCGACCTTTTTTATGGACGAATTTTTAAGCAGTATATTCTTTCAATTCATTTCAGTTTTAAAAATGCGTTAAATCTGCTGCAAAATGAGAAAGTTGACATCACTGCTTTTAAAGCGTGTGCTCCTACCTGCTCGCAGTTGCGCTCTTCTAAGCGATACCTACTTCAGAATGGGAAATGCGGCAGTCGCCAGGAACCGAACAAGTATTACTATAAGTACTCTGAGTTTTACTTACTTACTTATTGATACTCATACTTGGTATACTTAGTTTACTTACTTTACTTACTTTATAAGTTTGAGCAAACTGAGTGTCACTTGCGTTTAAGTATAGGTAAAAACGGCACGCGTTTTCTTTAGAGTTACTTAGAGTAACGAAAATGGCACTCGTTGCAGTTCTCTGATGCCGACCTACAGTACGAAGGCAAAATTGTTATAATTTTTATGAAAATCTGCAGCTGTGTATGTGTGGTGAACAGGCATCAATTTAAAAGAGAAGAAAAGTAAATAGTACTTACATTTTTCTGTGTGTGTATTTCAAAGGGTTTTGAAGTAGTATATTCAGTTTGACAGCACGTATACGCTCTGTGGTACGCCTCAAAGCGCATGCAGCTCTGGCCACTTATTATTTATTTACGCTGCATTTAAGCCAGTTTTGCTAGTCATTTCTTTTATACTTATGCACAAAAACAAAAGATGACAAAGATTAATGCATGTGTTTATGTGTGTGTTTGTGTGTGTGTGTGTGTGTGTGTGTATTTGGCACTGCTAAAACCGAGCTAGCAAATACCTGCGCATAAGAACTGCACTTGCACTTGCACTTGTTTGCTTGCACCTTTCTGCTCACACATACACTGTATGTACATGTATGCATAAATATTGTTTGTTACTAGTAGTTCACCCTCACCCTCTTCTCTGCCTCTTCTCTTCTCTTTCATGCTCTTTTCAAAGCCATTGCATCCCTGAACTCATCAAGTAAAATAAATCAAATTTTGCATAACATTCTAGCGTTAAAGCCAAAACACATACAGACACATATTTATATACACCACGTTGAGTAGCAATCATTTTTGTAGCGTATGTATGCATATTCTTTCTAACCTTGCAAGTATGCAGTATAGAAAAGTAATTTCAAGCTATTTATTCTACCTTAAATATTTGTGCATTAAAAAAGCGACAAAATTGAATTGAAACGAGAAGAGAGCGTAAACTAAAATCTCATTTGATTTCTTTTCTTCTTCTTGCTTGCGTTTTGTCTTCACTTCGAACGTATGTATGTACATGCAGGGCGCTGCCAAGCTAACAAAGGAGGACATCGAGAAAGTTTTCTCGCTCTACGATAGGGTAAGTTTGCGTCTATTTGAAATGCAATTTTGTAGCAAATTTATTCGAAATTAAGTTTCTAGTTTAAATAGAAAAAAATGTTTGCTTACTTGTAGAGGGGTATGCAAGCAGAAGCTAGTGATGTACTCTTTATATTGATTGATATGTCGAACATTGATATTTTTTGCTCAAATTATAATGACTTAAAGTGTGGATATATGCACATACCTTTCATCGATAAATAATGCTATTCATTTGAACACTTCTTCCGTCGGCAAATATCATACATACATATATCAGTGGCCACAAACCATAACCGCCTAAGTAGAGTTAGCACGAAATTGAGTTATTAATGCCGTCGTGTTCAGCGTGTCTAATTCTATATCTCTTACTAGCTGACCCGGCAAACTTCGTTCTGCCTACAAAAGTATTACTTAATATAAACCAGGAGTTTGAGCCATTTTGGATAGTAAATATTTTTTTGCAATTTCAAATATTAAGATATTATAGGTGACCCGGCAAACCTTGGTTTTGATTGATTTAAAGTTTGAGGAATGACGATTCAACTCGAAATTTGTTTTTGATCGAAAAAATTACCTTTATGTAACAGATGGCTCAGTGACATCATTTATTTATTTCAACATATTTCCATAACCGAACCAAAAAAGGCCTTATATGGTTAAAAATTTCTATACCTTATTTATATTTTAATTATATTTTAATTTGTACATTTTCATTTTAATATTAATTGAATGAAACATTTTGCGGGTTGAATGGAAGTCAATATTTATACGAAATTAATTATGGAAACTTTGCAAAATGAAGAATTATCTTCAAGAGAAGTGTGAAATAAATCTTTTTGACTGGGAAATTGATTTGGATCATTTATTGAAAGGATCATCGGAGATTTTTATGATTTTTGTGTTATTAAGTTAGTTTGTTTTTCATTACATATAACAAAGAAGAATATGCAATTCATTTTTTTTACAGTGTACATATTGAACAAAATTTTTTTTCCTTTTTCATCATAACAAAGTTTGTTTGTATTGGTGTTTGCCCTTCCATAAGGAAGCTTTGGGCGTCGCTGGCCTAAAGCCTATTAAAAGAGTTTTCGCCCACAGCGGCACCTGTTGAGAATTATTAGAACTTTATTTGTCGTAAACCATCGCGTGCCAATTACGAATAAACCCGCAGAAGGAAGTTTCTAATTTGGTCCAGCCGTTCTGGAGTTTAAAGCATCGGAACAAACCACGATTGATTTTTATATATATAATAGAAGAAGAAGATAGAAGAAGAAGAAGAAGAAGAAGAAGAAGAAGAAGATAAGATAGAAGATAGATAAAACCCATATTATGTAAAAATGTTTACATGTATGTATGACTAAATATGTACTAACAGAATACAAAATTTTAATGTTGCATGGCTTGTAGTTTTAAAGATATACCAAATCAAATGTTTAAGTTGAATGAGGGGTGCCACGCCCCTTATCCAGTGCCCCCTTGTTTTCTCAGTAGAAGGATATGGATATGTAGTAAGTTCCTACCGAGTTTCATTGATGTGTGATGTGTAGTTCTAAAGTTATACACAAATCTGGAGTTGATAAAAAAGTGCAACGCCCCTTATCCTACGCCCATAAAATTTTACCAGTGGGACGACACATCCAAGGGGCGACTGCATACGAAATTTCAATGCTGCACGACCTTTAGTTCCAAAGTTAATCGAGATCAAAAATTTTGTTTGTATGGGGGGTGCCATGCCCCCTTATCCTACGCCCATAAAATTTTACCAGTGGGACGACACACTCCTCACGCCCCGTAGAGCATGTTTATAGTTTGGTCAAAATAGTAGTTCTTGAGTTACGGTGCAAAAACACAAAAATACTAAATATTACGCCATCTGTCGGACGAACTTCAAACTACACAGAAACTCTCCTCACGCCCCATAGAGCATGTATATAAAGTTTGGTCAAAATTGGTCCAGTAGTTCTTGAGTTACGGTGCAAAAACACAAAAATACTAAATATTGCGCCATCTGTCGGACGAACTTCAAACTACACAGAAACACTCCTCACGCCCCATAGAGAATGTATATAAAGTTTTGTCAAAATTGGTCCAGTAGTTTTAGAGTCTATAGAGGACAAACATACTATTGTATTTTATATATATAGATAGGACAGCAATTATCCATCAAAAACCTAATAGCTCAGCCTGACTCATAATTTTTCAATGTAACTTTCAAGTTTCAAGTGGTTTCCTATTTCTCAGCTTAAAGCTTGAGTTACAACACGCCTCTTTTTGGCTATTACAATTATCTATACATATCTAATTTGCACTTACATGGTCTAGTGCATGATAGTGCTGCCACTTTATTATATCTGTGGTCACAAGTCATATGCACCTAAGTCGATTTTTAAATTTTTTCAAAAGAACACTTTCAAGTATCAACTTATTCTTTTACTCACTTCTTTAAAAAAAAGTCAAAGAGCTTAAGTTTAGTTGGGTTACTCTTCCGCAGGTGAAAAAAACTTTGTAATTCGGAATAACAGCTTAACTCTAATTAGGAAAATAAAACATTTTCTTCATTTCGCGGCATAATGACTTAAGTTGATTTAGGCAATAATGAAAAAATAACGTTTTGTAATTGTTGTAATCGTGTTTTGAGTAAGGCTGCTATTCCAAACTAAAAAAGTGGAATAGGAAACCACTTGAAGCTTCTTGTTTCACTTATTTTTGGATTGATTTGAATATTTCTTCTGCTCTGCCCAAAAAGAGAAGCTGTTGGAGTGTGCATTCGCGTGTACGCGCTGACATTGAAAAGTTTGACAAGTTCAAAAAGTGTAATTGAATTTGCGTCGGTTGAATTTTCACGGCGATCTGGCAGTCATAGATGGAAAAAGGACCACTGCGTCACTCAAGTGAAATAAACAGATGTTTGAAACAAAACGTGCAAATCTGCAATTGAAATTCAAAACTTGTTGTCTTCAAATCATGCTCGAACTTGCGTATATTTCCTTTATTTATGACTGTCAATTTTACTTTATTCAAATTTATGTGTCCGCCCCACACACACAAACACACAATCTGCACAAAAGGCCGCAAAAAGTATCTATGGACTGGGCCGCCTCCCTGCAGTGTATCTTTTTGCTGCACAAGCTTTTCACACTGGCGGCTCGATGTTTTTCTCGGCTCGTGAATTATTTGCATAACAAGCGAATATGCAAATACCAAAAAAAATGTGCCCAGGCATTCAAATTAGGAAACGCGCAAAAATTATCTTATGCAAAATTCTCTTCGACAATACTTCTTTTATTTTAGCGCCCTTCTTTTGCTTTGCATACATTAAGGCGCATGCCTGTCAATAAAATATTTATTAACCATACTGAAGCATGAAAATAAATGCAAATCCGATAAGTGGCAAACTGGTAATGTGTGATTTTCTAGTGACATCTTAAAATTGGCTTCAACGCAAATTCAAGTGGCAGCGCCTGACTCAAGCCGTGACAGTGCTGGCGTGCGCCTTAAAATATGCAACGACTTTTTGCGCATTAATGCTGATGCACTTTTAATAGTGCGCAGCTGTTGAATACTTGCTAGGTCGCATATTTTCAGGCTGTTAGCTTGTAGGGTTCTGCAATACTGTGTTGATTGCGGAAGTAGGGTATTCTGTGGAGCTTTGATCAAAGTAATATTTACATTACTGAAAAATTTACGTGTAGGTTGTGTCGCGGAAAAATATTTAATTACACGTTCGCTGCCTCAAAAAAGAATTCTTAAAAAAATCCATAAATATCGAAAAAAAATTAGCTGCTGTTTACGTTAGATTATATTAAAAGCCACTTTTATGCAACTATGTACATGTATGGTGTAAATTACCACCAGATGGCGATGCTGTCGGGACTGAATTTTCGTTCAGTCTTCATACTTACAAACGCCCGAACCTTCTCCCTAACTGTCGTAACGAGCTATACCTCTCTTGATCACAGACCACCGCCAAAATAGAAACACCAGAATGAAATCTAATTTGTCTTTATTTGAAATTCCTGCTCTTTTTTTGCTCAAGCTGAGAATTCCTTCCTTTTCACAATCGATTCCCAATCTCTAAAAATACAGTCCACTTAATATTATCCCCACAGCTTAATTCACATAATCAGCTGCTATCGAAAACCCTTAAGCCATAGAAATTTTCACTACCCTGGCACAGTTTCTCAAATTAAGCATATTTTTATGTATGCGTAGTTTAAAGATGTTTTAGCCATTCAGACATTCGCTCTATCATATTTTTGAAAATATATTAATAAAGTCAAATGACAAAATATGGCAGCACTGCTGTCGGAGGCTGCTGATGCACTTCCACCTCCTACTTTTGTTTGTGCAAAGAATTTACACTAATTTACTTTTGTTCTTCTTACACTACTCTTCTGCAGGATAACAGCGGCACTATCGAAAATGAAGAATTGAAAGGTTTTCTCAAGGATTTGCTGGAATTGGTTAAGAAGGTGCGAAGCAGAACTTTAAATTTGATTAACTTTCTTTGAAAAACCCTTTTTTAACA
The DNA here is from genome assembly GCA_963457695.1 of Neria commutata. NCBI lineage: Eukaryota > Metazoa > Arthropoda > Insecta > Diptera > Micropezidae > Neria > Neria commutata. The sequence continues at coordinate 31,704,961 of OY735247.1, forward strand.
TGCTTCCTTTTGGCAATCTACTTTGCAGGATGATTACGATGCGCAGGATCTGAGCGCCTTCGAGGAGACCATACTGCGCGGTGTGGGCTACGACAAGGAGGGCAAAATTTCACGCAAGGAACTGACCATGATTCTGCTAACATTGGCCAAGATGCCACCAGAGGATGAGCAATAAGTGCGCTTATGTACGATTAGCTCAGTTTGTGGTTGAAATACTAACAACAAAAAATATTCAAATTTTAAAATTGGTAGACGATAGAAATGTTAGAAGCAAAGAAGCGCACTAAATGCAAGAACAATATTGCTGGCAAGTGAAATGGCAAAAAAAAACAATAATTAAAATAAATTTTTAAGCCTGAAGCTTGAACAAGCTACAATTTAAGCCAATAACAATTACACCAACATAAATAAAAACAAATCACGCAGCGTTCACAAAAAATGGAAGGAAGAAAGGAAAAACTAAATGCAACTGAGAATGAAAATGAATTACTTTAGCACTGCGGCGAGCTACAGCAAGCCGAAAAGCAGCAGATACAGATACTTTTTATAATATCGAAGGAAATTGCAATTGCAATTAGTTTGCAGTTTTTAGCCAGACTTGCTGCAGGTCTTTGAACAGAGCGACAGAACATTGAGAAATTTTGAAGAAATTTGCAATAAAAGCAGAAAATGCATTTTTTGAAAAGTGCAGTATGAAAATCGATCGATTACGCAAGTAAATTTTATGCATACACGAACAATAAACTAACTTGTATCTTGTACCTTATATAAGCATATTTGTATGTGTGTACTTCTGCAAAAGGTGCAAACGTACTTCAACTACTACATGCAAAATAATTCTACTTACTAAAATGCAATTCTTTGCTCTTTTTTTTGTCAATTTTTTTATTAATATATGCAAAAGTATGCAGAGTGTTTCAACTATAATATATAAGCCTTAAATTCAGTTCATCGGCACGGCAAGATCAAGAATTTTCGTGGGTGTGTCACACTGACAGAAGGGTTAAAGTGAATTCAGAGTGTAATTTGTATACCTTTTTTGTTGTTTTGCACGTTCACCAAAAGTTTCAGAAAATGATATTTGAAATCCGATTGAAGCGATATTATTAGCCCGAAGAGATATTTTATGTCTGGGCAGTTTCTAAGAAAATGCGATTTTGTATTAAAACTTCAGAAATTTTGTAAAATAACCACTGCTGCTATTAATTTGTGTCCGATCAATAAATCGGCAAGGGTATCGGCAGAAAATTTAACTATCGGCATCGATGGAATGGGCATCTCTTTGGAATTAGCATCTATCGAAATTGTGAAATCGACATCGGCATCGGCAGAAAATTTAACTATCGGCATCGATGAAAATTATAGAATGAGCATCTCTTTGGAATTAGCATCTATCGAAATTGTGAAATCAGCAGCCTTATCGGTTTTTAAAATAAAGCAGTCATCGGCAACGATGGCAGAAATGGATATCAGTTGAACAAAAGTTCTAATATTGATTATTTTGCTATTAATTAGAATCGTTTAAATTCGAAACGAAAGTCGAAATTCGTAAGCAATAAAAAAACCATTTTGCAAACAATTCCAAAATTTTGCGCGTAAGTACTTTGATTACAATTTGCATGCCGTTTCCGCTTTCGCTTTCATACGAATCGCATGGCTCTCTCTAATGGTTTCAAATTCGCTGTCATTCGGTTGCTGTTTCATGTACAAACAATGAAAAAATACCAGCCACAAAAATCAAGATATTCGCACTTGGAAACATCGATTTTTTAGAAGAAACCATGAAATTGTGTTTGCAACAAATCTTGAGGAATTTTTTAGTAGTAATTTTATACAGCTTGAATTTGTTTTTAGCAAAAAAGTAAGCAACATTTTGTGGAAAGCTGCAAAGTTTTGTTGTTGTTTTCGAAACGAATTTAAAACAATAATTGCAAAATATTATACACCAAATACAAGCATACAAATTTTGGATATTAAATAAGAAAAGTAATATTTTAAATTGACACAGAAATTATGGAAAAAAGGAGTAAATACTCGAAATCGAAATACTTAAATTCCTTTCTCCTGCAATTGACGCCGAAATTCTTTCAGTGTGCATGTAAGCGCTTCTGCTGGCTCGTATCAATTAATGCACTTATGCATATATGTAGCACCCTCGACGAACACTTGCTCATTACTGCACATGCCTGCGAGGCAATTGTCCTTGCGCCCATAGTGACATGCCCTTTGGCATTGCAGCCCACTTTCAATCGACTGCAATGCTTGCTCTGAAATGGCGAATGTGCAATAGTTAAGAGCTTACACAGCACGTAGGCTGGCAGGCAGGCAGAGTGTTGTTTAGGAAGAGAGAACTGCGGGGGAATTGCCAAATGGATTTATGTTGAGTGGCAGAGAATCATCACTGGCACAAACGGCTTAAGGATAATATCCAAATGCTGCAAATTAATTCAAGCCCAATGCAGATGTGGCACTCAATTGCCAAGCGCCATTACACACACATGCATAGAAACACCAAGCCAACAACCCACACACACACACACAGTACACACAGCCACACACTTAATGGCGCATTAAGCGCTGAAAGCGTGTGAGAACGAGAAGAATGCAAATAAAGCGCAATGCACTTCCGCTGGCATGCCAGAGCAAACGACAAAGAAGCGTGTCAACAGTGAAGAAGCTTGAAATTATAATTTTAGCAGCGCATGAGAGTGCATAATTTTTACGCAGTTACACATGCAAAATGCTCGAATTGCAAAAACTGTTGAATTTCTTTTCACATTTTGCATTGCATTTTTGTTTCATTTCAGTCTGATTTTAAATTCTCTGTTATATCAACATCAAAATTTCACTGTCACAAAATTTGTTAACCGGCTCAAAAAGTATCGAAGAGAGTGACTGCATGTGGCAAAGAGAGCGTGTCGGCAACTTTCACAGATTTTCACAAATCACATTTTCACAAGCATACTTTTTAACAAAAAATATCGATAGCGCCTATAATTTTTTAAACGACTATCGATAGTTGGTCTTTCACTTCAAATATCGTTTACTTTTTGTCATCGATTATTCTTGTATCACGATCCATAGCTCTGATTTCATCTAAAGCTATAGTCGATAACTCTTATTGAGCTGTCTTATTCTGTTCATTTGCTTCGCATAAAATTCCCATTGCTTTTTTGATTTCTTGAAGAAACCATCAATAAATCTTCTTTCACTTCAAACATCAGAATTTGTTTATTACTTTTAAATAGATGGTCGATTATTCTGGTTTGACTGCAACCATCAGCTTTTATTTAATTCGATTTCTTTCCAAGTGACTATCGATAAATCTTGCTTCATGTTAACCATCGATTGTCGTTTTTCATTTAAACTGATCGATATCGATCATTCTTGTCCCACATAAAATATCGATTGCTGTGTTTTGTCAATTAAAATGATTATTTGGCCATGCTTCACTTAAAATATCGTCAACTTTTAAATGAACGTTTGATTCTTCTTGCAATTGAAATAAGTTCAATTTTTTTTGCATATACTTCAAGTATGTAAATCTGAATTTTTTATGTCAATTGCTAAAAAAGTATGCTAAATTTCCTGTTGTTTGCTTCTTCCCTCATGCTTAAATTTAAAAAATTTGCTTGAAATCAAGTTATCGATATTTGCGCATAAGAAAAGTTTCACTCTCGATAGCACGCAGCAGTCTTTGCCAAATTAAACTCTCTTTGAATGCTACTTGCTGACGCCAGTGAGAGACAGATACCTTAATCCTTTGCATGCTAAATGCAAGAACTTTGGAAAATTCTTTAAGAAGCTAATAAAAACGTATAAAAATCAACACAATTAATAAGCATAAAAACAACAACTTCGATTATTACACAAATTTAAAAACTATGAATAAATGGAAAAAAATCTTTATAAATGTTGAAACAAATACGAATTCTATGTGTTGTTTGCTTTTACTACCAAAAAGAAATGCACATTCTACTCTTATATGAATGAAAAATGGTAAGCTAAATAATAAATATTCGAACTTAAGCCAAAGTATGCATAATTTCAGGTAAAACTTTCAAATAATACTACAAAACTTAATGTGCAAATTTAAGCCAACTCTAAACTTATCAACTTCTCAATGCAAATCAACTACGAATTATATCTGCAACTAAATTAAGAATTATTTTAAACTGAATGAACACTTAAAAAAGTGCATAAATGTTAAAAAAAAGAATAATTATAAAATGAAAAAATTTTAATATAACATGAACTATAAAGAACTTGAAGTTAAACAAACTTATTACTAAACGGTGCTATCGTCTTTTTTTCATAGATATTTTATTTATTCATTCTCTTTCTCTGTGTTAAATTCTCAAAGAATATTTCGTATAATTTAGTGCAATTATATAAATTTTAAAAAGATATGAATGATTTTCTGCTCAATTTATAAATGTAATAATACATTTTAGAAAACAACAAAAATCATATCATTGTACTTTTAGCATATGTATGTACTTACTTGCTGTTAATAATATTTCTAGTTATAAATAGAAAAACTATATATATTTTAAAGTTTATGGCAAACAAAAATTTGCATTCATTATTTGCATACTCTGCTATTGAATTTTCTATTGTTAAACTCACATTATATACATATAGTTATATATATATATTATATGAATTGCAAACTATCAAACAAAACTAAACTTCAAATATTGCAAATTACAAACTAAAATTAAAAATACGCACGCAAGCCAACTTCTATTAAAAAAAGTACAGCAAAATTTAAACGAAAATCTTTAAATGAAATTGTTAAGCCAGAAGAGTGCAAACAATACAAATTTTTTGTGTTTAATACATATATGTACTATACATATAAAGTATATGATAATATTAAATATAATACAACTTAAAAATAAATATAATTTAATAAGCAAAACAACAAACTGAAAAAACATGCGCCTTTTCATTTCACAAGCGGCGGAGGCCATCAGGGGCCGTGAGGCTGTAAACTGAACTCATAAGCTTGAGGGTTAAGAGGCTGCCGAATCAATTCCGAATCAATCGCATCGATTTGAGTGGAAGCCAACAAGTAGCCTATATTTAGTATTCAACTAAATGCGCAAAATGGCATCTGATACTTGAAGCAGGCTCCCTCCTGCCGCGCCCTCAACGCTTGCGGTTTTCGATTCTCCTTAAATCAAGTTAACATTTTAAATTTGTTTTTGACTAATTTTTGGTTTTATGTTTATTTAGCATTCCATTAAAGACTAACAATGCTACTTGTACAAAGTAGTGTGCAATGTGAAGAGGGGGGATGCTTGCTGACAGCAGTCAAAAATATATAAAAGAAAGTGCGAAAGTCGGCGCCGCCGGACAGCGTGGACTGCAGCGGAATGCTAAGTTGTATGCAGCATGGAAACGAACTAGCCGTAAGCTGTCAATGCAAGGCAGAGACAACTGTTACGTCGGTGTGTGTGCGAGCGTATCAGCTCAGTTGGTCTTTTTCTGCGGCTGTTCAGCTGCGTCCAGCTGCTTGAGACGGTCGAGACGCTGCAGCAGTGTGGGATGTGAGTGATTCCACGACGAGTACAGCCAGTCGTAGACGGGGAAACCCAAATTGTCCAAGTTGAGCTTGATCAGCGCGCGGCCCAGTTGCTCGGAGAAGCCCAGCTTGTGAGCAAACTCATCGGCCTGATACTCGAAGCGGCGCGACAACATGGTCATCGCAAAATTAACAATGGCATTGTAGGGCGCCATTACGTATGTGAATACGATGAGCAGGCCCACGAGAATTGGGCGTGTGCCTGGTGCAAAGCCGACCGCCTCGTAGAAGGGCGCATACTTGAAGCAGTTGCCGAAGACGACGAACATGAGCAGCAGATGTATTTGCATGATGACGATGTTCTTAGTGACATGGCCCAGGCTCCAGTGGCCCAGCTCGTGGCCAAGCACAGCGAGCACCTCCTCCTCGGTGCAGCCTTTGCCCTTCTCCTCCTCCTTCAGCTCGGAGTCATCGGGCTTGCCCTTGTTCAGCAGCAAGGTGTCGAAGAGCACGATACGCTTCGAGTTCCACAAGCCATAGAAGTAGGCGTTGCTGTGAGAGGAGCGCTTAGAACCCTCCACCACATACAACTTAGTCAGCGGGAATTTGAGCGACGCGGCCAGTTCCTCAATGGACTTGCGCAGTGGTCCCTCCTCCAGTGGCGTGTATTTGTCAAAGAGCGGTGCTATGAAGATGGGGTAAATGGTGAGCAAAGTTAACGATATGACGCCCGTGAAGAGCCACAGCCAAATGAAGAATTGATCGCCACCACGCTGCACAATGAACACGATTGCGGCTGTAATTGGCACCATTAGCACTAGGCTTACCAGGAAGCCCTTCAGTTGGTCAAACGCGAAGAAACTCCCCGTCTGCTTATTAAAGCCGTGCTTCTCCTCCAGCACAAATGTTTTGTATACCTTAAAAGGCAGACTTTTGAACAAGCTGATCACGCTTACGACCACCACAAACATTGAGCTGACCACAATCTCGTTATCGGCATTCCAATTGCAGAGCTCCACGAGATGCACGGCAATCTGCCAAATGAATGCTATCAACCCGAAGTACAGTTCGAGGCACACAACCAGCACATCCATGAGCAGCGTCTTGAAGATGCCGAACTGCTCCTGGTCGAGGCCATAGACGCGCGCCTTGTGGAATGTGTCCTCGTTCATGCAGTCCTTCAGCTCTTTGGGCACTTCCAAAGCGGTCTTGTACACCTTAACCTGTGTGGGGCGAAACAGGCAGGTATGAGTTGATAAACTGGGAAGTGAGCCAAAAGTATTTATAGGCAGCATGACATTTAAAAACCAGCGATAGCATCGATAAGCGCCGCCGACTATATAATTGCATTGATAAAACCTAGCGTTCCCCCACCCCACCTAACCCAAAAAACACAGCAAATTATATGAACACGCGCACTAACCTGGCGTATGGAAATATAAATCTCTATCAGATTCTCCACTACAATTAGCCCCAAAATGCTGTAAAGCACCACATCCGCTGCTGGCACTCCGTCCATAGTTAAACTCTCTGGATTTTGACTGTTCTGCGTGTATTTCTGCGAAATACAATATGCTTTAAGTGCCTTTGTTCAAATTAAGGCGTAAAAACATAAAATTTTGCCGTTTTCCTACGCCACAAATGCCGCTAATCCTAATTTCTGCAGCTGCCGTATGTGTTCGACGACGTGTCAAAAATAGTATGTACAGCGGCTTGTGATTTGCATCCGTGGTAAACTACTTTCAAAATCAGCCCAGCAAGCGTGATTCCAAATTTCAAATCTAATTTTTTGAGAAACTGCAAAATTTTGTTTTTAACACAATCCATTCCAATCATATATGATAAATATATCAAAAAAAGAACATAAAAAAGTTTTAACAGAGAAATACTTTCTGTAAATTAAACATAAACACAATCATATAGTAATACCGTACAAAACACAGTACGACACAAAATTAATAGCTTAATTATATCGTGTAAAAACCACCGAAAATGTAGTCTTCCAAAATTCTCTGTTGATTTTCATATTTTCATATCATATGATTTAATCAGAATCATGATATAATGTTATAATGTCATATTTTCGAAATGCTGCGATATAAGGCTATAAGGCAAGCCCTCGAAAACTGAAAATCCGCTATAGTCAAAGGTGCTTATTTTGTAAATCCCAACGCCTCACTTCACCCTGCGTTCACTAATTTGGTATTGTGTAAAACGCATCACCTCACTCAGTGACCGCTCGCGTTGTCTTACGTAGTTTCATATGAAAATCGGTACCGCGTAAAACGCAACGCTGCGCATTCACTCACATGAACTGTCAAATCGTTCACTTGGGTTTGTGCTCGCGTTCAGTTTTTTAAACGCAAAATTTTTGGTAATTTCGAGTGAAAATTGATTTGTGGTAATCTGCAGAAGCAAATAATAAGTATTGTAATACTTTTTAAAGACAAATACTAAAGAAAAAAATACAAAAAAAAGAAAATACTAGCACTGCGGTTGAGGATCGAAATCCCAAAAAAAAAGAAATGCATCGCGGTTGAGGATTGAACTCGCAACTTCTCGCGTGCTAGTCGAACGCTTAGGGACACGAATATCGAAAAATATAGTATCGATTCCTACTCATTTCGGCATCGACTGAAAAGTATCGATGTACTCAAAATATCGTGGGAAAAGTATCGATATTCAAAATATCGAAATTTACTACCCATAGTAAATAAAATTAGTTATTTCTGAATTTTGTCAAAAAACAATAACAAACAAAAAAGAAATGTTGCACAGCAACATATTGGTCCTTTATAAACAATTTTAATAAAATATCTACTTATTGAGATCAATCAATTTAAAGCAAAGGGAACTTTTAAGTATGTCCGCTTTTACACGATGCGACTCGGCCCCGGCGATTTTTTCGCATTCCGCTTTGAAATCGCGCATAGCTTTTACACGATGCGACTCGCTGGTGTCGAGCATTTTGACACTAGAGTCTGCAGCTGGTTTTATTTCTGTAATTTGTAAACATTTAAAGCACTTATTCCACTCTTTGCTCATTTTCTTCTTTATATTTACTTTTATGCGTAAAGTTCTGTAAATTTTTCAGTTTATTTGCAATACGTATTCACTCGATTTCAAGTTTTAATTTACAGTCGACAGCGAGAAGCGCGAAAACGAATAAAGAGGAACGTCAGAAAATCAGAAAATCGCAGCACAATCGCTGCCCGAGCGATTTTGCGCGTTCCCCTGTCGTTTCACCCCTCTTTCCTACATTCTTCCGTGTCTCCGGGGCCGAGTCGCATCGTGTAAAAGCGGACTATTCCATGCTGCATCCTCTAAACCGCTTAAGAATATAATTTTATTTAATTTTTTGTCGGCGAGTCGATTACGCATATGTATTACTTATAGTAGCTCCAGCTTTGGAAAAAGTTTTTCGGATGTAACCGAGGTTGAGGGTATGTGTAAGTATTCCCGCAATACTTTATACAAAAATGGATACATGTTTTTCAACTTTTCCCAATTTATTGATTTTCAAATAAAAATTGTTTTAAAACATTTAAAATTCACCTTCTAGCAAAAATTGCTTTAATAAATTTCGCGCGTTCTTCTGCGCCATTTTGCGTAATTTAGAGATAAAAACTTGGTTTCGATATTGGGTGAGAGGGATCGATACCTTCAAATATCGAGTACTTCAAAAGTACTTGAAAAAATACTCATATCGAAACCAATAATATCGATAGTGAGTAATATCGATACTATTTTCGTGTCCCTACGAACGCTCTAACCACTAGGCTATGGGAGGTATGCAATGGATGCAGCAAATTTTGTGTGTTTTGTATTTGGCTGATAAATTAAGAAAAATACAACTCTTTTTCGTAAGAACTTGACAGCTCAAGTGATGCCGTAAGACAACGAACGCAATTACGCCGTGATTTACAAAATGCCGTTTTTTGATCCCGGCGTTGGCTTCGTGTTCGCGTTGCGTTCGATCACGGTGATTTATACGGTAAAGCCTCGTTCACATTCGACTTTTGCTTCGCTTTGCTTCAGAATTTCGCGTTGACAGATAAGTTCAATACATGCTTTTATATGAGGCTTGCTAAATAGAACGCGAGAAAAGCGAAGCGAAGCAATGCGAAGCAAAATGTTGGGCAACTCTCAACTTTTTTGCGCTTTGACAATCAGTTGTTGAAATTTTTTGTGATATTTTTCATTTTCTCGTGCGCTTCCAGTTGGTTTCATTTTCTCGTGCATTTGCGTTTTCAATTAAGACACACGCGAATTTCAAACTTTAGTAGCATAACTACTACTACTTAAATTATATCAGTAAAATCCAAAGTTAAAGCGTTCATTGTAGCAAGCCTTATACTTTTCATGCTTTGTTGTTGAATCTCGAACTGTCAAGCAAAGCGAGGAAAGTCGAATGTGAACGAGGCTTAAGGCCGAAAATGTATCAAATTCGGCGGTGAACGGTTGCAGTTTTTCGCAGTAAAAAACTACTGTTCCCCATATTAGTACATACCGATCCCCATATTAGTACGTACTATTTACCTTGTAAAATTTGCATTATTAGTACCAATTTTTACATTTAGTTTGACACATCGCCGCTTGATTCAATACTTGTCGTATGTCGACTTTTTCACTTTTTGCAGTTTAAAGTACTCCCATTTTTTTTTTGGCACGGTAGATTTGTCTGAAAATCGAGTATTTGGTAGAGTGAAACCTTGTATTAATACTGTTTATTCCAAAAGATCGACTTTTCGATATTTAGGAAGATATAGCCAAATGCCATCCTTAACTCAAAATGTGAAAAAATCGACATACGACAAGTATTGAATCAAGCGGCGACATGTGCTAAAAGCTGTTTGTAATATTTCTTCTAAACTCGGCAACACTGAATTGCTTCTTCCCCACCTCATTGCGAATGATTATTTGATGTGACATTTCTAAGAAAACTCGTAAGCGAAAAGTTCTAAATCTACCTTGAAAAATGTAGCAATTCTGCAGTTTCAAAACATAAACAATATAAAACCGGAGTCCATGGAATTGAAGTGACGCTAAGATAAAATTTAAAAAATGTCGAATACAAGTGGAAAGAAGAAAAATGAAGTCCCGCAAAATAGCACGGTCGTCAGGGTCCGCAAAAGGTAACTAACATTTTTCAAGCAGCGCTTTCCACATGACAATTTACTATAATCCGCACTTATGTTATTTGAAGAAAACGTTGTGAATTAGTAGAACTAAGTGACAGTGAGTTGGAGTCAGAATTTGAGGATTGCAATCTGGAAGACGCCATAGCCATTGAGAAGAAGCTGCGCAAAGTAGCAAAAGTGAATTCGCTGAGCGACGAGGAAATGCGCAAGCTGCTGCAGGTGAGCATCAAATTTCTAAGCTTCTTGATTATTTGAATGTATTCTGTTGTAGAAATTCGTAAAAAACGATCATGTTCTCGCTTTGGTTACACTCAAAGCGGAGGACGAATTGGCACGGGAGCGTCGGGAGGCCGCCGAACAACGTGCCATTATCATAACAGACACACCGTCGGTGGCAAAATTGACACGAGCCAAGGCGCGCGAGCTAAATAAAACTCCAGGCATCAGTTTGCCAACACTTTCCGGCGATGCGCCCCAAACAGATATTGATGTGCTTATCAAGGACGACTTGCACTCGGACGAAGAAGATGAGGAGTACATCTTCAAAGAAGAAGACTTTATTGTAGGTTCTAAATTTGAGTTTTTTTAAGAACTTTATTAACATTAATAACCTTGCATCCGCTCACAGTCCGATGAAGATCCTAATACGACTGCTTCCGATATGGACTCAAATCCATGCACGCCTCAAACGCCACTCACACAAATCGATTGTGATGACTCGCCTCTGAAGTTCACAGCCGATGGGTGCTTCAAGATACCGCTGGAAAAGCGCAAAGAGATGGAGGAAGATCTGCGCATTGCTGCCCGCACGCGCTCCAAACTCTGCCTGCAGCAGACTACTATTGAGGACATACAGTCTGAGTTTGTACCGCCCGATGTGGAGCAGTGTGATATGCAGGAAATTGATATGGCCGCCACGGATGAGGACTGGATGCAGTTTTTAAATGACTTTTCAAAACCCTTGAGTAAGTGGCGCTTTGGGCAGTTAAAATAATACAAATTCATACTGATTTGTTGTAGATACAAGTTTTGTGGGCGACGACGATGATCTCAATGATCCGGAATATGTGGCGGCGGAAAAAATTACCGGTAACATCATATCTCACTTTTGGTCATGCAGACACATGTACCCAATTTCTAATGCCTTTCAGTGGATGCTGAGGAGCTGCGCGACGTCAACATCTCCAAAAAAGAACTCACCGAGTTGGTAGCTGAACTCTTTGAGGGCCTCATTAACGAGGGCGTTTCGCTGGAGAGCATCGATTTAGAGACGCCACAGAAATTTTTGCAAGGCACCGCCGCCCCATACAATGCGGCTGCAGACTCTAGACTGAGCACTCCACGAGTTTCGCCTGGCAATCATTCACATTCCGCTGGCAAGACAACTGCTGCTGCCAGCGCCGTTAGTGCCACAGTTAACGTCGAAGAACGCAATCAAGTGACGCGTCAAATTGACTTTGATGGTATGCCGGGAAGTGAGCAGCAAGTTTGTGTCTCGGATGCCACCATCTCATCCACCAATATTACTCAAAACGAGTACTCCTTCCATCCGGATGTGATGTCCACACCTGCCAGTGTGGACTCGCAAGAATCGCATACGCTGGTGCCCATAGCCTATACTGACGATGCCACCAATGCTACCGGCAAAACAATTTGCATAGCTGCCTCCGCGCTTCATTCGCAGCCGCAATTAATTGCGGTACCGGTGCCAGGTCAACCCAACTGCTTTCAGCTGGCAAAAGTGCTGGCCACAGGCCATGAGCTGACCCAAAATATAACACTGCCATCGCCTGAGAAATTGCAGCTGCCTCCCAAATCCAAAACAGCGACTTCAAATGATACGCGCTATACCACGCCCTACGACAACAACTTCACGTGGGAGTACATTTCGATCAGAAAGCACGTCTACTCGGAGTATATAGAGAAATTCGAAAGCCTGCGCCACGTACAACATGATAAAGACGCTGCTTTGGCGACAGAGGCACTGCAGGAAGTGCCGGTGGGTTTTACGCAGACGCAACATGACATGCTGCAACAACAATTGCGCATACATGTGCAATTTCTGACGCAGAACTTCATACAAACGTACAGTCATCCGGATCTTTGGCATTCGGCGCCTAAAGCAAAGGAAATGCTACTGGAACTGCAGCAGCAAGCGCTGAACGACGCTTCTTTCAATGCGTGGAACCTGCATGCAGCTGTAGAGCTGACCCAGCAATGGGAGAAGGACTTGTCACAAGATACGCCTGAAAACAAGGAGTTGATGGATTTCATGCACGAGGAAATCGAGCACACGTGAGTGGCTTCACTGCCGCATTGGACGCTTTTGCATGACAAATCAACTTTTTTTTTCTTTTTTTCTCTGCCTCCGCAGAAACCGCAACACACGCCAAATTCCACGCTTTCCTCCACGCATCATGAATGTGATGCTCAACAGTAGCGTTTTCATGTACCCCCAGTATTTGCCACGCATTCCATTTACACCTAAAGTGATATCTTTCCATGCCTTCTCACCAGCCGAATCACAATTGATAGCGATGGGCTTGGAAAAACATATGCAGCTCCTAAACGAATCGGGCGAGCGGATATCCAAGAAGGCCTTCCCATTGGTGGTGGCCTGTGGGCATCTCAGCAAAGATACTGTGTTTGGCAAGACAAAGCGACGCATTTGGGATCACATTAAGGTGCTTCGTAAGGCAAAGCACTACAATCCAGTCAAGGTAGGCAGGCATATCCCACTTAATTCACTTCCTTCTTATAGCCGTCTTGTTTTTATAGTATTTCTTTGAACATAACCATGCTCCACCCGTTGAACGGCAGCTTTTTCCGTTCGAAAATAACACTGTGAAATCGCCCAGGGAGCGCTTCAATGAGCTGCCGCTGGCCTGGCAGAAGTACGTCGAAAGGGTGAGTGCATTATTTTAATTTGAAAAGATGTTTACTTAAAAGAGTAAACATTTTAAATAATTCTTCACAAGTCGTCCATATACAAGTATAGCAAGCATTTGAGCATTTATATAAAATTCCTTTAATTGCTCCAGTTACAATTAGGACACAAGTTTGGACTTAAAATTTTTAAACTCAGTTAGAGCCAGATCTGATTTGGAGTACAAATGTAACTTAATTGCATATTATTTTGGAAAGTTAAGAATCATTACAAAAAAAGCTAATTATGCTTATGCGTTAAACTAAACTTAATTTGTGAAATTAGTTATAAACATCATTTACATCATTGCGCGCGCCCACTCGATCTCTCGGAATCAGACGCAATTCGGAACCGTGTTTAAGAAACACATTTCCAGCTGTTTGCTGTGGACTAATACCAATGCCGTCGTCCGTGATAATAGCGCTGGTGGCTGCGGGTACCTTGAATTCCTCGGCGGCGAATTTCAACACGGCCGTGAAAGGCGTGCCTTCTGGCACGCTGAGTACTTTGAAGGGCAGCTTAGGATCCGATGTTAGCGTGATTTTAAATGTGACTTTGGAGCTCATGTTTAATAGCTGCCGTGTGCTATTGCTGTCAACTAATGAACTAAAAGCTGGCTAAATTGTGTTATGACGTGGTCACTTTTTCCGTTTCTGTTGCGTGTTGGTGATATGTGCCTTGTACCTGAAGTGAATCTTTAAACCTGTTTGGGGAAAAATGTGCTCACATTATTTGAACATGGAATATTTATTATTTTGGCACTAAGCAAATACGCTTGCATTTTATTTTAACAAAATGTTTGCTTACCCACAGTCGAGTCGACGCAGCAATCCACTTTCACTATGTCTATTGTGAACGACTGAAAATTTTTGACATTTCATTGCAGCATTGGAACTTTCAGGGATGCTAATAATTAATTGCATATAATAGCTGTGTTTCGAAGACGCAACTACTCACCTTTTGCCGCGATTTGTAAAAAGGAGACGTTTGCTTTTTATTGTTCCGTTTTTTCAAAAGCCACTAAACATTTTTTAGGCCAAGGGCCTTGTGCACACCAATCAAAAAACAAAACTTGTCTCCTGAATGCAAATTTTGTAAATGGTTACCGTTAATATTTTAGTTTTAAAAAAATTGTTTTGGTCTTATCACGGTGCCGACGATCTCCATTCTTTTATCCTTTTTCTGCAAAATCGCAATTCAGATCACAACGCGTACGGCCTAAATAAAAGTCGTTTATACCGTTAACAATTGCTCAATGCTTGCTGTCACAAGCAAAGATAATATAAGGATAATATAATCCTATAATATAATCCTTATATTATCTTTGGTCACAAGCGACGTGTCGGTCGTCCGCACAGAATAACCAATAGTCTCTTCTGTTCGTTGTGATCTAAATTGCGAACTGATTGAAGAGATTTCCTTAATTATTTGATGTCGGTATTAAACAGTGATAGTCAATTTAGGAAATAATCAATTGGATCAGTTTATGTACATATATTTACCTCGACTCATACATATGTGAAAATAGTATATTTCCTTATTTTCTTCTATTTTGTTGCTTGTCAGTTCAATAATTTACATAACGCCCTTAATTTAATCCATACCCTTTAATTAAAAGTCATAGAAAATTGTGTATTTATTTTCGAGTTTTGAATTCTCAAGTTGGTACGTTCCGCATAATTGCCATCCGTGATAGAAACAGATGTTGCAGTGTGAATATCTGCTGTCACAACAATTCATACAATTCATAGTAGATATGTAGTTGTTTTTTCTTGCTGGCACAGAAAAATGGTTAATGCAATTGTTGCAATTTTATTTGTAGGAGAAGAATTCAGCTGCGCCAACTAACGTGACTGCTTCAAAGAAAACCGTGACTGCATCAAAGAAAGCGTGTGCGTCATATTTGGAATTTGTGCGTGAAGCAGTGGGCGAGGACATACATCTGCCGAACAACTTTGAGGAAGCAGAGCAGCCGGAAAGCAGTGCAACAGATTTGTTGAATGGAGATACAACGAACAAAAGCTGCAGCCGTAATAAGACTAAACGTGTGAAGAATCTCAAGCCAACGTTGACTATTAATGTGAATTATGTGTTTGGAGCAACGTCGCCTAGTACAGCAAGTACCAACATAACGAATTCACTCAACAATTTGAGTTGTAGTGTGGGTAGCTTAAAGCCATCAAACACTTCAGTATCCCACAGTTGGACGCAATCAAGAGCTGACGACGTATCTCAGTTAGAGGCACCGCTTCTGCCTGTGGCCTATAACTACGATTTCCATACGCAGACTCTACAGCCCGTGCTGCCATTGGAGGAAAGTTCCAAAAGTGGCGCTACACAGCGCAAGCTAACTGATTTCTACGAGTTGGAAGAGCGCAGCCAAAATCGAAACTGGGAAGACCTGCGACGCCATTCACCGAAGGCAAAACTACACCCACGAAAATTTGGAAAACGTCTAAGAAGCGCATTTTTCTGCAAGGTATCACAACATGACCGTGTTGTCTCGTTAAAGCACCGCAGGAAACTATTTTTGCGACAACGCTGTCACGCTCTACTTATAGTTCATCGCCAGCAGTTGCACGCTCAGGAGCAGCGCTACCAACAGGTGCCACTGGTACAAGAATGCTATAAACATTTTCGAGCGCTCGACTTGTACTCCAATTTGCTCGTTGGCTTGAAGATGTTTTGCCGTAATGCGACTCTAAATTCCCCGAACAGTAGCGTTAACGCGAACACTAATTCCTCGCCAACTACTGGTGTTGGTTGCGGCCAGAGTCCCAATAGCACGAGCAAACGTTCACGCTCTTCTCTAACACAATCGCTCGAAGATGAGGCGGGGACTGGTACACGCAGCAAAAAGGCCAATCGCCAGGAAGAAAACTTTCGGCATATGTTGCTGCCAGATGCGCCAGAAGATGCAAATCGAAAGGATGCAAGTGCGTGCATTTAGGTTGTTATGTAATTGCCTGATTTACTAAATTGTATACTTTTTTTTAGTTTACGCTTTTAATTTCTATGAAAAAGTTGAAGAAGTTCTTAAATCATCGAAACGCCCAGAAGACTGCAAAAGATTCAATCATATACTTAAATCGTTTGATCCCAAGCGGGACAAGGTGGCCGATTTGTATTATGTAAGTTATCTACTAAAATTCTTCATCTATTTCTCTCTTTCATCAAAGTTTGGGCTTTTCTTCTTAGAAAATGGAAAATCTACTTTTACCTGATTATCCGGAGCTGGCTCAAGTGTTTCTTACGTTCCTGCTGCCTTGCGAAGCGGCGGCAATTGGCAAATTCTTTGAGCACTTTATGATCACCAACATGACCACCTTCATTAACAAACTGAACGTGTATTTCAACAAGCAACCGGCGCAAATACGCAAAATCTACAATTGTTTAAACGAACTGGCTGAAGAGAAGGATGTAACAATCAAAAAGATTAAAACTAAAATATTGCCACTGCTTAAGGGCAACCAGTTCTTAATCGATTGGTTTATACAGCAATTTCCCGAGGAACCCGTACCAGAGAGGTAGAAATGGGACATTCGGTTGCTTTCTTTTCCTCATGCCTTTTTTCGATTCTAGACTACTTTCGGCCCCCGAACATGTTAACCTGAAGGAGGTGCAAAATAATCTAAGCGGAGAATTCGTAGAATCTGTTACTGATCGGCTGGACTCGCCCACTCAGGAGCAGTCCCATTGTCAGCTAAGAGTAAGTTCGAAGCCTTTTCATTTTGCGATGTTTTAAAAATCTCCCTCCCTTGCAGTATATCAACGGTCGTATATTTTATGGATCTAAGATAACTCTCCCCGCTAAGCTTTCTTTCATGGCTGCCAATAGTCAGCAGACTACTGGGAACAGTTTTGAAACAGGGCATTGTCAGACTAGTTGCATACATGCTATACGCGAACACGGCGAAAAGATGCTCACTGCGGCGGCCACTGCCGCAGTCATTGAAGCTACAGCGGAATGCAATAGCGACGACAATGATAAATCCGAGGAGGACGATATTTCCAAAGATAGAGGTAACATAGAAGGCCTTAACTGTTGTTTTAGTGGTTACTTATTAAAATCTCAAAACTTGTTAATTGCAGCGCTTATCATCGACACCACTGCCGGCGAGGAAGACAGCTTCTCCTGCATTGACACTTGTGATGATGCTACTTTGCGCGCACATGCAATGCGCCTTAATCCCAGCTTCTATAGCAATTCATGCTTTGCATCCGCTACGAGCACACCTAATCTGGGCAGTAATCATGCATGCCTTCATCATCACGCGAATCTAAAGAAGCCGGGACTTAATGTAAATGAGGAAGGCAAAGTGTCGCCCCGCAAACATGGCTCTTTATCCCTTTCAGGCCTCTGTCCGCCCAATAACTGTACCACGACATGCCAGTCGCCAAATGCGACCACCAGTGACGTGTCTGGCACGGGCGCGGGATCGGCGCCATCGCGCGAAAAGCGCAAATCGCCCACCAAAAAGACAAAATCTCCGGTGTGTCCTACCAGCAGGCCGCGTCTCAACATGCAGCCAATGGTCGTCATACACAAACAGAACTCGGCCATCGCGTGCGCCAAGAAACTGAAGTCCCTCATTGAGGACAGCGAACCCGACACGAAGGAAAGCTTCAATATAGTGGCGCGCACGAAGAACTCAATAGCTGCTGCAGCAGCGCATGAAATGGAGCTGGAGGCATGCCATCCGGATCTGGTGGCCAAGGTAGAGTTCTCGGATGAGTTGGAATTCCTGCCCGAAAATGCTCAAGTGTCGGCCACGCTCTCGCAGTCTTCCTTTCCCGCCATTAAAATGGATGTTGACTCCAACGATGAAGTGACCGTGACCACCGACGTCTATGCTTCGCAGCAGCACGTTGTATCCTCCACACACATCGACAGCGATGAGGATCGGAAACTGGACATAGTTGCCTCACTGGCCACATCGACTGAAGAGACCCCTACAATTACGGTCAAAGATACCGTCAGTTCAACTGTAGCAAGTGGCTCAAATGCCATCACCTCCTCCGCTGCTACGACTGGCCAGGAAAATGCATGGATGCGCGATGAGGACAAAATCATTTTGATTGAAATGAAGCTGGGCTCCCGCGATCATGATGATCTCTTTCGACGCATACGCAGCAAGTTGCCGACGCGAACGCTCGCGGAAATCACAGCACGGCATCAGTTTCTAATGGATTTCCTGTCCAAACTGCAGGGCAAATGATAACAATTATTTATGTATTAGTTTCCTTGTGTTGTAAATAGTTATTTACTGTCGAATATAATATTCTCACTAAATAAACTTTTATCTGTAGTTGTATATGCCAGTGTCTTGTTTCATACAAATAATTGTATCATTCACTTAACCCTCAACTGCATAGGAGAGATTTTTTAAATTAAAATTCACTTTCTAACTACGTTTAGGCCACAAAACACGATTCTGCTATTATTTTTTTTATCAAGACCCTACTTGACCCTGTAGCCTCCAAAAAGGGTACACCGCCTCTAGGAGGCCGTATACAGGTAGGTCACTAAAAATTCGAAGTATGTGTGGAAGTCAAGCAAGTGTTATTTTCGATTATGCTTATTTTTAAAAGCCAATAAACTAAGTCAAACTGTTAATATGAACACAGAATTTAGCATATATATTTTATGTTTTTTATAGTGTTAAATTTTTGAAACATGACTGTTTGGAAGTCATACACAACGGTATATTGCATTTTTCGGAATTGCTTGAGTTTCAGACTTTAGTGCATATTACGACATCGCCTTTTATCACTTTTGTCACGAAAAATTGGCTAATGGTTGACACCATCATATCTAATATCATGTGATGGAAAGTATAGAAGGATAAAAGCTTTCGGTGTTTTATCACCTTGATGACCTGGCCGGCAAATTATCTCCTTGTCTGAAATGAGAACAAGTGCTCCCAAAACCGTGGAATTTCGATGTGCTGAAATTGTTATACATTTATATGGTGATACTAACCTAAGCACCTGTGTGACCTCCAAAACCATGTTAAATCCCTATGATGGAAAGTATATACATACATATGCTTATATTGGCTCTCCCAAGAATAGAATGTAGAGCTATCATAGGTGCACTAACGGAATACTGCCTTGTAGCAGAGCATGCACATAGGATGGGTATAACAAACGACGACAGTTGCAGGAAATGCAAAGAAGCGGGTAGCAGAGATACATTGGAACGCATACTGTGCTCCTGCCCCGCCTTCGCTAGAACTCGTCTGACTTGTTTTGGAGTGTCTGTCATTTCAGGGCTCGAACAGATTTCGAATCCGGTTGTCGGGCCTCTTTGGAGATTTGTGAAGCACACCCAAATTCTGACAGATCATTACTTTGCCCAGTCCCAAACGGAACTGGTATCGCTAAGGACCCAACATGCCAACATGGTCCATGAGTGGCCTTTTTAGGCAGCCAGCTCAACCTAACCTATGCGGTAATGCAAAACATATGCATTCCTCATCGCTAAATCCAGAACATGGTGAAATATGCGTGATGGGCATTTGCCTGTCCTGAAACGAATTTTATAACGGCCGATCAGAATGTCTTAGCATCGAATGAACTTAACACCGCTTATGTGGCGGCTGTATTCTTTGCCTATATTTGGGCAGTTTTCTCCTTGATACAGCTTTGTATTACGAATCCGACGGGGCGAATTTGTTGCTAGATCGCACTGATTATACCAAACGCCTAAATTGCTATATATGTTGCAGCAAGATGCACTGCTTTGATGTCTTTCCAAACAACAATTGAAATATCGATAGCAAATGCAGTTGCAACGAATTCCTCCTAATATCCTCAAGGAACTTTCTTTGCCACTATCTGTTCGTCGGTATTTCTCCAAACCGGATGTACGAATTCATGAGAATATCTGCTCCATTCACTCTTTCCCATAATTGTAATTAGAAACAAAATCACACACATTCAAAAATTTCATATGATACCAACTGGCATTTTCTGACCATTTTTTTGACCTGACTGCATGGGGCCGCCTACAGACGGCCTTAGCGCCAACTGCACTCCTGCGTCACAAAAACACAAATCAAAATTGCAAATCACTAAATTACATTCAGAACACTTCAGACCACTTATCAAAAATTATTCAGTTGAATATTTCAATGCTATATAGGTCAAAACATTAATTAAAAACTGCCTTGCAGCAAAAAATAGTTATTTTCAGCTTTTTACCACTTTTTTCAATTCAACTGACGAATTCTCAAAAACCCGAAAAGCTGCAACATTGGCGTAGAAGGAAAAAATGTTATAGATTTTATTACTAAGCTGCACTATATACAAGCATATCGCTAAACATTTTAGTTTAGTTGTTATATGCGTTTAGGTGGTGACCGCCTGTAGACGGTCATATGCAGTTGAGGGTTAAATAGTTTTAATCTTCTTAATATATAAAAAAAAAAGTGGTGAAGCTCTTTAGCCTTATCACTCGATAACCGCTAGGCCGATTTTCAAGATTCTTTTTTGTTTTGTTCGAATTGCTGTATTTTAGGTTTATGCAGAAAAAAAATTCCGGAAAATCTGACGGGAAAGTCAGGAAATCTGATAAATCGATTTATTCGAATTTTACGATAGGTGGCGGTATTGGAGGGATGACAATTGTGTACCAACGTTGCAATGCGCTCAAATTCAAAGGCGAAACTCACGTCCTTTGCTGTGCGAGTGGCAAAATGGAAATGGTTCCCTTAGATGCAGCTCCGGAACCAATGAAAGTGTTGTTTGAATCGGATGATTTTCTCAAGAACATTCGACAGTACAAATGTTTTATTCAAGAAACTGGTTTCATGCCGGCTTGCAAGGTAAAAGAAAAAAGCATTAACACATCATGCAATCACAACTGTTCTAAAAATGGCACGGGATTCTACACTGCACGATTCGGGTTTACATATTCAAGGTCAAATTTACCATCGGATGGGGGCATTATTGCCAGTAAACAAAGACGCACACCAATATCTGCAGGTGTACTATATTTCGTCGGGAGATGATCAAGTCGATAGGCGGTACAGAGGTCAAACAGGAGTGACAAAAAAACCTTATTGGACAACGGTCCGATTACGATGTTTAAAACGGGGATGGAGAAAATGAAGTCAGGCGATCACAGATTTGTCTTCAAACCTGATGGCGCTTCAGCCGAGAACACTCACGACGATACAATGCTTCAACTTCTGCAGAAATTTGTGCATTGGTTGTTGGAGCACACAGTCGAGACATTGTCCTTCAGCAAAGAACCGTTGGACCGTTGCAAAGAATATCCGAAACGCATAGATCATATTATGAGAGATTGTCAGAACGCAGATGGTGCATGGACCTTGTGGTGCATTGAATCCAAAATCAACATGCATGGTCGATGGAAAATGCACAAAAATACCCATGGTTCTATGGTCTTTAGTAGCTGAAACAGTAAAGGGGTCAGATGGATATTCAGTTTATCGACGACGCTCAAAGGACAATAATGGCCGGACAATCGTAGTGAAAGTGACATTTCATCGTCACGAGTCGAGAGATTGAGATCGGAAACGAGTTCGTTGTTAAATATTTGTGCAAATATGTAACGAAGGCCAGTGAGATGATGGCTGTGTTTGGAGTTTTTTGAGATTTTCAAAATTACAATATTAAATGTGTTTAGGGTCGCACATAAAAGCTTGGCGGGCCGCAGGTTGAGTATCGTTACTTCAGACAAACATTGTCAGTGATTCCCCGTGGGACTGCTGCAGATGAGCTCAATGTTGCGGGCAAAACGGAGTTATGCCGGGTCGAGCTAGTTCCCCATAAAATTTTTCTGGTCTAATTGATTTGTTTCAAAAAAGAATTTGTAATATCAGAATTGATATATTGTTCGTTGATAGTAGTATTGAAAATCGGAACTTAATCTTATGAAAATATTTTTTGGAGTTTCTATTGCTTCTAATTACTATTTATACTGTGGACAGTTTAGTGTCACGCAAACGTTGAAAGCGCTTGTGAGCATTTTTTAATCAGCGACATTTTGCATATTTGGACGTTAATACAATTTCATAAAATGGGTTGGCCCTGCTTCCTAGGCAAAGCGTTCACCACTAACCTACCACACAGAGTGGCAACTAAATGATTTAACCCTCAAACGGGCAAGATCGAAAAAATAGTCGCATCGAGCTGATAATTTTTTTTCAAGTAGATATACGCAAAAGAACCTTTAATTTTAATTAAAATTTTTAAATTTGCCCCTGGAACGCCCGCTAGGTGAGAAATAGTTAAGACCGTCTTAAGACGGTCTTACCCGTTTGAGCGTAAAAAATTACACAGGTATTATTTTTCTACCAAGCAAGTTTTATTGAGAAAAAGGAAGGAAAAAAGGTATAAAACACATTATTTTTTATAGTGATAGTCCAAGAAACAATTTTTCATGACTATACTGCATAAATGAAGGAAGCATTTGGAACAAACGACTTGTATATGCGACTTTTTGTATAATGTTTTCACTTCTTTCTGTCGCAACGCTAATTAGAAAACGATCTACACCGTAGAACCGAACATTAGCAACTGGATGATTAGCTTTTTTCCCAACACCTGATGTTCGAGGTTGTTCCAGGCTTGGATCCACTGATGATCGACCTACAAGTCGTTTTTCCAATCCAGCCGCTTATTTCTCACAGAATTGTGGAAGCTGTAGAAACTGTCTTTTTTCGGATTCTTTGGTGGAATTATTTGCTTTCTTGGCATGCATACGATTGTATAGAATAAATGAATTTGTAGCTGCCATGTCCACAAAATGATAGAATAGTCATAATATTTCGACTTTTAGCTCGAATGTGGTATCGACCCATAAGACCGTCCATCAGACTCCACCCATGTGGGCAGATGATTTGCGGGCAGTCGATTCTATCATACCGAGGTGCCTTTGTAGATTGGGATTAGTTCTATCGAAAGATTCAATGTATATAGATGCCAGACGCACACACTTGTTATCTCTCCACAAAAGAGTATTTACATCGACTGCTTGGATTGAGGTCATGTATTCTAAAATTTTATATTTTCCTCTAAATCACATCGGTTTGTTTCTTTAGTGAACAATCCAATCATTTTGTCGGTGAAAAATAATTGAAGAGCTCCAATGGTGTTTCGAGCTATTTTAGAGCCAATGCATTGCAATGGAAGGGATCGTTACGAAAAGCCACCTCGTTTACATGTAAACGCATTGCGCGTTTACGCCAAATCAATTTGGATAGCTCTTTCGAGTCCTTCGATATTGCATTTATAGCTGTGAATATAAAATAGACACATTGCGTGTATACCTTCTCCAATAAAGCCACCATTAGATGGTTGACCTAATGGTCCAGAAGCTTCAACTGGTGGCAATGGGCTCTTTTTGGTGGTTTGAAGCGTGCATTTTTTATGGTCGCAGTCGATGTGGATGGTTCTTATGTCTCAACTGTTTCAACCGCCATAACATCCTAAACAAATGTTGAAGAAACTGCTGGTTGCTCGATGTCACTGATATTCAATGACAAATTTATAGCCTGTACAAATACATCAGTGGTATTATTCTCCAATAGATAAGCTCGGCTTTAATGGTCGGTGTCGGCGACAACGTAGTCCGGGTAAACGGCACTGTCATCGCTTTTCATACAATTTGCATTTTTTCTATAAGTAAATTTAGAGCGATTCATCTAACACACAAAAATTACATAAAAGGGGTAAAATCTTACAATAATAGGTAACATTTTATGATGTAAACCACAAAAGAAGAAAACAATAATGAAGCTGGGGGAGACCATTTTTTTTTACGTAAACGGGTAAGACCGTCTAGAGACGGTCTTTCATTTTTCGTTTCCAATGTACACTTATATTTCTTTTTCAACTTAAAGAATATAATATTTTTCAAGTATATTGTCCTAACTACTTAAAAAAAAATTATGAAGTCGATCACTATAGTTTAAATGAACTTTTTTCGCAATTGAAAAACAAATTTTTTCCGCAATAATTTTCGATGCTTTTTCTTTGGCTTCTCGCAGTGCAATGATTATTGCACTCGAACGTGTGGTCAAAATTCTTTCGTTTTTTTAACAAAATGTCGAAAAAACTATTCTTGAGAGATCTTCTCCTACATCGAAGAAAAAATAAATACAGATTTGACCCTGGAGGCCAGAAATCGAAGACCGTCTTAAGACGGTCTTACCCGTTAGAGGGTTAAGTATGTATGTATCTCTCAAATTCAATCAAAACTTTCAAACTTCAAATTTTTCAAAATTTTGCTCGCAAGAATTTTTAAACAAAATTTAAAACATTTAAATTTTAAAAAGAAACAAAATTTTCATAAGTAGAAACAGTATTTGGAGCAGCCATCGTAGTAATACCAAAGCTCAGAAGATTACAAACACTTGCACAAAATGTCTATCGGCATTAACGGATTTGGGCGCATTGGGTGTGTAGCTAAAATTTGGAGGAGCTACAAATTCTCGGTAGCTTTGTTATTGTACTTTTCTTTTCGTTTACTCGTTTTATAGTCGTCTGGTACTGCGTGCCGCCCTGCTGAGAGGTGTTTGCGTGGCGGCCATCAACGATCCGTTCCTAAACGTAAAATACATGGCGTACATGCTCAAGTACGACTCCACGCACGGCCGATTCAAGGGCAAGATCTGCATAAGCGATAACTTGATGGTGGTTAACGGACAGAAGATTCAGATTTCGTTCGAGAAGGATCCGGCGCAAATAAAATGGGGCGAAGCGGGGGCGGAATACGTGGTGGATGCGACGGGCAAGTACACCACACTGGCGAAGGCGTCGCTGCACTTGAAAGGCGGCGCTAAGAAGGTTATCATATCGGCGCCATCGGCGGACGCGCCCATGTTTGTGTGCGGCGTTAATCTGGAGTGTTACAAGCCCGAAATGAATGTGGTCTCGAATGCGTCGTGCACCACGAATTGCCTGGCGCCCCTGGCGAAGGTCATTCATGACAATTTCGGCATTGTCGAAGGCCTTATGACCACTGTGCATGCGACAACAGCTACGCAAAAGACCGTGGACAGTCCGTCACAGAAACTGTGGCGTGATGGTCGTGGCTGCATGCAGAATATCATACCAGCCTCCACTGGCGCCGCCAAGGCAGTGGGCAAGGTGATACCCGAACTACAAGGCAAACTCACCGGTATGGCCTTCCGGGTGCCGACACCTAACGTCTCCGTTGTAGATCTGACGTGTCGCCTGCGCGACCCCACTAAATTCGAATGCATTAAAGATCAGATACGTATCGCCTCCAAAGGAACGATGAAGGGAATTCTGGGCTACACCGATGACCAGGTTGTCTCAACGGACTTCAACACGGACAAGCGTTCGTCCGTTTTTGATGCCGCCGCCAGCATTGCGCTCACTGACAGTTTCGTCAAACTGGTCGCCTGGTATGACAATGAGTATGGGTACTCCTGCCGCGTTCTGGACTTGATACGCCACATGAAACAAACTGAGAAGAAGGCGGATAAGGGGAGTACAGTGAATTGCAGCGATGTAAAGACAGAAAAGAAAGACAAGAAGTCAATTTGCAAAAAGCAGGATGAGAATAAGTCAATTTGCAAAAAGCAGGATGAGAAAAAAGACTGCAAAAAGACAGATCGTACTAATCCCTGCGGCAAGAAACCAGAAAACAAGAAGTAACGAGGGTATGAAGATGATCGATGAGAACAGCAAGTGATATGTATTGTTTTCAATGATTTTTTTTATAGTCGGGAAGCGCTGATATTATGATTGCGCATTTATTAAAATTGATTTACGTGGTTTTTCAGAAATATTATGGAAAATAATTACCAAAGTTCGTTTTATTTTTCAAGGTGTAAATATTGGGTCATATAAAAAGTATCTGCGGTTTTTCGTAACAAGATGATGTGGGTTCCCACAAATCTGGCAGTTCTAGTCCGACCAAATGAACACATGTTTGAAAGGTGGCATTTCAGGCTACATTTTGTGTGAAGACAGTTGTGTAATTCGTCGCTAGTGGAAAAAGTTACATTGGTTTGAAAATTAGTGAAATATCTGGAGAAGTTGGTCCTCTTCTTTGATGACTCGGAACAAATTGACGGAACTTGGCTGGGAAGTTTGAATGCATCCACCGTATAGCTGAATCTTGCACCGTCTATTATTTGTTTCGGTCTCTGCAATATTCTCTTAATGGTAAAAATTTATCGACCGAAAAGCCGCTGAAAATCACTTGATCAAAAAGCCGCGGATACTTCTTATACATATGACCCAATATTATTTTTGTCGAGCGCAATTAGGTTTACAAATATATAATTTTCAATATATGTCGGTTAAAATATATGTTACAACTAATAATATGCAACGACATTGAATTGAAGAGCTACGCTATGCTGCAAGTATCCCAATTGTTCTTTCTAGCGGTCTAAGATAAGAAAAAACTAGCGACGCAGTCCATTAGGGATCTGTCAGCCGGCTCTTTATATCTACGAGCATCTGCCAATACATCAGCTTATCACTTAGATAAAAGTTGCTTGAGTGTGTGGGAATATCGCGCATTTTTGCCGCATACAGAAGCAATCAAACAACACTGGAATTGCCATGAAACTGCGCCGCTGAGATGTTCATAATCTCGTTGTCATCCTCATGTATTTCTTGAACGGCATTCGTAATGTCACCGTCCTTGGCAACGTCATCATCCGGCACGAAATCATCGAGTGTGGGTGTCTTAATACGATTTCTAATTATGGCATCGCGTTCAGCGGGCGGTTGTAAATGCAGTAAATTGGGTGCCAAGTCCGCTGCACCATGACCCCGCAGGCCGAGCGTTAAATTGACTTTGGAATGTAGGCCGGCGGTGAGCTCACTGCTGGGTGGGATGTCGGCCCCACTGTTAGGTGCTGCTGTTAGTGGCGGCGGACGCAAACGTGCAGGATCTAGTAGGGAGTGCATTTTCGTTTGTTTCTTCGGTGTGCGTGCCGGGGAAGATTTGCGCAAGTTGCCGTAGGACTTCAGTTGTTTGGCGCTGCGAGCAGGTATAATCAATGGTATAGATGTGCAGTATAAATTGGTGGTACTTACGCTTCAACAAGCTTTAGCAGCAGACGGTGATATGCCTCGTACTCCTCACTGTCAAACTCATTGGGATCGTGGCGTGCATGCTCGTACATATCACAATATTGGTGTATTATGCGCTGACCACTGCCATTCAGTGTGGCTGAAAGGGTGGTCAGCAGAAACGCACGCAGACTATCGTACGGATGTCGTGTACTGCCATCGCTGCGGGCGATTTCGCTTTCTGCTCGAAAGATATTTCAGATGTATTAACTCATATTATACAGCTTGCATAATTATACATACCTAATATTTTAACGTCGTCCACAGCCTGCATGCGATAGTAGTACGGTGGCAGCGGTTGCTCCGGCTGCAATATGTATTTATCGTCCGTCCACAGCAGTTTCGGTTCCTGCGTTATCTTTTGTATGCAATCCAAGCGGCGCTCGATTTCCCGTCGCAGTGCCTGCAAAGTAGTAGCACCAATTTTAT
Source organism: Neria commutata (assembly GCA_963457695.1). Taxonomy (NCBI): domain Eukaryota; kingdom Metazoa; phylum Arthropoda; class Insecta; order Diptera; family Micropezidae; genus Neria; species Neria commutata. The sequence continues at coordinate 31,733,078 of OY735247.1, forward strand.
GTATCTTTTCAACAACCTGCAGCTTATCACATCCACCTTTTTGGCATCATTTCCTATGGGAACATGCGGCCCGCGACGCGAACGCAATGTGAAACGCATTATTTGTCGCTTGGCGAAAATGAATAACATAACGAAGGTCAGCACTCCGCCGCCAATTATTATGATTATCATAACACCCGAAAGTTGCTCCATTTTGCTGCTGCGTCCGCCCTGTTCTCTACAATGCTATGGGTACTTTAAAGATGTCTAGCAGCCCTCATAGACTCTTACAAGTGCGAGTTATAGATCTTAGTGATGTGTTTTTTGGAAATCAGCACATTATTTTGCACTCAATTTTTATAAACTAAAATTAAAAACATTTTCTGGCTTTCTTTCACAACACATTGAAGGTGCCCTTGTCGGGTAAAATGGACAGCTTTTTCAGCACCAACAGAAAGCAACACTGCGTTGTTGAATCAACATGTTTAATTGCGGAAAATCCGGAGTTTTCTGCTGTAGCATTTTTTCAGGCAATATTGATTTTTTCGCTAACTCGATATAAGAATAACGCCAGCAGCAATTATTTAAATGAAGTATCATCAATGATTTAGCGCGAAATTTATTGTTAAAAATTTACTTTGCGTTTTTAGCCATTTAGTACTACAGCGTGCATCGCGTGCATCAGCAGGATTAAGGCCTCGTCACATAGAATCCGTTGCGTCCGTGAGAACGATTTTTTAACTGACAGCAAAGTTGAAATGTATGAAATCATATGAAGCATGGCACATAAGCAACGGATGCGATGCCGCAACGCAAAAAGTTGAACAACTTTCAACTTTTGCCGTCCGGCAGAACGTTGACAGATATCAGCTGATTGTTTTTATTGTTTTGCCGACTTGAAATTTTCTGTGGAATTTTTTCAATTTCATTGAAATTTTCTGTATTAGCAATTGTTTCGAAGAACAATTAATAGAAACAGTACAACAGTACATTTGCCTTTATGACAAATGGGCTCAGGTGTACCGCAAGAAGCTTCTGAAGGAAAATGCTGGGGTTTATGCTGCTGGCGCAACAATATAAATGTTTTAATACAGAAGACGAGGCAGCTGGTTTTCTATGCGCTGCCAGCGTATTCATTGTGCCGACCCTCTCCGGCAGTCCGTCGCCGTCAGTTGAAAACGACGCTCTCAGGGACGCAACGGATTCTATGTGACAAGCCCTTTAAGAGCTAAAACTACAATTTACATTTCATATATTTCTTTTATACATATTTCATAAAAGGTGGTTCGTGTACCGGTTCGCGGTTCGCGTCCTGAGTCCAAGATTGTACTAAGATGGCGTGAAGGTGAATTGAGCTGTACTAAGATGGCGTGAAGGTGAATTGGTTACAACAACAGTTGACAAACGGTCTATTGTGAATGGCCATTGGCCACTGTCAATTTTAAGTCAGCCAAAAGTCGACTTTTTCATAATGACCTTAACGGCCTTACCGTATAAATCACCGTGATCGAACGCAACGCGAACACGAAGCCAACGCCGGGATCAAAAAACGGCATTTTGTAAATCACGGCGTAATTGCGTTCGTTGTCTTACGGCATCACTTGAGCTGTCAAGTTCTTACGAAAAAGAGTTGTATTTTTCTTAATTTACCAGCCAAATACAAAACACACAAAATTTGCAGCTTCCATTGCATACCTCCCATAGCCTAGTGGTTAGAGCGTTCGATTAGCACGCGAGAAGTTGCGAGTTCAATCCTCAACCGCGATACATTTCTGTTTTTTTGTGATTTCGATCCTCAACCGCAGTGCTAGTATTTTCCTTTTTTTGTACTTTTTTCTTTAGTATTTGTCTTTAAAAAGTATTACAATACTTATTATTTGCTTCTGCAGATTACCACAAATCAATTTTCACTCGAAATTACCAAAAATTTTGCGTTTAAAAAACTGAACGCGAGCACAAACCCATGTGAACGATTTGACAGTTTATGTGAGTGAATGCGCCGCGTTGCGTTTTACGCGGTACCGATTTTCATATGAAACTACGTAAGACAACGCGAGCGGTCACTGAGTGAGGTGATGCGTTTTACACAATACCAAATTAGTGAACGCAGGGTGAAGTGAGGCGTTGGGATTTACAAAATAAGCACCTAAATTTTCTATCAGACTTGTTGTTTTTATAACGACTTTTCCAAATTTTGTGTTTCCGAAGTGGAGGAATTTAAAAAATTGTTTCTTTTAGGTAATTGCATTTTTGAATACCTGCCAGGACTCACATTGAGGAAGAAACTGATGCTGCAATTATTAGGTTTATTAAATTTGAAAGGGGATTTTAAAAAGTTGCAAGGAATATAGTTGATCTGTGTTCACTGCGTCTGAATCCAGTATCAATAAGGAAAAGGCAGGGCACTCTCATTGGAAGTGATTGTTTATTATATTGTAGAAAATTTTAATATGTATTCTCCTTAGATGTCGTACGAAATGTGGGTGCAACTCCCTAAATACATTACTATTTGCAAAATATATATATATGGACATACCTACATATTATTAGTCATTTTTTTTGTCTTTGCTTTTGTTAAAAAAAGTCAAAGTTTCAAGAATTTAGCTCTGGTCCTCCATCGCATATACCCACGTTCCAGCATGCCAATATCAGCATAATTTAACAGAATTTGCTATAAAAATAATACAGCGAACTATTTGACGGCATTCATTTGGGGAAAACACTAAACAGAAAATGCAAATAACGAACTATAGTTATTTACTAACGAAATATTTACAGTACACCACAAATATTTGGGCATGTCTTCGTTTAAACAAAACTGTAAAATTGTCGAATTTGAGCAGGAAAGAGGTGAACCGCTAAAACAGCTGCGCCAGTTTTAAATTTCCAACGTGATGGACAAGTTCTAAAATTGGAAGACGACGTTTTTACAAATACGAAAGATAGAAAGACGTGGAAAATGTATTTGCGGCCCTACATTTACGGCATTTTACTGCTATTGCTGCACTTGCAATCCATTTCAGCGGCGAGTATACGCCTGCATATTAATAGGCCACAGCCGACGCGCACTCAGCAGCTGAAGCAACAGAAGCAGCTCCAACTGGACTTCAACACTATTATATACGATATACACGTGAAAAAAGTGATGCGGAGTCATCCTATGATGAAGGCGTTCGAATGGGATATGGACCGTGGGCGAGAATTCGCGAAGCACGAATGGCAGCGCATGTGGAGCAGGATTAAGAGAATGCACACAAAGGCGGAAATGCGATGGGAAGAGGAAGAAACGGAAGCAAAGAAAGTAGCAGAAGCGTTGAATGAACAACGGGAAAGAGAAGAGGCGGAAGCGCGGTTGGACGAAGAAGAGGCGAGCATAAGAAAGGCCGAAAAGGAGCTGCAAAATGACAAAGTTTTGTATGAAGATTCCAACGAAAAGGACGAAGAAGATGATAATTCCGACAAAGAGGCGAAATGATGTGCAATATGTGATTCCAAGCGTGGTATAGTTTAAAGTAGTGGCCAAGAGAGAGGGAGAAAGAGAGAAATAGGAAGAGAGAGCGATAGCTACTACTAAGCTTTCTTAGCTCAGATAAAGGCTAGCAATATTTTTCACTACACACAAATGCAGGATGAGAATCGAGCTCCTGGTGTGATAGCAAATGAATTCAAGATCGTATTAAAATAAACTCTACATTTTAAATAAATAGATATGTACGTATGTATATTTTGCGATTTTTCTAATTTATTTGCTCTCTTATGCATTTCACATCGTTATGGAATATCTGCGTTATTCCTCCACAGTCACCTGCGGATCGCTCTCCAATTCCAAGGCGGCATTGATATATGCAAAATCTGCGACGGAACTGGTACGTTTCTCCACGCTGGCAGTGGGATCGCCGCTCAGTCGCTTGTTACCGCTAGCAGTGCCTGCGCCCCTGTCCTGGCTGTTGCTGCACTTTAAGTTCAATTGTGGACAAACAGTCAAGGCGTCGAAATGGCCAGCAGCTTGGCTGCTTTCCTCCGCTCCCCAGTTGTCACTGTTACTCCCTGTGTGCGCTGGCTGCGGCTCTGCGGCTCTGTGGCTCTTGCTGCAGTTACACAGCCTGTGGCAGCAGCTGCAAATACCGGTGCAACAGAACACTTTGAAGACGGCGTCCGAGGCACTGCGCAGACATGTGAAGAATTCCGGCATGAAGGAGGGATTTATAAGTCCATATATGATTATATTCATGCTAAGCTGTATGGCGTTCAGTGTGATGAATATGACTTCAATACGCTCCATGAGCTCCATGTTCACCTTGGAGACGTCGCCGCCGAAGACCAGGTTGAGCGCGCTCTTGCGCGAGAACAGATGCGCGGGCAGCTCTCCGATCAGGTATAGGGTTATCACGATCAACACGGTGATGGTAAGCTTTATTTGATGCTGTGGATTGGAATGGTTATCAGAGCGCTAAAATTATCTACAGAAATCAATCGATGCAGAGAGAAAGGATTCTTGGGAAGCTTTTGTGCTCCAGAAATCGTCAAGCCCTGAGCATATTTACAAAGTTCTCGGCGTAATGGGCTTGACTCGGCTTTCGGAATTGACGCTCAACTTACTTGAAATCGTTTCGATATTAGCTTTGAGTTGGAGCTGCAGTTTTTGGTGCACTTTGCGCCCTGCTTGGTCCAGCGCCGGAAGGCAATTATAATGGCTGCATTTCCGATCATTAGAAAGATAGCTGGCAACACTGTTAGCAATGCAAATGAGAACCAATTATGAAATTTGTAGCGACTGGAAAGAAACGGATCTGTATTAGAAACAGGCATTTAAGCAAGTGTAGGAATGATTTTCGAAAAATTTTAATGCCCTTCTACAGACCATGAAGCATCTTCTTTAAAATTTCGCTGTTTGAACCGATTTTGCATGCTTCTAAAATAATATCTAAATTATGTATTGTATTATAAAATACAAGTGGGGCCACCTGTCGTGTGTGCCTGTATACACGACAGCTAGTAAAACAATTAGCAACAATAAAACGCAAAGCAAAGTAAAAAATAAAAAAATAAAAAAAATGTTTAAACCTGTGGGATTCGAACCCATGACCTGCCGAGTGCAAACGCGCGGTTCTACCCACTGTGCTACACAACGAACTAATTTCATTCACCTAAAGTCGTAGAAGACAGAAAGTGGACAGGCTGCAGGCTGCAGACACTTTTTAGTCAGTCTAGCTTGCGCTGAAGTGCCTCAATGGATGAATGCTTGGTCTCTGATGCGAGAGGTCGCTGGTTCAAAACCCAGCAGACTCAAAAAAAAGATAATTTCTTCTTCAAATTGTTTCTTTGCGCCACGCCACTTCTCGTGATTGGCAATTCTCCGAGAATATTCTTTGCCATGGAAAGCTTCTCAATGCGTTCGGATTCGGTAAGATAGGTCCCATTAATTTGTCAAAAATATGACCAGCACACACAAGTTAATGCGAGAAAGCTAGGCCTAAGCCCACACGGGCTGTTGCGCCAGTATGTTGATGAAAATTATACGATCGAATAAATGATTGCGTCTTTTAAAGTGCCTCAATGAAAGGAAAATGAAAAATTAGTTTTGTGCTCTTTACGAAATGGCAGCTCGTTTTTTTTACACAAACTGTATGCGACGTTGTGGAAAAAATTTTGGTATATAACGATGAGTTTTCTCTAGTTATAAATAAATATTTGTTGTTGGGAAGTGTGCTTTTTCGATCATTAACTGACAAGGATATATGTATATAATGCGCCTGCAATTATTTTATTTCGATGGGTCTCAATGGATACTCAAAAGCTTTTTAACGCTGTTGTAGAATGATTTTTTACAGTAAACATTAACAAACAATCAATGGCACTCACTTGGAGGAATAGAATGGTGTTGTTTGAAAAGTGCCATCATCGTTCACAATGAACACAAAAAAGTATGGAATATTCACAACGACCGACAGGACGATGACACCCATGATCATACGCCGCGCAATTTTGCGCCGACAAAAGCGCGGCGGACACGGACTCGGAACGCCACTCCACAGATAGACGAGACGGTCCAGCGAGACGCAGGCCAAAATCAAATTGGCCGCGCCCGTCGTCATGCCGAAGAGCGGCGTCTGCCATTGGAAATCGTAGCACAGCCACGAGGTGCTGTTATAGAAGACACTACGCGACAAGGCGGTCAGCGTGATGAGCAGGCACGAGGCACAATCCAGCCAGGAGAGCACGGCGAGATAGGAGAAGGCCGACGGCGTCATTTTGGGACGCATAAAAACGATGGCATTGATAAAGTTGGCGACCAGGCCGAAGCAGGAGAACAGCGGCACAACGAAGGCGTAGGCGATGAACATAAGGGGTGTGGGGTCAGAGCGATGCCAGATATAGCTGTCGTTCGCCGGCGCCACAATTAAAGGCGTGGACGTGGACAATATTATTATTGCATCCAGCTCGTTTGAATGGACAAGCTTATCGCGCGGTATAAGCATTGCATATTTTCAGGAGTTGCACAAATCGAATACACTGACTTACGAAGCGTGGTTATAGGCGCACGCAACTACGACTCGAGCTCCGCGACGTTCGTCAATCAACTGGCTGACGCGCGCACTACAACGAGTACACTCGCTCCTGTCAATTATTGCTGCCCGGTGCGTATCTAATGGATAACACTGTGAAGATAAGATTATGGGCGAAAATACAGCTAGCACGCCTAGCGATATGCTAATTTTGTTTACAAGTCATATTAAGTGGAGTTTATTGGCAATCGCGCTGTAAGTACACACACTCTACAATATTTGCAAAAGCAATCCAAAATGATTGAGGCTGAATTCACAGACTACTTGCAAAATGTGGCATACTTTTAGGCTTACTGCCTAGCAATTTCTTCTCTCCAATACAGGTCTGCTTCTATATGGACTACATTATTGAGAAATTTTACTGTTGAAATTGAAACTAATGTACCGATTGTAGGGAGTCTGAAGCGAATTCGAAGTAGTTTTAGACGCTACATTTACGATGTGCTCGGGCTTTGTTTGAGCCATTCGACGATGAAATCACGTTGAAGTATCTATTGAAGTGGTATATACATAACAGATAATGACATTAACTGTTTATAAATAATAGCGCTACACTCAGCTACTCTCCGCAGCAATGACAATATGTTGGAAGTATGAGTATACTGTCGAAGGCTTCGCTTAAGAGGACAGAATTTTAGTCCATTTAAAAAATTTTTTTTCAAGCAAAGGTAAAGCAAAGCATAATCGAGCCCCTGGAAAAAATATATATATAGATACTTTTATATTCCGTGATAAACGAAAAAATAATAGGAGAATCAATTGATGGATGAAGATGTATATAGTATCAAGGAAACTAATTTTTGATATTTCATTACGATTCACAGGACAGCCGAACGTCGCTCGCTAATAAGTGCTGTAGCTTCGTCAATTGTACTGAAATGCTGGCTTATATCGTAATTTGATGAACTGGAAATATTTTTCGTTGAAAGTAAAGTTTATAATTACATCAACAATTTGCTGATTATAACGAACCAGTTCCAAAACCAGAACCAAAATCCAATACCCTGATGTGTATTTTAATTCAGTTTTTATTCAGTTATAATTGAGTTATAATTCAGTTTGGTAATAACGAAAAATTTTCCTCCCTACAAGAGATTCGCTAAAATTAAAAAATCTGTGTAAGAGTTATATTAGTATCTCCCAATTAGTTCTTTGTAATAGAAAAGAATAAGCGAAAAGCGTGTATTATGGTTAGATCCTGTTTCTGGAAATATTTTCAAGCAATCACCTGTATATTATAAAAAAAAGCCACTCAATATCGTTCTTCAACTTATGTTCAAACAGAATGAGCACACACAAGTTAATGCGAGAAAACTATGCCTCGGTTGCACATACATACATAAAAGCCCCTATAGTATTTTAGAACCACAACTTCGAAATCCCTTTTAAAAGGTCCACATTCTTGGCTATGCTCATGCAAGAAGAAATAAATAATACATACTATACTCTTCTTAACACGTAAATGTTAAAAAATGATAAATATTATATCTTTTGCATGTCACGTATCCTATCAGCGTTATATGCTTGTTATCTATCTGGTAGATGCATGATATCATACCCATGCATCAGATGCAGAAATGCATGTAGTGCATTTCAACGGTCTGTAAAGCTTGAGCATCATGTGCCCATTACTTGAATACATATATCTTATCGCACAATGAAATGGATTTATAATGTTTTAATTAATTTGTTATTTTTCCCATGAGATAAGCCAGTGATAAGCAGCCTCGAGTTTCTGATGGTGTCCTGGTTGGAGTGTGCCGCTATGATTTGATTGGTGAACACTTGTTCCGGAAAATATTGGGGCGGAGATATTTGCAGCGATGTAGTACCTACTTCTATTTTTTTTCTTATCGGTCTTGATAATGATGCACTCAATCGTATTTTGAAAATGTATCTTAGGGTCGATTACGGTCGTGTTTATAGCAACAAGAATATCTTTTGAATTCTAATCAATATCTATTCGTCATTTGTCGATTGGTTAGCGTTTACGCGGCTGGCATATATTTCATAACGTTACCTCCATTTTGCTTTAGAGCTTTTATCTACAGCGTCACCTGCCGTCAAAAGTCTGAAGTCAATGGCGGCAAAATAATCAAGCTTTTTGCGGCATAACAACAAGCTAGAGCAGGTAGTAGAGATGTCAATCCCGGGATCCCAAAATGAGATGTTTTTGGTTTTGTTTTACGCTATTGTCAAAAGTGTGTGCTTTTCTTAGAAAAACAATAAATATGAACTCTTCCCAAATATTCAGGGATTGAAATTTTCAGTTGCCAAATCACAGTATAACCAAAACAACTGAGTTTGGCATTTCAACTAGATGGAATATTCTAGTGTGAAACATATATAGTTTGTTTTGGTAAATTTTAAAGTAAAAGATAGATTTACACTAGATTTTAAATTTGATTACCTTTATATCATATAGCATTTTTCTGAAGCAAACTTTTCTTATGAAGCTTCTCTTCCAGCCGGCCCGCAAATCGAATTAATTACTGAGCTTGACCTTATATCCGATTATTTGAAATATTGAGCAGTTCGATATATTTCTGTTGTGCGAGTGCTTCTATCTAAAAAATCAGTCATTCAATTTAGTTTAGTTTTGGCAATCACATTTTAATATACTGCTACCCGCAATACGCTCCTGAACTGCAACGCAGTAATTTTCAATTTCAATGTCGAAATTCGCTGACGTCATCACTCTTTTTATTTGTGCCCATTTTTCAATTGCGTCCAGTTGCGCTGTTGTTCTTGTTGCTTTTTACATAATGCAGATTACGCTGCAAATGTTCGCTGGCGCGCTTAACGAATCGTCATGCATACATACATATGTATATATGTACATACATCAATAATGCGAGCAAATATTTGTATCTTGTATCTGGCAGATACAATACTCACATTCATAGCCGCTAATACATGCATACAATCCTGTGGTCGCAGCTGAATTCAGGGGCATATACATATGTACATATGTATGTATGTATGTATGCCGATAACGAAAAAAAAAACGCAATCAATTTTAATTTATGTGCATATGTGTGCAACAACAGCAACAACAACAAGTTTAAGCGAGCAGCTACCACAACCACAATACCATAGCAATTTCAATATACAAACAATAACAACCACATAGGAAATATTAGCTGAAACCGAGAGCTATATACTTATGTACATACAAAAGAAAAATTTTATAATACAAATTAATTCGAGAAAACACTACGTCAACACTTCGGTCTGTCTGTCTGTCTGTCTGTCTGTATGACTGCCCGTTCCCCGCGCACCCCCTCTCACATTCGTATACAGAGATCGACGTCGTTGATGTATGAACTTCATCATTATGCCGGAACGTATGAAGTGTTTTAATGTTGTTGTTTTTATTGTGAGTTTTTCTTCAATTTACACCTCGCATTTAGCGGTAGAAAAATGTATCTAGATATACGGGCAAAAGTGTGAATTTGCTTTAAACTATACATCATGCATGGCATATCTAAATACATATGCGATACCACGTGCCTATATCGCTTGTGCTTACGAGTGCAGCGCTAAGCTTGTGAACAGGGAATGAGTTACATACATATGTATGTATGTATATATGTACAAATAAGGTAGCCATATGGGGTATAGTAAAAATCTTAAGAATTATATAAGAACTATATTATTTTGTGAACGACCACTCAGTTAAACTGAAACTCACCGTCGCAGCGCTTCTAGTTCCATCTATCTTATATTTGAACTACTATCTATCGTCATATTGGTCGACATGTTTGCTTATTTATCCTTCTACTCTGTTGGCGATATCATGTCGGGATTTTCAATTATATGTCCAACCTACTGAACCAGCAGATTCATCATCTATGTATGTATATGTTCTAAAGTTGAATGATCGTTTTATATGCCAATTTCTGTGGATGAAGTGCTAGACCCTGAAAAGTAGTATGTATTCAATTCCCTTTTAATTAACTGTTTCCGATCCTCTTGCAAATCGAAGCCTTTTGTAGGTTGGAAGAGACAGGGATAAAGCCAGGATTTTTTTTGGCAGGGCCCGTCAATTTCTTAATAAAGCTTAAGAATCTATTTGAAGGCGGCTCATGAGCTCATCGTTCTTTTTATGAGTGAGTTGGCTATTAATAATTTTTTAGTCTTCAAACTTTCGGAAACATCCTGCCCATGAGCCTTCTCTAGTTATAATGCGTGACTCAGAAATATGCTTATCCGATCTGCAGACGCGATGCCTGTGCTGTTGTGACCCAAGGCGTCAGACGACATCAAAAGTGTCTTCCAGCATCACAGGTCGCTATAGTCCTTCAGGCACTATTGAGCCAGTTGGTTTATCTTGATATTCTGTTCGTTCGGTCTGTCGTTTTCTTGTTCAACTCATCTACAACATCATCTATTTAAGTATTTAAGTATTTAAGTCTTCCATTTCATTGATATACCAATTAATATTCTGTTTATCTCTTGATCTGTTGATCTTCTATACAAGATTCTCTGCAAAGTTTTCATCGGTTTCTCTAGAGCCTGTTGGAATTTTCACTGAAGTGCAGCTCGTCATGGTGCCGCCTTATATTTTCTATGATTTTGAGTTTACATTTTCCTGCCAATTATTTTTGAATTGTTGAATCACATTTCTTATTCTTCGTCACTGTGCACCGGACTAGCCGAAACGTTGCACGTCACAGCTCATTGCACTGACTGGCGCGCCTGGCACTGTGGCGCTGCAATTTGCGTGCGTCAAGTGGTCGACGGGTCGGGCAAGCAACTGCCACTCGATGCCAGGTCAGATCTGCATGGCGGCGCATTTGTCCGTCCGTACCGTCCGTCCGCCTGTCGACCGGCTGTCATGTGCGCTGTCATTCCTGTCACTGCTGTTTGCTGCCATTATTATTGCTATTGTTTGCATGACTAGATGCGTGTGTGTGTGTGACTCGTGTGCATGCGCCTTAATACAGCCTAATCGGATATTAGATTAATAATTAGCATATATGTATGTATGTATCTCAAACGAACTTAAGCATTTGAGCGTGCTCGAGCGAAATTCAAATCTGCTTCTGTTTGGTGTAGCGAAGCAGCCAGCTGCAAGTGGTGAGAACGGGGTTGATGTGTTGGTGTCAAGTGCCAAAATGCGTGGGAAAGAGCGCGAAATTTAATTTAATATATAAAATTGAAAAAATTGCAATAAAACTGACGGATAAGCGCGAGCGAAGCACAACAATCTCAGAGATGCCGAAAAAACAGAAAAAATAAAAAACGAGAAGTAACGAAAGAAAGAACCGGTGTGGCTTGTCAAAATAAATAAACAGAGATTCAAGCAACAGCAATAACAACAACAGCCAACTGCCAAAACATTGAGCGCCGCGCAGCAGCTCGCATCGGCCTGACCCAGACGCAATTTGTATCTCATCGATACATACCGTATGGCCGCTGGCAGGCGCTTTCGTTTTCCATCGATCGATCGATCGATCGAACGAACGAGCGCAGATACGATAGCGGCGTATCGTATCGAGGCGTAGCATGCACTCTTGCTTCTTGTATCTTGTATCTTGGCTCATGCTAACCACGAGTGTGAGTATCTTCTGGTGCGCGCATCTGTGAGTTTGTGTTTTCGGCGAGTTCGGTGCGTCGAAGTTGAAGTTAATTTTTTTCTTTGAAAATTCGCGTAATCTCAACGAAAAAACTTCGATTAATAATTGCTGTTGTTGTTATTGTTATTGCATAACATGCGTGCATGCGTCTGTGAGATACTCGCCAAGCGTTCATATATCTGCTAATTGCCGCTGTTATTGTCATGCGTGTGGTAGTTGTTGTAATTGTTGTTGCTGCTGTTGTGAGGCGGAGTGTTGTAGCTGCCGCCTGAATTTATTAAATTTGCGCATAAATTGTCGGACGTGTCATTTCAATTAATTCTTTTCAACTTGCTCTGCTGCAAAGCTTTAATTCATAAAAGTTTGTATTTGGTTTTTTTTCTGAAATCCAAATATTTACTTTATTTAAAATAAAGCACGCGCGCTTTTATTGTGTCGCAGCAAATGTTATTTGCCTTTATTTATTGATGCGCCGTCTTTGGTATGTATTGTTGTGTTTGTTGTTGTTATTCGGCTCACCGTTCGGCAAATAAATTTTGAATTTGTTTGTTTATTAGTTTGAGCTTTTGTTTCTGTTATTATTGCTATCATTTCAAAAGTAAGACCCACAAATTTGATACCCATGAAATATGCTTAATTAAAATCAATTTGAAATTTCATGGCGTCGCACAGTGTCTCGATTTGTCTTTTCCCGTTGCAAAAATCATAACTTTTGAACGGATAAAGATATCGGAACAATTTTTTTTGCTTTCTACAGAAAATTCTTATAGCTTTATTTACACCAAAATTTGTTTGTGTGGATATACAGGGTGCGACGGAATCTTTTGTTGAAGTTCGCTTTTCTTCAGGCAGAAGAAAACGCATATTTTATATACCCAATTATGTGGAAATATTTCAAATTTAGAAAAATTTTGCATTTATAATGGCAAAACTATATACTGGGTGTCATCTGGCTAACATATAATGTGGAGAAGTGGAGTTCTTAAGATCGTAGAAAATCTCGATTATTTACGAGATGTCAAAAATTCAATAGGGATCAATTAAGTTAAACTGTTTTTATTTAATATTTAAATAAATTAATATAAAAAAAAACTTTTTAAAAATAAGCTTTAATTTATTTAATGTACTAAAAAGTAGAAAATAAATTGTTTCCAAGTCACCTGTATCTTACTATCCATAAAAGCTTGGGCGCTCATGTGTTCAATATTTGTCAACCAGTACAATATTTTATTTAAATAATTTTTTGCAAATAGATTCTAGTAATGAAAGATATTTTGAATATGGATATTGAGCGCACAAGCTTTTATTGATAGTAAGATACAGGTGACTTGGAAACAATTTATTTTCTACTTTTTAGTACATTAAATAAATTAAAGCTTATTTTTAAAAAGTTTTTTTTTATATAATTTTATTTTCTACTTTTTAGTCTTCCATAAATTCAATTTTAGAGCTCTGAAATTTTTCGCAAAAACAATTTAAAACTTGCAGAGCAGTACACAATATTTAGGGTATTCACAGTGTTTCCTATCGTCATATGTCATGTCCTTAATTTAACAAATAATACGGCTGTGATCGACCCTAATATTCCTGGCATATTTGTGGCGCGATGAGTTGTTGTTGTTTTGCTTGCAAGGCGCGGCGAGTAAGTTCCTATCGTTTTTCATTGATGTGTGGTGTACCTGGTGTACCTATAATTATAAACTGAAACCCAAGTGTGTAGTTGCTTGAAAAGTGCCACGCCCCCTGTCCTACGCCCATAAAATTTTACCAGTGGGACGAAGCATTCAAGAGGGGCCTGTATACGGAATTTCAATGCTGCACGACCTTTAGTTCCAAAGCTATTCTATATAAACGATTTTGTTTTTATGGGCGGTGCCACGCCCCCTTATCCAGTGTCCGCCTTATTTTCTCAGTAGAAGGATATGGATATGTAGTAAGTTCCTACCGAGTTTCATTGATGTATGATGTGTAGTTCTAAAGTTATACACAAATCTGGAGTTGATAAAAAAAGTGCCACGCCCCTTATCCTACGTCCGTAAAATTTTACCAGTGGGACGAAACATCCAAGAGGCGACTGCATACGAAATTTCAATGCTGCACGACCTTTAGTTCCAAAGCTAATCGAGATCAAAAATTTTGTTTGTATGGGGGGTGCCACGCCCCCTTATCCTACGCCCATAAAGTTTACCAGTGGGACGACACATCCAAGAGGCGACTGCATACGAAATTTCAATGCTGCACGACCTTTAGTTCCAAAGCTAATCGAGATCAAAAATTTTGTTTGTATGGGGGGTGCCACGCCCCCTTATCCAGTGCCCGTCTTATTTTCTCAGTAGAAGGATATGGATATGTAGTAAGTTCCTACCGAGTTTCATTGATGTGTGATGTGTAGTTCTAAAGTTATACACAAATCTGGAGTTGACAAAAAAGTGCCACGCCCCTTATCCTACGCCCATAAAATTTATTGATTCATACATTGTCATGGTGGTTACGCATGTATGCAAAGTTTCAGATCTCTAACTAGTCGGGAAGTGGGTGTAAAATTGATTACTAGATTCCACTACATACATACATACATACATACATACATACCGGATGTGAACCTAATATAAAGCTTATAAAAAAAGTTTTAACAATATATTTGATCAAATGCTCCTATTGGCATAGTCTATGATTAATATATAAGCATTTTAGTTAATTGTATTGCCTTCATATTCGAATAAGATCGTTTTTTTTCAAATTTTCATATAAAAACCCGAAAAAATGTAATTTCAATAAAAGTGGGCGTGGCAGGAGGCTGGTTCCAAAAAATTCGTTTTTTTGCTGTGTTTGAAAAATCAGTCAACTTTGACCAGCTCTACAGACCAAACTACTTATGCAAATAAGTTGAAATTTTCACTTTCTTAAAGTACAATCAATTCCCTATCCAATACGTATAAAAGTTTTGCTAAATCTTTCAACAAAAAAATTGATTTTACTTATTTTTGCCACGTGATTCGGCCAAACGAGCCAGTGTGCGTCGTCGGTCGCCCAACGCTATACAGTGGAATATATGCTCGATACTAGTTCTACATTAAAAGTTTGATTAAAAGCGAAAATAAAGTCAAGTCAAGTAGGCATACAAAATAATCTATTTAAGTTTTTTTTTCGAAATTGTAGGAAATTATTAAAAAAAACTTTGAATGTACTTTTGAGTTAATGTTTTATATTGACCACTATAATGAAATTTTAGTAGATCTTCTTAATCTTTTATCTTTCATTCTTATGCCTAATTTTATTCCTCTTCCTATTTTTACATATAAGCTCCAAGGTTCCGATACTTCGCCTTCAAATAAAGAGAGAGAGCGCGTAAAACTGTAACATGAGAAACCATTCTTTTTTTTTAGGTTTCTGTAATTTTAGGCAGCTCGCTTGCACAAAAATACCACTGTGCGCCGAACCGGCTTAATGCCTACCGTCGAGCACAAGTATTGAAAACAAAAGAGAAAAATATGCTTGTACGCTTATCTTTCCAGTTTTATCTTAACAAATTAATTGTTAAAAAATATCGAAGACTATGGCGTTCATTCATTACAAGCGCACCACGCAATATCAACAGCAACAACAACAATAACAAAAACATAAACGCCAATTGTTTCACAAGTGCCAAAGCAGGTAAACCGTTTTGAAATAATGATAAATTCTCGTATTTAATTAGCGTGTCGGTAATTTTGTTAAAAAAATGTGTTTGGTCATATGTTCTGCATATGTGAGCATGTGCATGAGTTTGTGGGTGTGTTGTAGCGCAAGAAACTCGCTCACTTTATAAGCGTTTATTTAATGGTAATAAAATAGTTGAGTGAGGTTAGACATTCGAATGTCTGAAAGAAACGCTGGAATTCGCGTACAACTAACAGCGCAGCTAGGGGAGAAATTGTCAGGAGTGATCTGAACTGCCATTTTGAAGTATTTTACAGTGAAAGGTCTTTAAAAGCACTTCCCCTATGAGTAATCATTGTTATATCTGCGCATATAACGTAGAATATTTTCAAAAGAAGCTGCCGTTTAAAGTTTTTGGTTTTATATTTCTGGTATTTACATATACATATAAGATTTCAGGACGAGCTTGAGCTCGATAGATCATAACCTAGTAAATGAAAATACGAATTTATGGTTTTGCATATAATCAGGTTTTTTATATAAGCCGACGTTATATAGCAATATGCTGCCATATATGCATGTCCTAGCATATATTGACGTACATGTACATATGAGCCGTTTATTTTGAAAGTGGGGTGTTGAGAGACTGCAGCCCTGATATGCTAATTTGTTATATATATAAAATTTGTACAGTCTGGCAACGCATGGCTACATGTAGTCACATCACCAGATTTGGTCGCGCTTGTAATAACTTTTTTACTTCGTTGTCAACCTTCGCGGCAATAAGAGCCAAATTCGCTAGCAATAAATTTTATAACGTTTCGGAAATTTCGGTTTACTTTTTTCTATTTCGATAGTTAACAAAAAAGCTTGTTAGCTTTACATTTGGTGACCCCGACGTGATTACGTCGATCGTGGCAAAGCATAAAGGTTCATATCGTTGAACATTTGCTTATTTGCATATCGTTGCAAAAAACATTAAATTTCAATTTCGTGGAAAAGTGCACATCGGTGCAAAAAACATTCGATTTTGTGAAAGGTGCACATCGGTGCAAAAACATTCTATTAAATTGTATCATAGCTGCATTGTTAAAAACTGCATATCGTTGCATAAACATTCAGTTCGGTTCGCGCGTGTTCTAAGCAAGTGCATACATAAGGCCAGCACATAGAAACCGGTTTCTCGAAAGATGCCTCCAACTCAAGAAGAATCGCATGATGTGGCCAACGGTGCTAACGGTGGCGCTGCGGGCATTGCGTTTCTTAAGCGCAAGAGCACTTCGATTTTGAAGCAATTGGAGACTTTTTCGAGCTCGCTATCAGCCGCTGACCTGGGCGAATTTAATGAAGCTGCACTCTCAGTCAGGCTTGACATGGTGGAGCGTTGGCTGGAAAACTATGAAAGTGTCCAAACGAGTTTAGAGGAAGCAGACTACGACGAAATCGAAAATGGAACTCGCGAGCAATTTACAGCACTCTATATTGACGTCAAATCTACGTTGAAGGCTGAAATATCATCGCGTCGAAGCACGGGCGCAAATCCATCGTCAACTTTCAGGCAGTACTCGTTCGACGAGCATCGCTCAGTAGTGCTGGCTCAACCCAGGACCCGGTTGCCGGCTCTTCAAATTCCTCATTTTAGTGGGCAGTACACCGAATGGCCAGACTTCTTTTCGATGTTTCAAACTCTGGTCGACAAGGATGAAGAGCTGACAAAGGTCGAGAAGTTCCAGCACCTTCGATCCAGTCTGCGGGGCGCAGCGCTGGAAACAATTCGCTCGCTGGAAATAAACAATCAAAATTACGACAAAGCTATTGAGCTATTAAAAAATCGTTTTGATAACCGACGTTTAAATTTTCAGGCACACATCAGGGAGCTATTTTCCTTGAGAAGCATTGAGGTTGGTTCTGTGGCAAGGCTACGTGAGTTGAGTGACAAGGTGAATTCGCACTTACGCGCGCTACAGAGCATGGGCACGAGAGAGCAGCTCGGTGACTGCATGTTGATACAGCTCATTGGCAGCAAGCTTGACGCAGCATCACAAACAAAGTGGGAAGAAGCGACGCCGATAAATCAAATACTATCGTGGAGTGCCATGGCCGCATTTTTGGAGAGGAGGTGTCAGATGCTGGAGAGCGTGGAAAATGCTATGGTAACTGAAACACCTAGCAAGCAGGTGGGCAAAAAACCAATTCATAACAACAATAGAAGAAATGTGTTTGTGGCGTCTGCCAATTGTTCTCAGCATTGTGAATTCTGCAACTCGGCAGAGCACACTATACATCGCTGCCAGCTATTTCTTAATTTGTCCCCTTCTCTTCGCTATAAAGAGGTTAAGAAGCTGTCATTGTGCCTAAACTGTTTAAAGAAGGGTCATTTATTGAAAGCCTGTAGAGGAGGCGTTTGTCGCAATTGCTCAGCGAAGCATCATTATCTGCTCCATGCAGACACCTCCCTCCCACCAAATGTTGCAATTGAGCAGCACGGCGATCCCACCCCCACTCATTCGGTTCACGTATGCAACTCGTATGCTGCAACTCATAGCCAAGAAACCTCAAAGGCTCAAAATTTTGTTTTTCTCGCCACTGCAATCGTGCATGTAAAGAACCGCGCTGGATCGCTGATTCCGTGCAGAGCCCTTCTCGACTCTGCGTCACAAATACATCTTGTGACTAATCGTTTCGCAAATCAGCTTCAACTACAAGCGAGAAAGTCTACGACGGTCGTGTGCGGCATAGGAGGTGCAGATTTTGTCGCTGATCAAATGGTAGAAATTAATTTGAAATCTCGAGTTGGAGACTACTCTACATCGTTTTCGGCTGTTGTTACTCCTTCGATTACGGACAATCAGCCAAGTCAATCCATTTCTCATTCGAGCTGGAATATACCAGCAAACGTGCCGTTGGCTGACCCTGACTTTTTCAAATCTCAGCGTGTCGACCTGCTCATTGGAGCAGGTCTCTTTTTTGAACTCTTGTGCGTAGGTCAGATTCAATTAAGCAAGGAATTGCCGTTGCTACAAAAAACCAGATTAGGTTGGGTTGTTGGCGGAGGCGGTCTATTCATTTCGCATAAATCATCATGCCTTGCTATCACTGCCAAGTCGGATTTTTGGAGTGAATCTGACTACTACCTGGAAGATTTGGTGCAAGGTTTTTGGGACGTCGAAAATTGCACGGATTCTTCAGCAACACTCAGCACAGAAGATTTATATTGCGAAAAACACTTCAACGACAATCACGTTCGTTTGGAAACAGGAGAGTATTCAGTACGCCTTCCAAACAAGATTTGCTTTTCGCCGAAAAATCGGAATATTTTTAAATTTTTATCGTTTTAGTCAGATATATATATATATATCAAACTTATGGTTTTAGTCACACGCAGTCGGGATTGAAATTTCTCAAGAGGGACAGTTTTCTCGAGCTTGTTTTGAACGTTTAGGTGAAACTTTTCATATGTGAATTCTTTTTAGAGCTCTATGTAAACTCTTAGTTTTTACCTAAAAATTTAAAACAAACTTGTGCTATAGTGCTAGTATGTGACACTAGCAACAGTACCAGCAAGCTGTTGAAATAAAGCATTATTCCGATAGTACAAAAATCCTTTCCATCAGAAAGAGCGACGCGCTTTTTAGTAAAGGCTTATTTTTGAAGCAAATCATATTTTTTCTTCAAAAAATAACACAAAGCCTAATGAGGGTTATGTAAGTTCTTTGCTGAATATATGCTATGTAGATCCTTCACTGTGCTATTTTTTAAATTTTTTGAAAAGTTCTCTGTTGTCTATTAAATGTTGTCTTAACCTACCTGTCTATTATTATGGACCATTTATCTTGTAGTTGGTATACAAGCTCAATGTAGTTCTTTGAAAAAATCATAGCTTCTTTGATATCTCTTTCGAATATATGTTCCTTTGTGAGCTTCATTTATAGCTGCTGCCCTTATCTCTTCATATTCTCAATTTTGTCTTAAGTTTATTCAATGGATGCCTTCATTAGTTTTCCCAATTTCATATATAATTTGATACAATTTTTTAGGAAACTACTCCACAGAGTTTTCCATAAAGTTGCTACAATAGCTGCTTCTCAAACTTTTAGCCATTTATTCAACTGCTTCATAGTACCTACGTCACAGATTTGTATCGCATCGAAACCGCTTCATATCAAGTTTTGGCTTAGTTAGTACGAAATTCAAAACGCCTTAATGAGCCGCATTAAGACGCGCCAAAGTACTGCTTTTGCATGTGTGCTTGAGTGTGTGAGTGTGCGCGCGTGTGTGTGTACTTAGGCTGGGTGCCGGTTTCTTGTGATTTTATTATTGTATTATTTTATTTCACTTGTTTTTTGATTTCTTTTTAAATTTAGTCTTTCTTTTTATTACGATTTCCTACGTAGCTATCTCACATATCAAGTTTATTTATCTATTTCTGCTTGTTTCGCTTTTTGGCAGCCAATTAAATCCATAAATGCTAATGACACCCATTTAATTATAGCACACTGAGAGAAATGAGAATTATGGTGGAACATAGCATTTAATTTCTACGGCGCCGCCGTGGCTCAACGGATAAGTGCTCGGTCGGTGGATCAAATACCAGTTCGGATACGGCTGCAGAATAAATGTGCAGGTCCCGTTATCTTGAGATACAGACAGCTATCTACACATAAGAGCGATCTCAATAATGAAAAAACTAAAGGCAATATTTGTAAATTTTAGTATAATGAACGGACTGGCAACGCCGCGGCTCATCTCTCACATCACAGACCGAACACTTGTCCACCCACAGAGCTAATGCTGCGCAATATCGAAATAGGTTTTATCAAATACTTCTAGGTATTGAGATGACTTTCAAAATTTCAACATGTAATTCTTAAGTCCATTGCAATAGTAATCGAGTACTTTAGTAAATACTAAATTATTTATAATATTAATGACAATAAAGTATTTCTATTTAAATTGAATTGAATTTTTCAATCGGATCAAATCTTAAAATGGAAAGAATATACATATATGTACATACATATATGTATAGTATATAGATGAACTCTGCCGAGTCAAGTAGAGCACGTGAATACGAAATTTCTCTCGGAATCCCTCGCGACATCTATTTATTTTTATACCCTACACCTATGGTAATAGGGTATAATAACTTTGTGCGAAAATTGTAACGCATTAAAGGAGCGGTCCTAGGTATAGACATAAGTATATAGAAATGATCAGAATCACTTTCTCTTTTGATTTCCGGTTGTCCGTCTGTCCGTCTGTCTGTCTGTCTGTCTGTCCGTCCGTCTGCGTGTACGCAAAAAAAAGAAAGAAGGAGTTGTCCGATTTGGACCAAATTTGGTACACAGTCACAGTGAACCTCGGGTTAGGTAAAGTGTTAAAATTATTCAAATCGGTCGAAGGATACGCCCCCAATGAACCTATAAGTCCCTCTACCTCGGGTTTTTTGCGATCAAATTGCTGTAATTTGTCTAATTACTCATTGAAAAGAATAATACTTGGTATTCAAGTTAAGGGGGCGGTCATATATGTTATACGAAAAAATGGGCGTGGTCCGCCCACTATATAGGCGGCAAAATTTTTCCGGTAAAATGGCTCCCAATTGACTAGTTACGAATATAAATGAATGAAATTCGGTTCCCAAGTTGACATATAGGTCTTAGATGCCATAGAAGAAAATGGGCGTGGTCCGCCCACTATATAGGCGATAAACGAAAAATCCTCTTAACTTCCATAATATATACACCAGAGCGTCTAGATTTGGTTACTTCGTTCCTGGTAAGAATATCTTTTAATTCTCCAAAAATGGGCATGGTCCGCCCACCATGGGTGCAGTAAAATAAATATGCCGATAACATCTGTTGTACACCTGTCAGAGCATCAATATTTGGCATGTATAGTCCTATTAGGTATATCTTGTAGTCTGCCAAAAATGGGCGTGGTCCGCTCACTATGTAGATTGTAAATCAAATACGCCCACAATTTCAGTGAATTATCACCCCACTTGGGAACATGGTGTAGGGTATTACTCTGTCGGTGAAACCCGACTGATTGCTTCCTTACTTGTTTATTTATTTATTTAGTCTATGAATAAACAATATTCTTACAGACTAATAAGTAAAATAAAAAGAAATCTTACATCTAGCAGTTAATTCAGAACAGATTAATTTAGATTAGCTTTAAGCAAATTCAAAAAATTATTTTTGGAAATAGAAAAATCAATTTCCATACGATGCGAAATATCATTAAATTCAATCAAAGCTCTTATAATCGGTGCATTTAGAGCATAGTTAGATTTAATGAAGCCAACATAAAAAAAATCAAAATGTCGAAGAAATCTCACAGGAGCATTGAAGTAAATCCTCTCGAGCAGAGAAGGACAATCAACTTTGCCATTAATGATATCAAAGACGAAGGATAAAGATAAGATAGATCTCCTAATTTGAAGAGATTTAAGGTTTATGAGCAAGCAACGAGAAGTATAGGAAGGTAAGGGGTCGTGAAAGTGCAACGATCGAAGTGCGAAACGAATGAGAACTTTTTGGATACGTTCAATGCTATTAATATGACACGTGTGGTAAGGTCTCCAAATAAAAGAAGCATATTCAATCGTGGAACGGACAAATGAGGTGTAAAGCAACTTGAGGGTATATGGATTAGTGAATTCTGAGCTATTACGTCTTACAAAGACTAGCATCGCATATGACTTAGAAATAGAGGAGTTAATGTGGCTAGAGAAGGTAAACCTGGAGTCAAAAATTACCACCCCCTACCCCCCCCCCCCCCCCCCCAAAATTATCTGCTGAGAAGCTGATATAATGCTGCTCTCTTTACTATATAGCACATTATCTACAAAAGGTAAAGAACTCAGACTTTAGGATTCCAAAGAAAAAGGGAATAAAGAGAAATAGCAAATTTTTAGCAGTGCCCTTTCTGTAGATAATGTGCGATATATACATACATATACACTAAATTCGATGTGCTCAACTAATAGCTGTTTGTATGCGATCGCTCCAATGTTATGATGTTGTTGTTATTTAAGCAGATATTTTGCTTTTTTAAATTAAAAGACAATTCTTCACTGTAATAAATAAAAGACAAATTGTACTTTCTATTAATATTGCAGTTGTCGGCTATTTTGTTTGTTGTTGGCTAATAGCTTAAAGTCATGCCTCGTGTGCATGAATATGCATTTGTATTCGAAGCGTATTTGTTGGTATGTAGGTACCTACTACGTGTGCAATACAATAGATCCGCAGCCTTCAGGCAGTGCTGCTCGCTTATAGATCAAACAAGAAGATTTGCATTTAATAAATTGTGTTAAAAACAAAAGAAGAAAAAGAAACAAATACAACAATTTACAAATTGTGACATGCAAGTGTGATAGCTGATACTAACGTGTTACGTTCATTACACTTCGCTGTGAAAGTTGGTATCTACATATTTATTAAGCGATGACATTGACATGTATGTTTGTGTGTTTGACACTTTGCATATATGTATGTATGTATGTAATTATAACTGCTGTTTTTTGGATGCAAGAGAAATACATGCTTCAGTCATGAGGCTTTCATATAGTATTTGTACTAGTTTCTTAGCATCGATAAACTGACCCGACTATGCCCTAGATCAGTGCTCCGCAACCTTTTTGTGTTCAAGCAACACATATCAAATCAAGAAATTTGGGAGGCACACCAAAGAAAAAAGCAATGTTTATTTAATATTTATTTATTACTAGTGAGTCAGACGCTCCTAGTTTGAAGCGGATGGAGATAAACAATGACTTGAAATGCGCTTAAAATTGAACTAAATTTTTATGACATAATTTTCTTAGTTTCTAAAATACTTAAGATACTTTATTGGTATATACTCTTACGTTCGCCGTCGATATTTATTGGCAAGTGTACACTGCCACAAACTGGCTGCAGACATGGACACGACAAGTTGCTGTCATTCTTTTTGGACACTCTCATTTTACGCTTTGCCCATAAATTAGTGTAGCAAAGTCTTTGGCAAGTCAGCATTTAACAAAATCCATTACATAATCGTTGTGTTTTATCGCATGAAAAAATGCGCTTATCACTTGTTAAGCATCAAAAAACCAGTTCCTAACTTTGCAACAACTTGCACAAGCCGCTTTTGTTGTTTTTGTTATGTGTATAAAAGGTATTTGGCGATTTG
Source organism: Neria commutata (assembly GCA_963457695.1). Taxonomy (NCBI): domain Eukaryota; kingdom Metazoa; phylum Arthropoda; class Insecta; order Diptera; family Micropezidae; genus Neria; species Neria commutata. The sequence continues at coordinate 31,757,025 of OY735247.1, forward strand.
GCTCAGACTTGTTCGGCCGAATTGCCAAAATTGCAAACATTTTCAAAATATTAGTTTACTACAAAAATGTTCGATTTTAATCGCTAAACCGTATTAATTAGCGGGTTAACGCACAACGGCTCAATGGCCCATTCAATTATTCCATGAGCACGACCGGAGGTGAACTTGAGCAGGGAATTTTTGACGAATTACTACTCAACATTGAATCTATATAGGTACTAACTACTAGTTTGTCTTTTTAAACCAAAGTATATTTGTGCTTTAACCCATTTGACCCATAAGTCTATGAAAAGTTTAGACGAGTTTATTTTGTAAAAAACTTCAACTTGAAAAGTTAAAAATTAATTAAGAAGATTAACGAATTTCCGGCACCTATCAAGAAATCTCGAACGGCATTATATTTGATCAAAATTTATGATTAATTTGTTTGATTAATGAGCAGTGCGATCACACGATGTTGAAACACATTTTAAGAGAAACCGTCGTCGATTCGTACTTGAATATTTTGTTCTTGTATTTTAAGCAGTCAACGGTGTTTCTTGAAGTTAGTTTAAAGTCAACGAATGAGTTTTTCGTTTTATGACATCGAAATTGTTCGAAAGCTACTTATTAGCTGCAAACAAGTTAGAAAAAAATGTGTTCAGTTATACTGCCATCATCTTGAATCCGTCGGTGATTCCTGCCTATGCTGACTACTGGTGTTTCTCCATTGTGGAGAACATTTTAAGAATTGACTGCTCTTTTTATGGGGACTTTTATGGACATTTTCAAAGTAAACATCAAAGAGATAATGGTTGCTAAAGGTTGTTAGTTATGGAATTAAAATGCACTAAGAATAGATTTAGCTTGAAGTTTTACCATGGTTTCCCAAGAACAAGCTTCATCAGAAATGAAGATTCACAAACAAATTTTAATATCACTTTATTCGTGGTTTTGACTAAAAACTTTATATTTCCCATCACTATAAGAAACAATAGGGGCTGAGGTAGAGCAAAATCAAGTTGGCATTTTCCTATCGCATATTTAATTTTATTATAATTAAAATTATTCGATTTTTATTAAAATAAGCGAATATATGAAACACAAACGCCTTCTTCGGCAGACAACGAGCAATTCTCTCGCGTGTATTCTCGTTCCTTTTTAAAACCTTCATATTTTCCCAGGGTTGCTTAGACATATTATATAAATATTTATCATTAATGCTTCTTCGAGTAATTAGTCATTTTACAAATTATTAGAATTCTCATTAAAAGTCACTGATGAGGTTTTCTGGCAAAAACCGAAATAGCTACATATGTATATGATCTGCCCATGTGAGCAATAATTCTAACTATTTGTTGTTGTACACAAAAAATTACTTTGTTCCAGAACTAAAATAGACAGCTACTGTCATTTCTCTTTGGCATGTAAGTCCGAATAATAAACTATTCTATCTAAAAATTAATTTGTCGAAAAAATAAACTTGTATAAATATTTACTTTCATATGCAATTGCTTTTGTTGAGTTGCTTAACAATATTCCATTGTTGGATAGTGTTATAAGTGATTTTTGATTGAGTGTGATAGGCTACAAAAGACTATAAATGAAAATCTAGAATTTTGGAGCTTCAGGTTCTTGATGAAGATTGTCATTTAACTGCTTATAGGATAACTTATTGCATGAATTGTAGCGATTGTAAGTAGCTCACAAACAACACCTGCTTTGTATGTATGTACATTAGTTATACCTTTTCATGCATCATCTTTAGGTTAGGTTAGGTTAGGTTAATCTGGCTGCCTAAGAAGAAGGCCATGCATAGACCCTGTTGGGTCCCTAGCGATACCAGTTGGAGTTCCGTTTAGGAGTTGTCAAAGTAGTGATCTGCCAGAATTTTGATGTTTTTCACAAATTTCCAAAGAGGCTTGATGCCCAGTTTCGAGATCGGCTCGAGCCCTGAGAAGAATGGTGCTCCTAAACAAGTCAGACGAGTTCTAGCGACGGCGGGGCAGGAGCACAGTATGTGTTCCAAGGTTTCCCTGCTGCCAGGACATGCATCATCTTTATTACATGCAATTTTTTTTACTAGCTGTTCTTCTTGGGTTCAAATTTAGTTATGGAGAAAAATGTATGCTTATCAATGATTGCGAAAAATAGAAGCATGCATAGCAGCAGTCATCGTTATGCCGCGCAATTGTTTACTTTTATGATTTCAGGCTGATTTGACGTAAACAAATACAGCTGTTGAGATGCCTACTTGTAGTCGATAAGGGAAAATCGAGTGGGCGGTATATTGGGGGCAGGCGGAGACAGAGAGAGAGAGAGAGAGCGCTAAAACTTGAGCCTCTTCAGTGAAAGCGACACACAACGAGCTTAGAGCATGCGAGCTCTGGCGAAAGAGAGACCGAGCCCAGATAGTCAAGAGAGCGATGATAAGAAATTCAACTCGAAATTCAAAGAGAGCGCCTCACAAGCGCCAACAGCAACCCCTATTCGGGGATTTGGGGGTGTTTGAGCTAGGTAGCAAAAGTGCATTCAGTGTGCAATCAAAGCGTAGCAACATATGCTGCCTTTATTTTGAGGGGGGCTTGGGGTGGTTGGGTGAATAGCTGGCACGTGGTGAGTTCTACACGAGGTTGTGTCAAAACGGAAGTGGGGCCGACGAAACGTAGTAGCAGGCAAATTGCAAGAGAAGAAGCATGCAAAAGCAAATTGCGGAGCGCCAAATGGAAACATGCCGCCAAATGGAAAAGCAAAAACAGAGCGGCGCGTCTCGGCTCGGCGGCACACTGCTGCGAAAACTGAAACTCACCACGCCGAGGTTAGATGCGTTTGTGCGCCCGTGGGCAGTTTCACAATGTTTCGGTTTGTTGAGCGGAGCGGTCGTTTAAAATTGTGCTTGTGTGTTTTTTCTTTTGTGAAAAATTAATAAGAAAAAAAATATTAAAACGCAAAAATCCGTTGTTATTTCAATAGCAAAGTATCGCGGTGCCGTTAAAGCGGACTAGCGCTAATGAAAATCAATGCGAAAAGTAATTAATCGAAAATCGAAAGCAAATGCATATAAAAGAACAACAAAACCGCTGCGAATTTGCAGCCATCTCATTTTTTTTAACATTCACTAAATTTGCACTTTTAACTACTTTGACTGCATTTCAAAAATTATTCAAATAAAAAATCGAGTAAACAATTGCCATGTAGAAAAATTTGAAATTGTTTGCAAATTCGCAGGCTAACAGCGAAACGTGACAGCAGCGCAAAGAACGTACTACAGCCAAGCAAATACGTGGCTAGTAGAAGAGGCATGCAGTCGCAGTAGTAAAAGGCAAAAGCGTAGTAAAAGTTTATACGTAACTGTTGCATTTGTGTGAACCTTTCACCAACCCCCACCAACCCCCACCCACCCCTTGCCCAATTGTATGTCGCTGTAATTGTAAACGTTTGCGCGCCGTTTGTCGCTTCTGACGCGCGTCCTGCGCGCGTTTGTGTTCGTGACTCGGCGTTCTCGGTCAACGTGGCTGCCTTTGTGTTGTGTGTGGCATTTACGTGTGTGTGTGTGCGCGCTTTTATTTGACATGCTTCATACTGTTCCCGTTGTTGTTGTTGTTGTTGTTTATTTTTATTTCATGTGGCGCCGCTATTTCAATTAAATGCAATTTTCTTTCTGAAGCGCGCCAATTTCGCATACGCGCTTTTTTGAAATGCAGCCAGGCACTTTTGTATTTGTTGTTGTTGTTGCTGTTGTTGTTCCTGCTGCCTGCCTGACTCGTCATCAATTGTGCACTGGAAATCAGTTTTATGCTTTCGTGCGCGCAACGTGTTGCAAAGTGCAAAGCGCCACAGCGGCGCAACAAATTGCATTAAACAATTCACTACTTTTATGCAATTTTTGCTGCTACTCGCCAGTCTTCAAAGGCGCGTATGTGTGTGTGAGTGTGTGTGGGTGTGCTGACGTTTAATGCCCCACAACAGCAGCGGCATCGATTTGTTGAGCATTTAAGCGAAAGGTAATTGCAATTTATGTAAATTTCAGTTAATTTTGAAGCTTTTATTCAAATTTTGAGTGCATACCAAACATAAAATTGGATTCCAAATTACTATGGAAATTTAATGAAAATGTCAATTTCGAAATAATGCTGGCCAACATAGATTTTGTCACAAGAACAAGCTATATTGCTTCTACATAAAAATTTCTCATTCATGAGCTGAGATTTAACAAACAATTAAAATGCTTCAATCAATACTAAATAAAATTTGTCTTAGCATTTTAGAATGATATTCACATTTCTTTAAAAAGTTTTTCCAAATCATTTTAGAATGATAGCAACATTTCTATAAAAAGTTTTGTTGTTTAGGCGGTTGGCGTTTAAACGAATTTACGTTACCTTACGTTACTCATCAAGTATACGACACTAGCTACACGATCTTACTGTGCTATAAATAATGTAGTTTTTTCTTTGCGACAAGCAACTGATTATAAAAATCACTTGAGATTTAATATTATATTTTTAACGAATGTTTATACCCTACACCTATGGTAATAGGGTATAATAACTTTGTGCAAAAATTGTAACGCATTAAAGGAGCCGTCCTAGGTATAGACATAAGAATATAGAAATGCTTAGAATCACTTTCTCTGTTGATTTCCGGTTGTCCGTCTGTCCGTCTGTCTGTCTGTCTGGCTGTCCGTTGGCGCAGGAGAGAAAGAAGGAGTGGTCCGATTTGGACCAAATTTGGCACACAGTCGCAGTGAACCTTCCACTACTTCAAGTTCAGAGATTAGCCAAATTGGTCGAAGGACTCGCCCATTACAGGCCTGTAAGTCCCACTACCTCGGGTTTTTTGCGATCAAATTGCTGTAATTTGTCTAATTACTCATTGAAAAGAAAAAAACTTGGTATTAAAGTTAAGGGTTCAGTCATCTATGTCATACGGGAAAATGGGCGTGGTCCGCCCACTATATAGGCAGCAAAATTTTTCGGGTAAAATGGCTCCCAATCGACTAGTTACGAATATAAAAGAATGAAATTCGGTTCCCAAGTTGATATATAGGTCTTAGATGCCATACAAGAAAATGGGCGTGGTCCGCCTACTATATAGGCGGTAAACGAATAATTCTCTTAACTTCCATAATATATACACCCGGGAGTCCAGATTTGGTTACTTCTTTCCTGGTAGGAATACCTTTCAATTCTCCAGAAATGGGGGTGGTCCGCCCACCATGGGGGCAGTAAAATAAATATCCCGATCACATCTGTTGTACACCTGTCAGAGCATCAATATTTGGCATATATAGTCCTATTAGGTATATCTTATAGTCTGCCAAAAATGGGCATGGTCCGCCCGCTATGTTGGTTGTAATTCAAATGCGCCCACAATTCCAGTGAATTATCACCCTACTTGGGAACATGGTGTAGGGTATTAGGTACTCTGTCGGTGAAACCCGACTGATACTTCCTTACTTGTTTGAAAATCAGTTAATTAATATCTTAGAAACAGATTGAGATATTCCAACTTTTTATATGGCAGCTCACATGTCGAAAAACTCGACGCAAGAAATAAAATAATTCATTTACTTTTATCTGCAAAATTTGAACCGATTAAAAAAAGCTTAACGCGGTTGAAGTCGATAACTTTGAGTTATTTCCAGTTGGTAACGGCTTTGTTTACCCTTAAACATGTAACTTAAAACTAAGCTGGTATGCAGAAAATGTTCAGCTAACGCTCAGCTTTATTACAAAAATGTTGAGCACTATCTTTTTATAGTGAAAAAACGAATTTCTTGAAAACTGATAATGTAACTAGCAAATGAAAATAACTTGAAACCCGTTATAATTACAGCAAAACTATTTTCGTAAATATTTGAAAGGCAAGCATTGAGAATGCCATCTTAATACATTCATATTAGAAAAACGCAAACACTTTCAATATGTACATATGTGAGAATGACTAAAGGCATTTGAGAGTTAAACTGATAAAAAATAGAGCTCAATAGCTTGCGAAAGTGCTTGCAATAATAAATGAAATTTTGAAAATTGTTCATTTAAGTAGCTTTCGAATATGTACTTGAATTATTTTGCATTCAGTTTTTGGTGGAAATCAGCTTACTTTTTTTATATTAAATTGATTTAATCTATAGGTATTTGATTTATTCGTTTAATCGCTTATCGCATTACCAACATACATTTTAAAGAAATGTTAATATCAAAATAAAATGTTTAGAAAAGCTTGGTTAGTATGAACTAAAGCATATCTATTCTTTGTTAAATCTCAGCTCATGCTTGCACTTCACGTTGGCAGCAAATTTTTACTAATAACTTGGGTTAAATGTCTTTTAAGTTGGCCCACAGCGAATTATTTCAATTCTGCAGAGTTTGAACATTTTTCCGCTCTCTTCTTCAATCGAACTTCCTAACAATTACATTGTCATTCAGTTTTGGTAGCTCTTTCAAATAATCACTGTATCTGCCATCGGGGCGTAACAATTGTATCTTCGATAAGGAAACCTTCAAAGTGCCGCTTTATTGGAGAGTAAATATATTGACAATTTAAACAGAAGGCAAATGAATAAAAAGACAGATGGTAAGATGGACAAAAGAACGAACGGAAGTGCTGACGGAAAGAACTATTGAGGCAGAACTGCTGAAGGATGAAACAACAAGTCAACAAATAAAAGAAAATCTGTCCACATGAATGCAATGAAAAGAAATTGGCACAAGGCACATTAATTTAAAATACTTTTGTAGTGTAAATCGTTAGAAAAAGAATGTAGAAAGAGAGAAATGAAAGTCGAGTTAAGTGAACAGAGACGCCTAACAGAATAAGCTGAACAGAAAAGCAAAAGAAAAATTTAACCAAATAGTAAAGGTGTGAAGAAGGAAGAGAATCTAGCGTCTATTCAGCGGCCTCTTTGTGTATGGGTGTATGCGGCATTTAATGGCTGAATAGCTAAATGTATGCAAAGATACACAGAAAGTAGGTAATTAGTTCACTTGGAATAGAAAGCCCAACGGAAAGATAAATTGACATCAGCTTAATTCAAGGTCAAAAGTTTCTTATATTTTCGAATTAAAAATATCCTGCTCTACATTATATTGGATTGAAGAAAGGAAAGCGGTGTTTTTTTTTAGTAAAATAATACTCTTTTTTGTATTCCAAAAATATTTTATTAATCAACATATTGTCACTTCTTTTAACTACCTTTTGCTATTTTTCGGCTGGAACCATAACTCACTTATTGTAGAAATACGGGATTTTTTCTTTAAAAAACTGATGTAGGTGCTTTTCACAGTTCTCTTTTGATCTTTTGAGGTCTATTTTTTCTCAACAATTTCCGTCTGCGATTCCCTGGTGAAGCGAAACGAAATCGTACCATTTTTGAAACCAGCTTTATGTAAATAGTTTAAAACTGTTTTGTAGTTGATCCCCAGGCGATGTCGGTCTTATTTCATGGTCCATATTTTCATGAACTTTTTCGGTGATAGGTCGACCAGAGCATCTTTCACTTCAGAATTCCCAAAACGAAAACCAGCGAATAGAGTACCTTCACCATAAACAGCACAAATCTTTTCACACATCTGTGCCGCATTCTTTCCTTTGTCGTGGTAAAATTGTTGTATCAATGTATTTTTTAGTATTTCAAGCGTAATCGCTGTATGTCAGAAGTGAGAACTTGTTTGGTAGAAGGCCCCGTATCAAGCGATTTTGGCTTGATTCCGTTAAAATTTCGAATGTTTCAATCAAAACCAATTTGAAAGTAGTTTGGTTGAATTAAGTAAAAATTTTTTATTATTCTGTTCTTTTTCCTATCGAAAAAATATTATAAATCTTTATATCAATTTCGTATCTATTCGCATATACATATGTACATATGCACAAAACAACAGATATTTTTCTTTGAAATATAATGAGTTGCTTATTTCTTCTTTTCCAGGCGCAAAACAATTTGAAGTCAATATGCGAGCAAAACAACAACAACAACAACAGGATTACACCGTTGAAGTTCATTAAATCTCATCGACGTTATGAGAAACAATTGAATTGCCATTTAAGCACACACATACAGGCATTTGCTCGAATACACCCACAGACAAATGCATGCATTATGTATGAAATATAGAGCGGCTTATTGAACCATAAATTTATTAGATTTCCGCGTATGTTTCGAGAGCTCGAAACAAGTTAATAATATTCTGCTTTCTTTTGCTTGGCAGAATAGCAAAAGTGTAATAACAGCTTCGGAAATTGTAATGGCATACCATATCATTTGAACGCGCACACATACACACGCAAACTCATGCAACAAAAGAGGCCACATCTACTAAGCAAGCACATGCATATCATTGTGTGTGTGTGCGTGTAAGTGTAGTTGTGCTGAAGGCGCATTCGGCGATTTTCCAATTTACGTGCAAATAAGTGAAAGCAGCGCCGGAGCAAGCGAAGTGAGACGCATAAAAGAAGTGTTTAAAATACAAAAGAATAAGAAATCAACAAAAAAGAATTGAAAAAGCTGAAAGCGGCATTGTGAATGCAAAAAAGCAAATTTCCAATCAAAAAAGTTCAAGTATAAAATAAATTCCATAACAGCGAGAGAAAGAAAAAAGCAAAAAGAATTGCTAGATATCAAATTAAATCAAAATTTCAGATTTAGCATTTTTGTGCGCAGCCAAAGGTGAGTGCAGCAGAGGTGTGCTTCAGCTAACAACAAAATTAAACGCTCATTCATACAAAGAAATAACGGAAAATAACAGTCGCCAGCCCATGCAAACGCCACCGCAAATCCCAAAAGCTTAGCTCAACTTCGGCCGGCATACGAAAAATTCCATAGGCCCACAAAAGGCGCATTAATAAAAGCAACAACAAAACTACACTCTCAACAACAAAATTAAATACAAAAAATTTATATAAAAAAGCACAACAGCTTGAAATATGTCGGAATCAGCGAGTGAGAACAATAGCATCGTCAGCGGCTTTAGCGGCGGCAGTGTCAGCAGCGTCAGCGGCGGCAGCGTCAGCAGCGGTTACTCACATCAACCGTTGCTCCATTCCGGCGACGAAGCCGTTGGCGAGAATAAAATGAAATCACGCCTACGCAAGGGCGCACTCAAGAAGAAGAATGTCTTCAATGTGAAGGATCATTGCTTCATACCGCGCTTCTTCAAGCAGCCGACCTTCTGTTCGCACTGCAAGGACTTCATATGGTAAGTTGAGTAGTTGAGTGGCCTTCGATGGGTGTGCACTGTTGGCCGGCAGCATCTGCGTGGTATAGACGTGCTTTATCTATTAGAGCGGGGAGGGGGGAAGGGAGGGGAGTACACTTGCAAAATTTCGCATGCCAATTCAGTTAAGATTTTCAGTCACGATGAATTTTGTTTAAGCTATTCAAAGTGTTTGGTCAAAAGTTGAGGTATGGCTCAAGTGGCAATGGGTTAAGGTTGTTTTAAGAAAATGTAATGCATAATAACTGAAGTGTTGCTTGCTGCTGCAAGGTCCCCCTTACAAAAAAGTCAAAGATTTCGATTTGAGACAAATCGTTCATTTTTCGTAACAGTCTTCAACTTTGACTTCTTTCCATTAGGTTTTTCATATTTTTATACCCTACACCTATGGTAATAGGGTATAATAACTTTGTGCGAAAATTGTAACGCATTAAAGGAGCCCTCCTAGGTATAGACATAAGTATATAGAAATGATCAGAAACACTTTCTCTATTGATTTCCGGTTGTCCGTCTGTCCGTCTGTCTGTCTGTCTGTCTGTCCGTCTGCGTGTTCGGGAAAAATAGAAAGAAGGAGTTGTCCGATTTGAACCAAATTTGGTACACAGTCACAGTGAACCTCGGGTTAGGTAAAGTGTTAAAATTAGTTAAATCGGTCGAAGGACACGCCTACAATGGGCCTGTAAGTCCCACTACCTCGGGTTTTTTTCGATTAAATTGCTATAAATTGTCTAATTACTCATTCAAAAGAATAATACTTGGTATTTATGGTTAGGTGTGGAGCCTCTGCAAAATACCAAAAAATGGGCGTGGTCCGCCCACTGTATAGGCGGCAACAATTTTCCGGTAAAATGACTCCCAATTGACTAGTTACGAATATAAATGAATGAAATTCGGTTCCCAAGTTGATGTACAGGTCGATGCCATACAAGAAAATGGGCGTGGTCCGCCCACTATATAGGCGATAAACGAAAAATCCTCTTAACTTCCATAATATATACACCAGAGCGTCCAGAATTGGTTACTTCGTTCCTGGTAGGAATATCTTTTAATTCTCCAGAAATGGGCGTGGTCCGCCCACCATGGGGGCAGTAAAATAAATATGCCGATAACATCTGTTGTACACCTGTCAGAGCATCAATATTTGGCATGTATAGTCCTATTAGATATATGTTGTAGTCTGCCAAAAATGGGCGTGGTCCGCCCACTCTGTAGGTTGTAAATCAAATGTACCCACAATTTCAGTGAAATCACACCACTTGGGAACTTGGTGTAGGGTATTACTCTGTCGGTGAAACCCGACTGATACTTCCTTACTTGTTGTATTCATATTTCTTTGTAGTGAACAAAATTTTCTTAAAGCTTGCAAACAAAAATTTCAGTAAATTTAAATATTTTTTTTCAAGTGCAGCTGTAGGTGGCAGCCCAAAAGCCGAATACTTTTCCCAGTGTTCTGCTTTGCTTATTATTCTGGCAACGTGCTCATTTAAGCTGCAATTTTTTCAAAGCCAGGCGCTTTTATGGAAATTTAAATAAATTTCTTTCGTAATGAAGTGCTTAACAAAGTGTGTATTTTATTGTTGTACGCATGTAAAACCTTGGTCAAATCATCGTAGCACGAATGAGAAAAACGTGCTGGCCAATGCCAATGTCGGTGTATCTGTCTTTCTGTCAGCTCCTTTGTCCAGTTGTTCGAAGATAAAAACATTCGAGCTATAAGATACTCATAAGCGTGCTTAATTGTTATCAACAACACCGAAAATTTATTAGATTAGAAACGTGCGCGGTGTTTTTGATGAGTTCTGATAGCCGAAATTGCAGCAGCGACACCCGCAACGGCATTGGGAAGAAGAAGAAGCAGTGTTAGCGAACATGGGAGTGCCGCGTGTCGAAGGGGAATTGCGTGAGTGCATGTCACTCATACGACATGCGGCGCTGGCAAATTGCTATTCCATGTATCATTCCACGGAGAATTTGTGTGCACTGGCAGGAATTTATGTGTATCACTGAAAAAGGTTTTTGTGGTAAATACAAGGAATTAATTATTGATTACTGTTTTGTAAGCGTCTGTCAAGTTTGGAGTAAAGTTTGGTGGCGAGTAAAAACTTGAGCAACATTTTTGGGGGGTTAATAGTTGTGCACTTTTCATGAATGGAAAATGCAAATCAATATTTGAGTAAGACAGGATTGACGTGCGAGAAAGATGAAAGAGTGCGAGAAGAAAGATTGGGAAGAGATTTAGCAAGCTGTGAGGAAGGTTGGCCTATGTCAAAAGTTTGAGTTAAGAAATGTGAGCTGAAAGTCGTTGGAAATAACAGCAGCAGCGAGATTAAGCAAGTCGGAAAGGAAAGTAAAAGAAAAGAGAAAAGTAATCGAATGTGTTTGGGAAGGCGTCAAGGACTTGCAAAGGGTTATAATAATATGTTAGGTTTAGCTGGCTACCTGAAAAGGCCACGCATAGATCCTGTTGGCTCATTAGCTATGTCACTTAGAGTTCCATTAAGGAATGCTTAAAGTAATGAGCTGTCAGAATTTGGGTGCATTTCACATATTTCTAAGGAGGTTTGATACCTCGCTTCGAGATTTGTTCGAGCCCTGACTCCTATATAAGCCAGACGAGATCTAGCGATGGCGCGGCAGAAGCACAGAATTCCGTCCAAGGTCTCCCTGCTACACGCTTCCTGCATTTCGTGCAGTTGTCGTCATTTGTTATACACATGATGGCACCTATGAAGCTCTACATTCTATTCTTTAGAGAGTCAATATAAACCTAGTATTCTTTTCGTCATGGGCCTATAACATGTTCTTGGAGGTCGCACAGATGCTTGGTGGTTATTCCACCAGGCTCTCGTTTTCATTTTTTATAATAATAATAATCTTAATTTAGTAACTTTATAAATTTTTGAAGTTTTGCCTGCATTTAAGCATTGTTTTTTTATCAGCACTTGCAGGCTGCTGTAGACCTAATGTAAGTTTCTAGTGAAAATGGTTTTCATGTGCTCGGTTCTATTCCTAAATTGAAATTTTTGATCCTAAAGAGTTGTTGGGTCATATTTTGTTGTGTTGTTTTGGAGCTTGTCAATTCAAATTCTAAACTAAGCACTTTTGTTGTGAAAAAACATGTACATATATTTCACGAGTTCTCATATGTATTTAGTATCTTCTATAAACACTTTCCACGAAGCAAAATTTTTGTTGGCAGATTCTTCTTTTAAATGTGCAAATTTCCTTTTAATGGCACGCTTTTATTTAAATTGTGGTACTGCGATTGATCAATAACTTAAGACAAAGCGAAAGAAGGCTACTCTGCCGCTACTTCATCTCTTATATAAATTTTGAAAGCCCTGTACTATAAGTACAATAATTTTTGAGCCTCAATGTAGGAATCGTTCTGCTACCCCTTAAATGTGATGCCATTAGTACCCTTCATCGAGTAACTACCTTGCCTGCCTGTTACTGTCACAAATTCAGCAAATATTCTGTTATGATTATTTCAAGTTTATACAAAAATTTTCAAAGCACATCCATACATTCATATGTATGTATGATATCTGCAATGTACATTGGTATGAGATCATGCCATGACATATGCGAAGCACACACACACACACTCACTCAAATAGTGACTTGTATACATACGTTTATGAATTCTATGTGCGCTTTAAGATAGGCAAAGTACTTAGTACAGCGCACGCATACACACACACACATATGTTTGTATGCGCTGTAATTCAAGTGCCTCGTCACGTCACGTCGAGTGGTTGGGGTTTGTTTGTTGCTCCTGCTGCTCCTGCCTGAGTGTGCGTTAAAATTTGTTTGTTTGCTTGTGTGTTTTATTGTGTGCACTTTATAAGCATACACTCAGCGAAATATGCTTCTATAGCTGACAAAAAAAATTAATGCATTTAAAATGTAACAAATATTTGTCTATTTTATTAACAATTATTTTTGTAAATTACAAAAAATTTGATTTAAAAGCCATGACGAGCTATTTTAAGTCTGCAAGCGCATTTTTCTATGTGTATAAATTCCATTGTGTATGTAGAAAGCAACAGCGCCTAAAAGTAGTTTAGCGCACCAAAGCACTGTAAGTAGTCTCAAATGTGGCATATGTCGGCATATATATATATATATGTGTGTGTGTGTGCTTGTGTATGTCATAAAGGGAACGTTTCTAGCTCTTTGCTATACTTTGCACGTTTGTTTACATGCCATTCATTTATTTGCCACACGGCCACGGCGCATTTTCCTGCAGCGCTGCGGTTGCCAGTGTTACTCAGTGTTTGCCTTTTTGTTTGTCCCTCTGTCTGCCAGTCGAACTGTCTGACTGTCTGACTGTCTGCCAGTCTCGTTTGGCACTAGTATCCGTTGCGGTTCATGCACTGCCTTCAGTCGCGCTCATTTGCGACATTATGCAAAATGGTTTAACCGCCTTGCCTGCCTGCAGCCGAAGCCCATTAGTGTGCCTACGTCGGTGTGTGTGTGTGTGCGAGGTCCACCCACACGATCTGCCTTGTAATCTGATGATGTAAATTAGTTGGAACAGTATGCCAAACAATGCTTAAGTGTATGTTTACCATACAAATTAACAAATTCTTGTTTTATGTGTGCCTATTTATATTTTTATTTTTATATTTTACATTTTACATTTGCTCACTTTTCACGCCTGCAAATGGTCTGCTTTTGTCTACACACGTGTGTGTGTGTATGTATGTCTGTAAAATTTAACGTGCGCTTTAGTATGTGCCACTTGTATACTAACGATGGTCATATATGGGCATATGTATGTATGTCAATGTCGTTGTTGTTGTTATAGTTGTTGTCGCTCTTGAAGGGATTTTCTATGCCTTACATTTCAATAACGGTGAAAACTATAAAGTGAAAATCTCTCTCATGAATAGCTAATGTGAAAAAAATGCGCAGTACGTCCATATGTATGTACATACATATGGTGAAATCGAACAATTGATTTTCTGACCAATGCTGACATTCGCACTTTTCCTTGGTATATTTTGTGAAGTGGCCTTAAAATTGTGCGTTTCTTTGAAAGTAAAGATTGAGAAAGATCAATAAAAATGTGTTTAATTAGTAATGACGCAATTTCATCTTGAACTGGTTTTCATACAAAAGTGCTTATTATTTGTCATACAAAAATTAGTTTGTAAGGAAATGTGAGTGAAAAGCTGGCAGCTCTTGGAAGAGGTATAGTCATGACACTACATTGAAAGTATCTAAAATAAGGCATGTTTGTGATTAGCAGAGGTTGAAAAAGGAAATGTATGCTTGTGTGCAAGAGAAACTTCAAAGTTGCCTAACTAGTCAAGAGAGCAGTATTTTGCTAATGACGCAATTTCATCTTGAACTGGTTTTCATACAAAATTGCTTATTTTTTGTCATACAAAAGCTGTGCAACTAGAGTACAGATTATGAAATTAATATAATATCATTTCAAAGTTATTAACTTCTGATGGCATACATGCAAAATTTATTTAATGCAATTTATCAAACAGAGCTTAACTTTCTTACTGACTACTTAATAAATTAACTTATTCAGTGCACGAAAATATTGATAAAATTAAGTTATTTCACTAGAGTTCTTGCATATACTATTCAAATGCATGAGGGAAATGTTTTTGAAAGCACTCCTGCTGGAACTTAGATTAAAGTCTATATTTCGACACACTGAGTTTGCCAGTCTTAAAGAACGAGTAATTGGTTCATTTAGGCTGTAATTGACTCTATGAAAAGGTTCATAAAGTAAAATTTTGAGATCTAAGACCACGCGCAGGTACGTGAAAGTATATTCGAGAAAGCAGCAAAGTACAATTAAGATCATAGCATATATTCCAACATATTCGTAAAGAAGGGTTAAATAAAGCATGCCCATGTCTTACAGCTTTTCTAAATCATCTTTTCGTTACACGTTTTAAATGCAAATTAAGTCTTAATTAAAATTACTCATACCACCTGCATTCTATGTGATGAATTGTGCTTCTCTTTAAGCCATGCTTCAGAACTTGTTGGATTTTCGCATGTATTGCTGGTGTAATATATTCCACATAAATCAGCAAAATTTAATTACAAGGTGTATTTCAAAGCCTTTTGTCTTTACAGTCTTTTTCCTTACCTTCTTTCTTTCAGTAAAGTGCTTTGATTATACCAAATTACACGCACATAAATCTTAATATTTAACTCGTTATTTAAGTGTTTACCCAAACCCGCTTGATTCTATAGAATTGTGCTCATTTGTCTTCTCTCGAAGATACCTTTTAAAACGCCCTTTAAACAAATGAGTGCCATTTATACACCATCCCGCCGCAATCTCCTGCGGTACTTTAACAGCAGGATATCGCAATTTCCTTTGTATGTTTGTTAATTCAATCAGTGCACCTGTTGTTAACATCTTCAGCGAGGCGCTTCCACGCTATTGACAACAGCTGGGATGGAGCGCTACATCTACAGCGTAGCTGAAGTGGCCAAATGAAAGATGGAGTGCTTGTTAAATTGAAAGGTATTTGTTTGCTGTCAGAGAATTTTCGTAAACATTTATATTTACAATCTATGAGTAAACACTTGAAAAATTTGTGTGAACTTGCAAAATTTAGTAAATCGATTGAGAGTAGCTTGGAAAATTGATAGAGTTGGCAAGTAACTAGCTACCTGAAAAAAAGAATTGTTTTGACATAAAACAATATTTACAATTTTTTGTACATATCGCTGACAAAATGTATACAGGCCCTTACAAATATTTTTTACGAAACACGATATTTTTGCCGTTTCTGGTAGCATATATAAAAATGCACCTCCTCACAAAAAATTAGAGTCTTTAAGCCAAAAAAACCAATTTGGTTCAATACACATAATAAGGACTGCTTTAAATCATTGGTACTAGCAAAAATTGATACAGAGCCGATAAATACGAAATGTTGTCATGTTCAAAACAAATTTTGTTCGAGTACAAACATTGAATTTAAATTGGAGTGTAGATTGTATATTTGGAAAAAGATTTGACCATTTCAGAGTACTCAGAGTCATGACAAAAGTTAAAGACGAAGCATAGCTTAAGGCGTTACGACGCTTTCAGATCAAAAATTATTACACTACTGCGGTGCTTTAAGCATTTCGATGGTATTATTGAAGAACTAAGAGCGAAATAAATTTAGGAGAATAGCAAATTAAAAGATTCGTGTTTGAGATATTAAAGCTCTCAGCTTGAGTAAAAGAAGCAATATTAACTCAAGCTTGACTGACGAATCATGCGGGCGACTATTTAAATTTTTTCGATTGCAATACGATTCATTGTTACTCACTATAATGAGCTGAGTTAAAATTGTCAATTGTCATTCGATGTGAGTTTTAACCATACAATATTTTCCTCAGATTTAGTCAAAAATTCACTATATTATTAAGAAGTAATGCTCTTTTAAAGCATAATTGCCTTCTTAGTGAAGTGACCTTATAAGAGTTTCCGTATTTTCCCTTTAGGAAAAAGGAACCCTAATGGCTGATGGTTTAGCCAAACTAAAACCCGTTAGTAAGTTAACTATGGCTACTAAGTAGAAAATTAAAGTGTTATGAATTAAAAAAGGAATAGAAAAAGGCATAAAATCCAAGCAAAGCAGACATTGTTGGAAAATAGATACGCTGCGTTATAAGTCAACGATGGGATCTGCCAGTCAGCCTGTCTTCCGGTGCATGGTTCAGTAAACTTTTAAGGTATAAAATTGATTTTGCATTATTGGAAAATTGACACTTTTCAGGCCTGAATGGAGAGGGAGAAAATAAAAAGGGATCCGTTGAAGACGAAAAGTGCTAAAAATGAAAATAGCAAAGGAGAGATTAACGAACAGGGCATGGCAGGGCGGGGCGTAGTGCAGCTGAGCACCAGCAAAGGCCAATAAAAATTGTGTGCAATAAAAAACACACACACACATACACACGAAGTGCATTCGACTGTGAAATCGCGAGCCAGCGCGCGTGTTTTGAAGCATGCTTTCAGGTGGCACAAAAATAAGCATCATGTGTGAGCAAGCAATGCCAGCAGCTGCGAACGGAAGCTAAAATGAACGGATGAAGTTATTAAAAATAAATTAATTTCCATTATATATAGATGCATATATATATATTATATTCATGTTTATAAATTGCGCATATATTAGAGCTTTTGTGGCCTAGAAGCGGGCAGTGTTAGCTATACACTTAATCCTCGATTTACACGGTTCGTCAGCGTCAAAAAAGGTCGTGTAACAAATAATCATGCAAAAAACCCATTTTCTCTTGTAAAACTATCTACTCTTTCCAATATTGAATCAAAATCGTGCAATAGAAAATATCGTGCAAATTAAACCATTTTCGATGTGAATTTCCTAACTCGTTTCATTAAAAGTTTCATTGGACCCTTTAACATTCTAGTGGAAATATTTCACATCGTAAGCTGTTATGCAGCAGAGAAAACGAAATTAAAGATCAATTTAAAAAAAAGAAAACTCATGGGCTCAATTTAAGTCAATGAAAGTAAAATATGTTAATAAGAAGCAAGAATTATTTTCCAAGTCACTTGCTCTTTCCAAACCCCGTCGAATTAGGTTTACGGTGGAAGCAGCAGTGCCATAAATTCTGCTTTTTCCTCTCTTTCGTCATAACTGTTTTCATCTAAAGCTTTAATAATTTCACGTGTAGAAAGAAATTCGTGTTAAAAACCTAATTGTGGGATGTGTAAAAAGAGGATCAAGTACTATGGTTTGTATTTTAGAGATGCCACTGCCGTGAACACGTACAGCTACCTATAATTATTCAAAAGCAGGTGCAAATTATATGTTAAAGTATTCACGTGTAGCCACATTCCACTGTTACTTTCACTAACACTCAAATACAGCGACTGGCAAGACAAGAATACAAAATTTTGTTGAGAAAATTTCGTAATTTCCGTACGAAAAATATTAACAAAATATTTGTTTATAAACCTTTCATAAGCTCGCAAAATGTAGCAACTCTAAGGTATTGCATTCTAGAATTAATAGGAGTCAGGCTATAGCTATCTATCGATGAATATATTTTTTTGATAGCAAAGCTTATTTTCTACAATTTGCAAACATTTAAGTGAAAATCAATTCATTTGAAATGAGTCACTTTCTGTGCTACAATGCAGACTGTGTAAGCAGAAAGCAATCGTGATTTATCAAGAAGCTTCGATAAAATTTTTCTATCCAACTTGAACTTGAATCAAAATAGAATATGTATTACTAACTCATAATTGGCCGCAGAGAATCTCTTAAAGCGCCACTGCTACGCACGCGTTTTCTAGGGTTCAAAATGTCAAGTGTTGTCAGTGCCTCCTCAACTTGGTTCTGCCCGCGAAAGCACGGCCTCCCGCGACTTCTTCGTACGCTGTTGCTGTTATTTAAATAAATTCTTGCACATATTCAACGAAATTATTCCATTATGCATGAGTCGGGAACGCTAGCGCCGTTTAAGTTGAACATTTAGCTAACAATTGCATATTTTCAGGCTTACAGTTTGTGTATAAGTATAATTTGTGCTTTATATGTGAGTCGGGAACGCTAGCGCCTTATAAGCAAAACATTTTAATAAGAATTGCATAATTGTTTACAGTTTGAGAATGAGTATGAGCCTGGAACTATGCAACAGTTTTTATAGATTTATGCTTTTAAATCCTTTATCTTTTTTCATGTGACAGCTGAAATAATAGTGCAAATATTTGTTTTGCAATTTTGTTGCTCACTGTATTTATTCTTATAAATATACAGCCATTAACATATGTACATGTGTGCATATTTAAGCATGCATAAATAATTTTTTGTTATGTTAGTAACCTTCGCAAAAATGCTACAGCAGCGCATTTAGTATACATTCACACACACATTTCGCCCTTCTGCCTCCACGTTGGCCTTTTTACTTGCTTGCTCTTCCTTTTGCTTTGCCCTTCTTCCTTCCTGCTGTTTGTTGTTCATATTTTTGGTACCAAAGTCTGGCACATTTTATCGTAAGAACAATCTGCTTTAAGGCATTCCAGCCTGGCGTGTAGCGTCACTTATGCCTAAAAGCATGCAATAAAAAACGCACAATATTTTTGAGTTTTATCGCAGGCATGCAGGGCGCCGGCAATCGGAAAAACATCGAGGGGCGCGCAGAAGTGGCTGACGTTCGCGCGTTGCGTGCGCGGTGTGAGCTGGAAATTTCGGTGGAATTCGTGCGCTTATCATAGATTTGCGTGGTGGGACGCACGCAAAATGCTACTTTCTGTGAAATTTGTCACAATTCAAACTTTTTTTGTTGCCTAATTTATGGCGTTTCACTCTGATTGAAAATGTTGATTGCAAAATCATTTTCAATTGGTGGGCTTCAATGCTGGCATTTATGAAAACGACGCCAGACGAATCACAGTAGGCGTAGACGGCAACGAGTTTTTTTTTAGCAATTGAAAATAATTTCTTATATTATTTTTATTGTTGTAGTGTGAATAGCAGCTTTCAAGATCAAAAACAAGCAGACATAAAAATGCTTGATGTTTTCTTTATTGAATAATTGAATACAAAAAAAGCAGTCAAGTGCGAGTCGGGCTCGCTCACTGACGGTTCCGTACCAGAAATACCCTTTTTAGCCTTCGAATTTAGTTTCTCTTTGCCCGTCTGGTCACACAATTTTCGACATTTTGGCCTACATCTTCGAAACCAATTCACCTAAAAATATGAAAAAAACATTTTTGGAATCCACGGACGTAGCCCTTTCTAATGATATCCCACAATATGTAAACAACAAAAATTTTTCGTTGAGGAAATTTTTTACTATAGTAATCTTAAATAAAATTAAAAAAAATAGAAAAACAAATTTGTCGAAAAAGGTTGCAGTTTACCAGTAATCTATGACTAAAGACCTACTAACTGTGATTTTATCAAAATTTTAGCTTAAGAAATGTAGAAAGCCAGGGGGGGTATGGTAATTTTTTCGACATTTTGTGCTATATCTGCGAAACCACTTCACCGAAAATTAAAAAAAAAATCATCTTTGGAATCCATGGACGTAGCCCTTTCTAATGATACCCTACTCGATATAAACAACAACAATTGTTTTCTGAGAAGGTCATCTTAAATTAAAAAAAAAAATAAAAAAATTTTAAATTCGAAAAAAGGGGCAGCCATTCAGTCATGCGTGATCCAATACCTAGTAAGCCTGATATTCTCAAAATTTTCGGTTCAGAAATGGTGTGTTCAGATGGGATCATGTGGGGACAGGTCTGTTTTAACCTGATTTTTAACTATATCTTTCTAACCCGTTTACATATAATTAAAAAAATATATATTTTGTAATCTATGGATGTAGCCCTTTCTAACGATATCCCACACGGTACGTTTTAAAAATATTTTTATTTCTTTTGTCCGACCCGAAAACCTTAAAAAATTATAAAAAAATATTTCTAAAAATATTTCTTAACTTTTTATAGTGAAAATGTGATAAGATTATTAAGACCTAACATCGTGCCAAATTTCAGGTTTCTACGATTAAAAAAAGGTCGTTTTATATACACACTCCCAAAACAAAAGTGACCTTATAAGTGTTCCCGTTTTTTCCCTTTAGGGGAACGGAACCCTAAAAACTGTAAAAGCCGCAAACATTCAAGAAAAATGCGACTGTAAATGCTGTTTTATAAAATAAACATGATTTTTACTCAACTTTTGAATGACGTCGACAGTGTGAACATTTTGAGGACTTCTTCATAATCACTACGCATGAAAGGACACTTTGTGTAGCCGATTCCTTGAAATAATTTTTGCCAATTCTACATAAGACGTAGCAACTGACGTTTTCCAGTGGCGATATCAGTGGCCAAAAACCACAACGAGCTAGGTAGGTAGGTAGATGGTGGGAAAAGGTGGTCGTCTCAAGGACACCACTTAGGCCAACAGGCCCATTGTGTTACCACGTGAGGTTTTCACTATGCACTTGCCATGTATGGGAGCCACAAAGTGGCTCTGGTACTATATTTGTCGATATGTCCTGGTGGCGGGGAGCTAGGAGAAAATTGCGTTTTTAATGTCATCGTGTTGAGCGTATATAAATTTGCTATAAAATGTTCATGTTTGTATCTTTTATAGGACGGCAGTCATCCATAAAAAATAATAATAGCTTTAGAAGCTTTACAGTGAGAATTTGAAACTATAAACTGCTCTCATAAAAAAATTGAAAAACAGACTTAGGCAGCTATGACTTTCGACCACAGATATGCATGTATATAGAAGCTACTTCTATTGAATTGGCTTTTCATTCGTGCAACTATCAGCGATTCGGCTTTAACCCCGCTGTCAGTCTTCGTTAAGCTGCCGACGAATTTTGTGGCCCAGAGGCAGCGCAAAATGCAAATTCGTCATTTTATGTGCGCTGAAATGTGGCAAGTGCGCATTCGTTGCACGCTCGCACTCACATGCAGACACATACATAGGACACACATGCACACATACACACACGTCGCTGAATGTGCTTTGGGGCCGCTGGCCAAAAACCGCAAAGCACTTTTACAGTTTTCGTGTTCCGCTTTTTGCTCATTGCTGTTCGTCGTGGTTTGCATGTGTAAGTGCTCGTGTTCGTCTGTGTGTGTTGTGTAATTTCATTTTCCACATGCTAAATTGCTGCCACAGTGACGCTCTCGCTGTGTTGGAACAGTATGAGAATACTAATTTCACCTATGAGAATTTTCCATGAATTTAGCGCACGTTTTTCGTCTTTTTGCATTAAAGTTTCGCTACCGTTGCAATCTCATACTGTTAGTATACCAGTTCATATGTATATGTATGTGTGTTGTAGATGCGCGTACAAAAGCTAGTAAAATAGGCTTGTGTTTAAGTAAAAAAAATTACAAAATAATGAATGCCAAAATTTCAACAATTTAATGCTTTTGGCGTAGTAAAATATATGACGCATCGTACAGAGCTTTTTTATTATAAAGAAACCCAGGTCTTATGTCTTATTCCCGTTTGAAAAATGTTCGATAATAGTGGTCTTGATGAAAACTCGTTGAACTCATAAACTCGACGGATTTCGAGGCAGTTTTCATGAAGACTTCATTTGATCTTAATACAAACTTACGTGGAAATTAATCAGCAATTTGTGAAAGGCACAACAGAAGTTAAATGATACATGAAATAAATCGAAATTAAAGAATCAAATTAAAATTTAAACGAAAAGCCATAAAGAATTCATAAAAATTGCCTTTAAAACATTTGAAGGCATTGAAAACTTTATTCAATTCATGCCAAGCAACTTGTTGCAGTTCATTTTGGAGGCTTTCAAGCCAAACGAGCTTTGAGCGTCTTTCTGGAACTTCTCTGTAGACGCGGATTATTTAAATCGTAAGCATTCAGATGTTTGGTGTTTGATGCGCAGCATGGCGTGCGCTTCAACCAGACCTATTCCAAAAAACGACAAATTTGCTTGAAATCTGTGGTCATATGCAATAACGACTTAAGTCGACTTAAGACGAAATTGAGTTGACGTTACCACTGTATTCCTGACGTTGATGCGCATATTTTGTTCAAACCCCGGTATCTGTACCCATCTCAGAAAAAAAGTTATTTAAAAAAAACACATGCACTTATGTACATGCACTTATGTGCATTTCAAATTTCAAATTGCATTTTCTCGAAACAGTTGTTTTCGACTTAAGTCGTTATTGCATATGACCACAGAAATGCTTCTCTGTGCGGCGCCATCTTTCGCGACTGTCCGGAAGGAATCTTCGCCTAGAAAAGCCGTAAACAATATTAATTAAAAGCGCATAACCTTCTCTGACTCCACTAGAAAATTGTTACTTACTACGACGCTGACAAAAGCGACGCGAAAGAGCAGCAGCAGCCAAATTGCACCAACATCAAGAACTATATTTTTGTTGCTGCTGCTGTTCCTGCGAATAGCTGCAACATTAAATAATGTTGGCGGCAACGGGACTGCCAATTTGCCATGCCTGCCACAAAAGGAAGTACAACTTTTGCTAGTAAAAATCACTGAAACGTGCGAGGATATTGCAGCAAAATGTTATGCACTGCTGCACGTGCAACATGCAACATGCCGCAGCGTTGGCAGACAGGCACTGGCAGCAGGCGCATGTGCCTCTAGCGGCTGTTGTTGCAAAGTTTAATTAGTGCAGCAAATTGAATTTTATAGCATGGCAAAAGGTTTTGCCTACTTCGCTTGTTGCTGCACGTGACTGGCGTCGGCAGCAATTCGAGCCTGATGTGGCAACAAACGTTGCAAGCAATTAAAGTTCTGTTCACTTTGCTGCACTCTAAAGCAATTGCGTGAACAGCTGATTGTCAGCGGCAATTGCAAATGTGCAGTGCTCAAGCACACTCAAGCAAAAGTGTTAAGCCCCTCCCACATGAAGTTTTGCTGGCGTAATCTTTGGCAGCAGCAGCAACAGCAACAGACTATTTTGAATTTAAGCTTAGACTAGTTTGATATTGCAGTAGGCTCATTCAGTCTCGAACTGAAAGGTCTTTATATCTGTATGCTTTTACTAATCCTAATGGATGTACATAAATATATACAACAGCTCCATTCACAATCTAGTGCAAATGGTTTTGTATCGTTCAATTGCAAGATAGTAGAGTTTATTTTTGCTTTTCCCTTACAAAATATACAGAGATACAAATGCAAAACTTTTTGCACAAATGCAACACTTACAATCCATAGTATATATTTATTATGAGAATGCAATACTGACAGCCGTTGAAAGAGAGCAAGAGAGAGAAAAAGAAGAAGAAGAAGAAGAGGGATCCGAAATTTTAGAAATTTAATTAGAATGAGAAAAAGAAAAGCATGAGAAAGAGCTTGCATTGCAGCTTCATCTATCAAAGAGTTCACTAATTGTTCTTTCAAGTTTTCTTTCAATATAATCTTCATAGGAAAAATTCCAGTAGAAATCAATTTTTCTTCTTACCCATCAGCTATGAATTTCATGCTTTGCAAAAAGTGAAAAAACCGCCAAATG
Source organism: Neria commutata (assembly GCA_963457695.1). Lineage (NCBI taxonomy): Eukaryota > Metazoa > Arthropoda > Insecta > Diptera > Micropezidae > Neria > Neria commutata. The sequence goes on from OY735247.1 coordinate 31,781,217, forward strand.
TTATTATTGCAAAAATTTGCAATAAATCTCTAATATTTTATAATAATTTTGCTACTTTACAGCAACAAATTTTCAAGCAAGGACAATTTTTCTAGGTTTACCCGTTATGCATCATTGAATAGAGCGCATGGCCGAAAAGCAAGCAAACGAGTTCATAAGAGTATTTTTCTGGTTTTTAGTGCCTTTCTGCAAGATTGTCTGCTATTTGTAGAGAAATAATTTTTAAGGGTTCTTCCACAATGCCTCATTACGGCAACTTTTTGGAAAGTTTTTCTTTCATATTTTCGGGCTTGGCAGCTCGGAAGCTTGGCACATTTTGTATTTTATCTCATTTTCCTTTGGGTCAGTTTGCCGCTTTGACACTGTCACTTCCGTTTCCGATTGAGCGCATATTACCGCGCATCATACAGCTAGCAGGACAGCAAAGTTAGAAGAACATCTTGTCCTTCTTGTCCTTAAAGTGGATTGAGCTAAGCTTGAATTATAAATATTTTGAAAGAGACAACGTAAAGGGTTGTTTTTTAGGCGGGTAGAGTAGATATTAATGCTGTAGTAGATTTCGAATTAATTTCCAGCAGAGATTTATTCTTTTACTCAACGCAATCTCAAAGGCCTATTTTGACAAAAAAATAAGATAAATGTTATCAGATCTATGCAATATTTATTTCAATTATTTTAATAATTATTTTAAGCAATTTTAACAGCTCTGAAGCTTGAATTGAACAGTAACCCAGAGTTTAGCTTGCTTTGCAATCCCAAAAGTTAAGAGCAAGAGTATTTAAGTAAGTCTTTATAGAATATTCTACTACATTTCATTTCTACATTACTTTTGTGTATGCATATCGACTCTAAATACAAAAGAGTCATAACTCAAGATTTTCCGAAATAAATAAAGATTTTCCATAAATCAATTCATAGCAAAAATCTCCAACAACAACAAAAATTTATTTCTCTTCATTATCTAATTTAAATGGAAAGAACCCTTGTGTCTGTTTTTATGTTAGTGTGCTCAAGAAAAACCGAGTTGGGACTCTTTTGTAATTAGGGTGAGATTGATTTATTTCCCATATGTATTTCTCTTAGATAACTTTTCCCCATATACCTACCCCCTCTACAAAATCAATGGCGAAAGTAGCATTCAATCCAGGGAAAGTTTTGAATACGTTAATTTTATACAATGCTACTTATAGAGCTTAGCAAAGGCGCACTCAGAATAACAGTTCCGAAGCTGTCAAAAGTTATGGAAATAGAAGAAATTTGACTGAAGTATTGTGGAAAACGTATTTATAAAAGCCTCTAAATATTTTGAAATGCTTTACAGTCAGTCGAATGAAGACATTACGAAAATTATTCAGTTGTTATCAAAATTTATAGATATATAATATATGGATATATAATACTATATTCAATGTATGATGACCTCAAAAACTTTGACCATTCTAAATATAATAAATTCTCGTGTGGTTGCTCGAAAAAGCTTTGTCCAAAGATTTTGCTATTAACAGCGTGATATGAATATTGCCACATTTACATAAAATAAATATTCCTCGTTATAATAGCTTGCAATTTCAGCTTTAATCGCGATATAAGAAATGCGGCAATTATTCTATAAATTTGTTTGGCTTCGCTTTTTGTTTATGCTGTATAGATTCTTCTCAAGCAGAAAGCCAAATTGTTTCAGCAGAAAGCGCTCTTTTGCACCTTGTCCTTTCGTGGCCGTCGTTTCATTTCTTTGCTCATCTGCGCCTTGCTATTTTATATTCATATTTTTGTGTGTTGTGGTTGTAGCTGTGCGTTTAAGCCACGGCAACTGGAAATTGTGGTTTCATTGAGCATGAAATTAAAGCAAGCCAAGCAGTTGCTCATTAGCATAAATCCTCAGTGGAGACTGGCATACCACGAAAAAGTACCTAAAGCTTGGTGTGAATGATTGTTATCTCGTGGGGGTTGGTCGGTAGCCTAGAATTATGCAACGTATAATAGATTGCGAATAAAAAAAAAATCTGAATTCCCAGAAGGTGAAAGTAGAATTTTCTTGATTGTTAGCCAGCAGCAGTCCTCAGCACTGAATGGGCGATTTTCTTCCGTTGAGCCTTAATATCCGAGGCCACAAACCATAACCGACTAACTCGTGTTAGGACAAATTAAGTTTTTGATGCCATCGTGTTCAGTGCAACATTTACAATAATTTCAATAATTTTTGTTTATGTTTTCTACAGAAGTTAGTTTAAAAAATACGCTTTCAATAGATGAGACATTATCGGCCCCGTCACGCTCATTGAAAGTGGACACGATTTAAAAAATTGCAAAAGAGTAATTTTGCGCCTGAAACTTGGCAATCAATAGCATTTCTTAGCCACATGCCAAGCCCACATACTCACACACAAACAACTGGCAACATTTCAACACGTTACAGTCCGTTTATCTTTGTACTAGCTTGTGGCATGTGAACTTCATTGCTTTGGCAAACAGTGGCACGCCATGCGCTCTTCTCTTTCCTTTTGTGTTTTTTACAATTTTTCCATTTTCCGCCTGGATTGTTGTTCATTGGCAACATGCATGGCGACATTGCGCTCGTGCATGCACGTACAAATTCTGCTACATGGTCATTGCGCCTGGATGCATGCAAAGCTCAATTGTCTGCCTGTTGTCACAGCGCTTTAGATTCCACTAATGTCTACTGATATTCTTGGTTCGTTTCCAGCAAATGACCAAGTCAACTGACCATATGTGTTTGTTTTGCTTGAGCGTGCTTCACAGTGCCTATAAGTATGCTTGAAACTGGCAGAGCTTCAACAATTCAGGCTGTTTCGCCTACGTTGCTCAGTATGCCCCGCCAGCTGCAATTTAGCCTATTCATTGTATGTCAAATGGAAAGCAACTGAAGTGCTTTTGTTGCAGATTAATCTATCAAATTATTAGTATCAAAACGCTATTTTCGAATTTGCATGTTTTCATTGCATATTTATGTGGGCAGCTTTGCTGGACATTTGTTGTGTGTCGAAGGCGACTTCGGTACTTTGGACAACATTTTCGCTTGCTGGGATTTAATGCTTCGGAGCTGAATGGAGAAAGGGAGCAACGTGCGATCGGAGGTTAATGGGAAATGGAATAAAGTTGCTTTCGTGCTGCCAATTCGTGTTAACGTCACAGTATTTCCATAAACAAATTTATTATAACTTAAATAATTGTGACATACTTTTAGGCACTTTATAAGCTCATAACTTATGTTTCAGTTAGACGTAACTTAACTTGACTTAGTTTCCGTAGAAACTTAGTTACGGTATAAATCAGCTGATTCTCTATTGACAATTCCTGTGTTCAAAAGTAACCAAGGTTACCACTTTTTTTCACTCAATGACAATCACTGGTATTATATTACGATTTGTGTGGGCAATGTAAATAAGTCAATACAATTTTCAAAATATAATATAATAATGATTTGTACATTTTCTTCATTTGAAATTCTGGTTTCATTCTCTATTTTCATAAATTTCATTTGATTTAATTTTCAAGGCTGAAAACCATTGCAGTGGCAACGTCGCTTGCTGTAGAGCATTCCGCTCACTCTCTCCTTTGAGGTAGTAACTTAACTTAGAAACCTAAAAGCTGCAGCTCTATAAATGTCCCAAGTTAAGTCATGTCTTGAGTGAGAGAATTTCCGTATGGCAGGTTGCACCAAGTTAAGTTAAGTTACGGCTAAGTTATGACTAACTTGGCAATTATAGATATTTTATATTTTATTTTACAACATGCCGTTAATTAGTGGCATGTATACTTGCATAATATTTGCACTTGTAATTTCATCATTATGTAATCATAGCAGATTAAAAACCTTTCGAAAAATGTGGCCGCAATTTGTTGCACATTCGTGACTCTTCTAATTGCCACTTGTCAGCAGAGGCCTGGTATTCCAGGCAGCCCAACTCTGCTTCTAATTAAATGGAATGTTTCGGTCAGTGGCCACTGGCGTTCTATCAAAAGGTCAAAAACACAATTTATACTTGCATCTTTTCTAATTATAAATGGTTAACCAAAATTTCGAAAGTAACAATTCTGCTTCGGTTCTACACACACTTGAGCCTAGATTAGTGCAAGTGTAAGCTGGCACAGAGAAAGACATAAGTTAAGACAAGTTGGCAAAGCCTTTTTGAGGCAAGCAACCAAAATTCTGGCGAGATTTCTAATATCATGTAGAAAAAAAAATTTGCGCCTCGTTACTTTGGGCACTGAGGAAAAGAATAATCGGCAAACAGCAGCGAACAACTAGGCAAACAACTTGTAATGCAAGGACAAAATGCTCAAGAGATAAAAGGGTTTCCCCTGGTGCTGTGTGGGCTTATGCCGGCGTGGAGTGTGTTAACTGCTTTGTTTTTGGCTAAACTGTTTGCTTTGGTTTCTGCATACAAAACAGTTTGTGCGGCATGTTTACCTCTTCGGCTTAAGCTGCTGCTGAACTCGGCTAAAGGCAGCGCTTACCAAACATTTTTTGTCTTTTCGTTAAGAATTCTGACTGCTTTTATGGCAGAAATAAAAGACTGTATAAAAAATTTATTCCATTGAATGCTTTAAAATAATACTAGTACATAGATGTTCTGAGTTTGGGAAACGCTGCTGTAGGGTTTAAAACAATCTAACTCAGCTGCCTGCATTATTTATTGCTTTATATTATTTAGGTTCTGCTTGAAAACTTGGCTTAACATAAAATATATTATAGTACTTAGAAGAAGAACAAGAAGTAGAAGTTAAGCAAGCTCAAATGTAGCTACTCACGAAAGAATATAAAATGCGTTGTAGTTGAAAGCAAAGCAACAGCAATTAAAAGCAACAAATGAGTGCAATTGAACAAAAAAAATTGTGAGAGAAAGTTTACATTCCACTTTTGCGAAGAAGGGAACTATGTGCAATGTATTGGTGATGTTTGGCGGTAGGAAGGCGAAGGCATATACGCGTATAGGCGCATGAAAGAGTAAGAAGAAGAGCTTTACTTGGAACAAAGTATATATTTTATGGTTTTATTGAGCATAATAAATTTATAAATGTTCCACGTAGCGCCCATTCTTTAAATTTCTTCTTTCACCAGAAGTATCGCGCCGCTTTGCGGCGACTCTCCCACTTTTTCCTCGTAGCATTTAGCATTAAGGTGGAATTCTAAATGATGCTTATAAAAATACAGAAAAAATTGTCACAGAATTTTATGTTTAAATTGAAAGAATCAGTGAAAATCGCATACGAATTTTTTTTCTAAGAAGAATTTAATCCATGCATATATATTATATAATATAATATATTACATCAAATATTACAAAAAACTGGTAAAACTAAGGTTTCATTGCCGGGCTTTCAGTTCAAGCTTAGCTCAACGAATAATATTAGCTTTTATTCTGGTCCACTTCTAAGTTCTCCGGCAAATTCCATTATCGAATTTGTCTTCTCTTTGGTCTATCTGGTTTTTGTAACCCCAATCCCTACCACAAAGTAAAAACGAAAAATAAATTAAAATATGACCCCTCGATATTTAATATTTATGCAAGTTACTAATATTTTGACTTCAATTAAAAACTTGCTTACTTAATTGAACTTATTTTAATTTCAAACGAAATCTAACCGAACACTGAAAATCTCCGGCCATTTACATTGCTTAATGTTCAGGAGTACGGCTACTATTAAGATCTGCCAATGTGGCTATTTTTATTAGTTTTGTTTTTTACCCCTGTTATCTTATATTTTTCGCAAACTTCTCTTTCGCTGGAAAAATTACTAAATAGTCCAATAACCGTGGCTATACGGCGAGAAGTTTTAGCGGTAAGCCACCAAAATGTAATACCTTTTACATGAAAGTGGAATGAAAGGCATTACTGTTGTTGTGCAGAGAACAAAACGACAACAATGCAAGTCTATGCTAACATTCTCTCTCACTCTCATCTAATGTTGCCCAAAACAATGCTGTGCAAAAACAATGTGCAAAAACAATGCTCCATTAATGTAAACAAAGAAACGGTAACTGAATCATAACATTGCATGCGCAATAGCGTTTTATTTAATAGTATGACCAGCAGTATCGCGCCGCTTTGCGGCGACTCTTCCACTTTTTTCCCCAAGCATTCAGCATTATTGTGGAATTCTAAATGTTGCTTATAAAAATGCAGAAAAAATTGTCACAGAATTTTATGTTTAAATTGCAAGAATCAGTGAAAATCGCATACGATTTTTTTTTTCTAAGAATAATTTAATCCATGCCTTTTCCGCCCCGTTTCTCTTAAGTTACAATATCTCGAAGAATGGTGGAAATTTCACAGACAGTTTTACAATCAACGGTTTATCCCGAGTGATCAGAGTAAATAAAGAAAATAAGAACGTTTGAAATGAATATACTATGAAAGTAGTAACACAGCCGCATTCTTTACAGAAATTAGCAACCTAAAAAATAATATATTACATCAAAAACAAGTAAGGAAGAATCAGTCGGGTTTCACCGACAGAGTAATACCCTACACCATGTTCCCAAGTGGGGTGATAATTCACTGAAATTGTGGGTGCATTTGATTTACAACCTACATAGTGGGCGGACCACGCCCATTTTTGGCAGACTACAAGATATACCTAATAGGACTATACATGCCAAATATTGATGCTCTGGCGAGTGTACAACAGATGTTATCGGCATATTTATTTTACTGCCCCCATGGTGGGCGGACCACGCCCATTTCTGGAGAATTAAAAGATATTCCTACCAGGAACGAAGTAACCAAATCTGGACTCTCTGGTGTATATATTATGGAAGTTAAGAAGATTTTTTGTTTATCGCCTATATAGTGGGCGGACCACGCCCATTTTCTTGTATGGCATCTAAGACCTATATATCAACTTGGGAACCGAATTTCATTCATTTATATTCGTAACTAGTCAATTGGTAACCATTTTACCGAAAAAATTTTGCCGGCTATATAGTGGGCGGATCACGCCCATTTTTTCCTGAGATATAGAAGACCTACCTCTTAACTTGAATACCAAGTATTAATCTTTTCCATGAGTAATTACACAAATTATAGCCATTTTACCGAAAAAAATCCGAGGTAGTGGGACTTACAGACCCGTTGTGGGCGTGTCCTTTGGGTAATTTGTATAATTTTAACACTTTACCTAACCCGAGGTTCACTGTAACTGTATACCAAATTTGGTCCAAATCGAACAACTCCTTCTTTCTTTTTTTTGCATACACGCAGACAGACGGACAGACGGACAGACAGACGGACAGACGGACAGACGGACAACCGGAAATGAAAAGAGAAAGTGTTTCTGATCATTTCTATATACTTATGTCTATACCTAGGAAGGCTCCTTTAATGCGTTACAATTTTGGCACAAAGTTATTATACCCTATTACCATAGGTGTAGGGTATAATTACAAAAAACTGTTAAAACTAAGGTTTCATTGCCGGGCTTTCACTTCAAGCTTAGCTCAACGAATAATATTAGCTTTTCTTCTGGTCCACTTCTGTTCTTCGGCAAATTCCATCTTCTCTTTGGTCTATCTGGTATTTGCTACCCCAAACCCCACCCCAATAATATGACCCCTCGATATTTAATACTTATGCAAGTTACTAATATTTTGACTTCAATTAAAAACTTGCTTACATAATTCGACTTATTTTAATTTTAACCAAAATCTAACCGAACACTGAAAATCTCCGGCCATTTACATTGCTTAATGTTCAGGAGTACGGCTACTATTAAGATCTGCCAATGTGGCTATTTTTATTAGTTTTGTTTATTACTCCTGTAATCTTATATTTTTCACAAACTTCTTTCTCGCTGAAAAAATTAGTAAATAGTCCAAAAACCGCCATACGGCAAGAAGCTTTAGCGGTACGACAAAATGTAATACCTTCTACATGAAAGTGGAATAAAAGGCATTACTGTTGTGCAGAGAACAAAACGACAACAATGCAAGTCTATGCTAATATACTCTCTCACTCTCATCATATGTTCCCCAAAACAATGCTGTGCAAAAACAATGCTCCATTCAATGTAAACAAAGTAACGGCAACTGAACCATAACATTGCGCACGCAAAAGCGTTTTATTTAATAGTATTTTATGATATGATAACAGAGTATTCCTGCTTTTAGTTGCTACTACTACTTGCTTACTATGCTATTCCTGAGTGACAATAGCAGACATAACAATGAAATATTTTTGCATAAGGGAAAGGCTGGTAAGGCGTGGTAGTGGACGGCTATTGCGCCAATGATATATAAAGGGTAGTTCGATAAGCCCTTTTATAGAGACATCATAGAGTGGTCAACTTATTGGCCTCTTCGGGAAATAAAAGGACTCGCAATTGATTCTAGATATATGTATGTATGTAAGTGAAAGTGTTCAGCTGTTTACCGACTAGAATGTGCTATCTCTGCCAACCTAAACCAGAACTGCTGATTAAGGATCAAAGTGTGCAGTTTTAGTCAACATGCTGAAATTTTATACAAAATTATGTCATTTTTGTGAAGGTTAAATTTCGCTTTTCGCAATCGACAAAGATTTGAGTAGTTTTATATGGCAGCCTGTTATGGGAAGGATGGCAGATTTATCACAATGGATCAACACATGGCTTTAGTCTGTCTTTCTGACAGATCATCTGTGTAATAGACAGCCACAATGACCTATATGAGAGGGCTTCATATGACTTTTTGAGTCAAAGTTGTGATGTGAGAGAGTTAAGATAGATAAACGAAATTTTGTAAGCATTTTGCTGGCTATGTAGGTAAGCTTTTTGTTTGAAAAATTTCCTACGAAAACTTTAAATCATTTTCTTCGACTACTAATGTAACCAAATAGCGCTTATAATTTGATTACAAAAAGCTAGAGTTAAAAGCTTAATTTTGTAGCAAAATGTTTACGAATTCAAAAAATTAAATCACGTTGAAGCAGAAGTAAATTCAGTTCTAATTTATAGTATATATGTATGTATGTACATATTGTATGATTTGTATAAAATGTATATATACTCATATTGAAGAGTTTGCTTCAAAGCTTTTTAAAAATCGGAGTCCGTTTAGATATACATACATACGTATAACATAAGTACTTAACATTTTTTAGTCGAATTTTGTGAATTATGAAAATTAAGGCGTCTATATCTGTTCCTTCCAATGACTTTTATGCATGATAGTATAATGCTTGTTAACATAAGGATTTTTCCAAACTTTCCTTGTTCAACTCTACGGTCTAGACTAGCTACTGTAATGCTTGTTAAAATAGGAATTGTTTACCAATCTGTCCTTGTTTAAGTCTATGGCATAGACCTTCGTTCAAGGTCTTTTTTATACCCTACACCATGGTAATAGGGTATAATAACTTTGTGCGAAAATTGTAACGCATTAAAGGAGCCGTCCTAGGTATAGACATAAGTATATAGATATGATCAGAAACACTTTCTCTTTTGATTTCCGGTTGTCCGTCTGTCTGTCTTTCACAAAAAAAAAAAAATTTTAAGTTAAAAGGTCGGACATCTATGTCATACGATAAAATGGGCGTGGTTCGCCCACTATATAGGCGATAAACGGTTATTTCTTTTCTGGTAGGAATACCTTTCAATTCTTCAGAAATGGGGGTGGTCCGCCCACCATGGGGGCTGTAAAATAAATATGCCGACCATATCCGTTGTACACCTGTCACAGCATCAGTATTTGGCACGTATAGTCCTATTAGCTATATCTTGTAGTCTGCCAAAAATGGGCGTGGTCCGCCCACTATGTAGATTGTAAATCAAATGCACCCACAATTTCAGTGAATTATCACCCCACTTGGAAACATGGTGTAGGGTATTACTCTGTCGGTGAAACCCGACTGATACTTCCTTACTTGTTTTGCTTTCATTTCATTGAAAGCATTTTTCCCCTCACCATGTCTGTGCCATTAATTATAATATTGACACTTTGGTATGACACTTAAGCGTACACTCTACATAACACATTTCGATGTGTGCTCTCACACACACTCTAGCACACACACACACACAAAGGGAACTGGAATTGCAAAAAATTTGTTAATAAATCTTGTTCCTTAGTTGCATGCACGAATACGAATACACTCACATAAGTACGTGCGACGACCATGTGCAGGCTACTACTGGCAATCCAATCCATTCAACCTGCTCCGACATCTCGTAATCTATAATGACTCTCTGGCCGTTTCACATAAACGTGATTATCCTCATTATTGTCATCTGCTCGAGATGATATTGAACTGTTTGCTTGTGCCTGAAACTAGTTGTGTGTGTGTGTGTGTGCGTTCTCGCATTAATGTTCCGCTGTGTGTGCTAGTATTTGTGCATTCACCTTCACATATACACACATATGCCACCGTATCTGTGTCTGCCATTAGCCATCATAATGTGGCGCGCGTTTTAAATCAATAATTTCTTTGCTCTCTCTTTCCGCTATGCGTTGCTTTTTTCCTTCAACATTTTTGTGCGCTTGTGTGTGTATGTGTGTTGCGTATGCGCGTTTATGTCTCGCAGTGGCAGTTACACTTTCTTTCAGAACTGTTTGCACATCCCGTCATGCGTAATCGATAGTAAAAGTTTGAATTGTCGAATTGCGCAAATCTTTGCCATAACTTTTCATTGCTTGAGAAAAATATTGGCGATTTCATTTTTCTTGCATTCTCTAAGTTCGTAAGTAAATAAAAGATTAGCGAAATCAGTGTTCAAATTTAATGTTCAAGCAGTGATTTAAAACTTTTCCGAAGCAAAGGGGACCTTTAATTGAAAACCAGTAGCGCGTTTCTAAAACTTTGTTTGATCAAAACTTCCATTTCCTTTTTTCTTTTTCACTATATTTCTGTTTATGAGTCTAGTGAATTTTTTGCTTTCAAACGAATGTTTTTCGTCTATTTGATATTGCAAAATTCTTATTAATATTTCTACTAAAATCTTTTGAGCAAATGTTGTTGTACTTTTGTAATGGACGCCAGATGGTGGCGTAGCAAAAACAATTTTTTGGAATTTCTGTCACTTGTTCTAAATTTGTTATCCAAATAGTCTTGTCCCAAAAATAAATTTGAAAATTCAAACTTTTTGTAATTGACTCCCTGTAAATTTCATATCGATAATTTTCGATAAATCATACTAGAAAGAAACTATTACTTTTTACCAAAATGTCAACCCATGGCAAGGTATCGTGCTCACGGGAGCAATTACAATCTTCCTTTTCCGTTGAGACGTCGAAGCAGCCAGACGCACTTTGCTACATACTGCAAATCCCAGACGACATAGAAGGAAAAATCTATATTCTCAACAAAGCCTTATTTTGTTCATAAACGTTATAAAAATTTTTGGAAATTTTTATTTGGTAAGAAAATTATTACCCTACTAATATTGACTGCAAGTCAAAACGTAAATTCCTTCTTTTAGGAATTAATTGAAATTCCGGCGAAATCGCCTTGCAAAAATCTCTGCCTGTGGCAAAATTTAATATACACTTTTTCGGATCCAAAGAAAAAACCACCTGGTAATTCTCCAGAATAAGTCAAATTGGCCACTCTGATGGAGTGCAGTGGAGTGCATTCCTGCACATCTGCATTGACGGCTCTCCCGTAGTAGGAGTGACGCACTGAACATACCAATTGGGCCACGAGCTAAGTAAACGCGCGGAAATTGAATTTGCAGCTATAGTTCGGAAAACATATCAATACGCATAAAAAGTGCATATAGATGGTGTAAAGTCCTTAAAAATAGCTAAATACGTTCTTAGCTGGGAAAAATGTCTAGTTAAAAGTGGTTAAAATTGTAAGAGAGAAAAACTGAAAAAACCGAAAATCACTGTAAATCATTATTATCATCTAAAAGGTGTGAAAAGTGTTAAAAAAGTTAAAGTTAAAATCTTCTATAAAACTAGTTTCTATAGAATGTAGGTTAAAATCATGGTTAAAAAGTTAAAAAAGTTAAAAGTTACATAATCATTCATTTGCTCATAATTACATAATATCCATAATTCTTGCATACTCGCAGTTGCTTCTCTTGCAAAAATCGCATGAGATAGAAACATGCGAATGAGAGTAATGGTGCTATTATATAAATATCATAATTAAAATCTTAAAATTGGTTACAGAAAAGGATAAAAAGTAGTTATAATATAATATGTATGCTTAAATCTTAAAAATACCCAGTTTAACAGTGCCCTAAACCTAATTGTAAAGTTCTAGCATGAGTGATAAAATATGTCATATATAAATTATAGCATGACATAAAATACAACAACAAATCACCTCGTCGCTTCACTCAACGAAAGGCCTTTCTTCGAGCTGCTGCCACGTACGTAAGTGATCTCAATTTTTATACCCTACACCTATGGTAATAGGGTATAATAACTTTGTGCGAAAATTGTAACGCATTAAAGGAGCGGTCCTAGGTATAGACATAAGTATATAGAAATGATCAGAATCACTTTCTCTTTTGATTTCCGGTTGTCCGTCTGTCCGTCTGTCTGTCTGTCTGTCCGTCTGTCTGTCTGCGTGTACGCAAAAAAGAGAAAGAAGGAGTTGTCCGATTTGGACCAAATTTGGTACACAGTTACAGTGAACCTCGGGTTAGGTAAAGTGTTAAAATTATTCAAATCGGTCGAAGGATACGCCCCCAATGGACCTATAAGTCCCACTACCTCGGGTTTTTTTCGATTAAATTGCTATAATTTGTGTAATTACTCATGGAAAAGAATAATACTTGGTATTCAAGTTAAGAGGTAGGTCTTCTATATCTCAGGAAAAAATGGGCGTGGTCCGCCCACTATATAGCCGGCAAAATTTTTTCGGTAAAATGGCTCCCAATTGACTAGTTACGAATATAAATGAATGAAATTCGGTTCCCAAGTTGATATATAGGTCTTAGATGCCATACAAGAAAATGGGCGTGGTCCGCCCACTATATAGGCGATAAACAAAAAATCCTCTTAACTTCCATAATATATACACCAGAGAGTCCAGATTTGGTTACTTCGTTCCTGGTAGGAATATCTTTTAATTCTCCAGAAATGGGCGTGGTCCGCCCACCATGGGGGCAGTAAAATAAATATGCCGATAACATCTGGTGTACACCTGTCAGAGCATCAATATTTGGAATGTATAGTCCTATTAGGTATATCTTGTAGTCTGCCAAAAATGGGCGTGGTCCGCTCACTATGTAGATTGTAAATCAAATACGCCCACAATTTCAGTGAATTATCACCCCACTTGGGAACATGGTGTAGGGTATTACTCTGTCGGTGAAACCCGACTGATTGCTTCCTTACTTGTTTTATTTCTTTTCGTTCTCTTTCGCAGAGAGCAGTCAAATGGTGTTGTAGGAGTATTGCAGCTACCTGCATACTTTGACAATGCATATTTGATTGCTTTTCGCTCAATAAGTTTGACATTTATTTATTAACGAATTATGATGTTGCCAGATAATTTATATTATTAAATTTTCTTCGATAAATTTGATTCGAAGAAAAAGTTTAGGGTATCTGGAAAAATATGAGGTTTATAGGTTAGTAACAGATAAGATAAATGCAGATCATGTCTACTTTTGGATTATTCGTTTTATACATAATTTAGTTACACTATGCACTTTCCATAGCAAGTTATTTAGCCCAACTACAATAATGTATGTAGGATATATGGAATTATATTTTAATTGAAATTATTGTGAATTAAAAATATGAATTTGCGTAACTAAAATTGGTTTGTTTCCTACGAGGTAAAGAGGGATGAAGGAAATTTGTTTGAGGGACCTTATACAGCGATAAAGGTCATGGATGGGTGGGTAAAGACGTGTCGCAATTAACACCTTGCGCGATACCTTTCTTTAAATGTTTTACTGACTGATACTTTGTTTTCTGTTTTAGAGTAGTTTACCGGTCCATATTAATATTCTTAGAATCTAGGGACTCTATATAAAATTATGTAGTGTCAGCTGCGAGTAAGGTAGCCACGAACCTCCCCACAGGCCGTATTGCTAGCCGTATTAATGGGTCCCTACCCGGCTATTCTTGCCCAGCGTGTGTATAGAAAGGTGCAATCCATCTGCACCGAAATCCTTGTAAATGTGTGTAACAACACCTACACACCCATATATCCATACCTTCATATGTATACACAAGACAAAAACTCATTACATAAAATGGCGCCCAACGTGGGGCTAGGCATGTGAAATTTAATTTTATTTGTCTAGTCCGAATCGTAGAAATTGTTATCTTTGTTCATAGATAATGTTTTTCTACATCCAAATTTCTATTTAAACTAAAATTCTTCAATACAAATTAGCTAACGACTACTTAAGTTGGAATACACTGTAGAACTTTTCTGGAATTGCGTAAAATTTGGCGGATTTATAGACCAAATTTGCGACCGATTAGAATTCAGTTGTATAACATTCCACTGGTATGAAGCTTTTTCTCTTGATTTGAATACGTTCTAACAACCCATTGTTAGTTTGGAATTTTCTTTTAAAGTCAAATTTTTCTAGTGAATTACAAAATGTTGTTACTATAGCATATTTTGTCCTAGCATCAAGGATTTAAAGAAACCCTAATTCAGTTGTTACAGGGTATCAAGAAAGTAAATTAATCCATAGACAAAAAAAAATTTAGTATTCCTTATCTTTCGGTAAAACACAAACATATTTCATTCATTCATCCCTTTTCCTCAAAGTAGGAAATCAAAAAATTTTTTTTGAACTTTTAATGAGCGTGAGACATAGTAACGAAAACGTATCTAGTTTGTTGGATACAAATATGGAATCTCATTGTACTATTTGTTTACAAGATATTTCCGAACAACAGGACGGTATAGTTACTCCATGCAACCACTTTTTTCACAAACATTGTATTGAAATTTGGTTAAAAGATAATCCTGAATGTCCACAGTGCAGGAAATTGCTACACCTTAAGGACCTTAAAACAACCAAAAAGAAAAAACATAACCATTCAAATGTTTTACGAGGACACCAAAAACGTGGTGCCACTCCGAAAAGATACGTGACTAGAAGCTACCGCAATGGCAATAGTCATGAAAATTTAGCAGAGAATTTAAATGTCTCCAATCAAGCACGAGAAAATCCATCTCCCAATTATTCATTGCCTTTGCTAAATATTGATAATTCTGTAGAACCAACGGCTAGTTCCGTTGTTGAACAATTAATTCCAAATATCGCTAATACGCCTAATGACACACGAAATGTGCAGTCTACGGTGGACTATGAACAAATTAGCCAAATTGTAGAACAAAGCATTCAACGACTGCTGTCTTTGCGCCTTGGCTCAACTCAAACTCAGAGAAATACTCTGAATGTCGCTAATGATCATTACAATGAACAGCGAAGTCGCAGAAATATTTCTACGTCACCGATTATTTCGCATAATACAAATGCACATTCCTTTGCTTTGACATCCGACAAAATTACCAATATAATTCAAAATTGGAATGTCAAATTTGATGGATCGTCTAATGGTCTAACTGTTGACGAATTCTTATACCGAATTCGAGTTTTGACTGCCGAAAGTCTAAACCACAATTTTAGCTCTCTATGCAAAAATCTCCATGTCGTATTAACTGGCAAGGCCCGCGAGTGGTTTTGGCGTTATCACAAAAGAGTGGATTCTATTCAATGGCAAGACTTTTGCGCAGCATTAAGATACGAATATCAAGATTGTAAATCAAATTACGATATTCGCGAGCAATTACGCAATCGAAAACAAAAGCCAAATGAGTCTTTTGAAGATTTTTATGATTCTATTTCTACAATAGTTGATCGGTTGACAGAACCGATATCCGAACAGGAGTTAATAGAAATAGTTATTCGAAATTTAAAGCCGGACATCCGTCACGAGCTTTTGTACGTGAATATACAGACCATCGGTCATTTGCGTAAGTTGGTAGAAAAAAGAGAGAATTTTCTATCCGAAGAGTCTTATCGTAGGCTTCAAAACAGAACTTTTTATTCAGCCAATCCACAATACCGCAAGAATATTTCTGCAATCGAAGAAAATTCATATTCAGATCAACCTTCTGATAATGAACTTGAAGGGAGTGTAGATGCATTGCATCAAAATGCCCAAAAACTGTTAGAAATAAATTGTTGGAATTGCAAAGAATTAGGCCATTACTGGGAAGACTGTTTGAAGGAGCGGAAAATATTCTGCTACGGCTGCGGATTGCCCGAAGTTTATAAGCCCCAATGTATTATTTGTTCCGCTAAGAAATCGGAAAACTCCAAAAGGGGGATGCCCAAAAATGCCAGAGTATCTCCGAAATAGGCAACTGTCAACACGTAATCGAGTCAGATTTACCGGCTAGCTCAGAAGCTAAGTCCGAAAATGCAAATAATGAAATTTCAGATAATAAAATAAAAATACAGCAAGCAGATGCAGACAATAGTAACGACGTAGAGAAGATAAACAAAATTAACTTTCCCAAACGTCCATATCATGAACGTTTACAAAATTATTTAAAAGTAAGGAAAAGAATTTTCCAAGATTTTATTCCGGCAAAGTCATCGCCAAAACGGTCAACTTTGCGTCTACGTAATTTTTACAGATCAATACGTGCCACTAAAAAACTTTTAATTTCATCAATTCTTAATGCAGAAGACAACAGGTTCTACGCTAAAGTTAAACTGCTTAACAAACAAGAACTTGGTTTGCTAGATACCGGTGCAAATATCAGTTGCATAGGCTCTAGTTTCGCTACAGAAGATTTCACCAAATTTGCAAATTTCAAAGCCATTAGTTCTAAAGTCAAAACTGCAGACGCTAAGAATCATAGAGTTATAGGATTTATTGACACGGACATTGAGTATAAAAATCAAAAGCATATTCTACGTTTTTACATCATTCCATCCATTGCTCAAAACCTTATCTTAGGAGTAAATTTTTGGAAAATGTTTAATCTTGCGCCAGGCATTATTAGTTCTCTCTCTGTGCAGAATTTATCTGAAAATTCCAACATCGAAAAGGAATATCCTCTATCACCAGTAGAAAAACATCAGCTTGAAATAGTGAAAACATTGTTTCCTGATTTTGAAAAAAAAGGATTAGGTCGAACCACATTTATCGAACATGACATCGATGTGGGTAGTGTAAAACCAATTAAGCAACGAAGTTATCAAGTCTCTCCGGCTGTTGAAAAATTAATGTATGATGAAATCGAGCGTATGTTAGATTTAGGCGTGATAGAAGAATCGTCTTCCGGTTGGAGTTCCCCAATGCGATTAGTGTTAAAACCTAACAAAGTGCGCTTGTGTCTCGATGCACGAAAGTTAAATGCTGCAACCAAAACGGATGCTTATCCAATACAAAGTATTGAACGTATTTTTTCTCGTTTACCAAAAGCAAACATCATCTCCAAGCTTGATCTAAAAGATGCATATTGGCAAATTCCTTTGTCAGAAAAAGCCAAGGCCTTGACAGCTTTCACGATCCCAGGTCGCCCGCTGTACCAATTTAAAGTGATGCCTTTCGGCCTTTGCAATGCGCCTTCTACCATGTGTCGTTTGATGGATCAATTGATACCACCGGACTTATGTCACTGCACTTTTGGATACCTAGACGACATTTGTATAGTCTCTGACGATTTTCCTAGTCATTTAGCAGCGTTAGTCAAAATTGCAAACCGATTCAAAGAAGCTAATTTGACTTTGAATATCAAGAAAAGCAGTTTCTGCGTAACTGAAACTAAGTATTTAGGATATATAATAGGTAACGGAGGGATATCGACAGATCCAGACAAAATTGATTCGATAACTTCATGGCCTGCTCCTAAATCGATAAAACAAGTACGAGGTTTCATGGGACTCGCAGGATGGTACCGTCGATTCATTCATAATTTTTCAGAACTCACTTTTCCAATTACTGAGACATTGTCGACGAAAAAGAACTTCGTTTGGACGGAATCAGCCAATGAAGCATTCACGAGAATAAAGGAAAAGTTAACTACAGCTCCGATTCTTGCCAATCCAGATTTTGATAGAAAATTTTATATTCATTGTGACGCTAGTGATGTAGGCATAGGTGCTGTTTTAGTACAAAAATTTGATAATGACGAAGAACGACCAATTGCATTCATGTCGCGAAAATTAAATTCCGCGCAAAGAAATTATAGCGTTACAGAACGTGAGTGTTTAGCCGCGCTAGAGGCAATTGAAAAATTTCGCTGTTATGTTGAACTGCAAGAGTTCGAGGTTATCACCGACCATTCTAGCTTGCTATGGTTGATGCGCCAACCGAAGCTCAGTGGAAGACTGGCTCGTTGGGCGCTAAAACTACAAGGTTACAATTTTGAAATAAGTCACCGCAAGGGAAAAGACAACATAGTCCCTGACGCTTTATCTAGGCTTCACATTGAAGAAATTTCTTCATTAGAACTTCCCGAACCAGAAATTGACTTGCTTTCACCGCACTTTGACGATGAAGAGTATATAAAATTAAAAGAGAAAATTAAAAACGAACAAGATAAACTCCCTGATCTTAAAGTTGTAGATAAATTCGTGTATATTCGAAAAGAACACGCGACAGGTGACGAAATGCAAGAAGAAAATTCATGGAAACTTTGGGTTCCGGAAAAGTTGCGTCATGACGTCATTTCACGTGCTCACGATAGTAGAATCGCCGCACATGGAGGTGTAGGTAAAACTCTCGACTTGTTGCGTAGAAATTTCTTTTGGCCAGGTATGGTTAAAGATATCCGAAACTATATTCAGGATTGCGAGGTGTGTAAAAGCACAAAAAGCCCAAACACGATTTTGCGAGCACCTATGGCTAACTACGTGCCATCGATTAGACCATTTCAGCGTTTCTACATAGACCTGTTAGGACCATATCCACGCAGTCGCAAGGGTCATATCGGTTTACTTATTGTGCTAGATCATTTTTCTAAATTCCACTGGCTATGTCCACTGCGTAAATTTACCAGCAAAAACATTCAGCAATACCTTTGCAAAGAAATCTTTCATACATACGGAGTGCCCGAGTCGATAGTATCGGATAATGGTGTTCAATTCAAATCGAATGAATTTAAAGCATTTTTGACCAAGTTAGGAATAAAGCATAATTGCACGGCATTATATTCACCGCAATCAAATGCGTCAGAACGAGTGAATCGTTCACTGCTTGCTGCAATTCGTGCATACATTAACACCGACCATAGAGAATGGGATGAAAATCTCACACACATTTCTTGTGCATTAAGAAATTCAGTACATCAAGCAACAAAATGCTCTCCGTACTTTGCGCTCTTTGGTTTTAATATGCTCACGCATGGATCAAGCTATGCATTGCTGAAATCTCTTAAATTATTAGATGAACCGAATTTCGAATTGAAAATAGAAGATGAGTTGGCTTTGATACGCAAGCATATACGAAGCAATATTCATGATGCTCATGAACGTAACAAAGATCAATACAATTTACGGTCGAAACCCATTTCTTTTAAAGTTGGCCAGGAAGTTTTCAGACGAAATTTTGCTCAAAGTAATTTTCAAAAAAATTTTAACTCGAAGCTAAGTCCAACATTTTTAAAAGCTAGAGTGAGAGAAAAGCTTGGAGCAAGTTATTATATTCTCGAAGACTTACAAGGACGGTTACTAGGAACTTTTAGCGCCAAAGACATTCGGCATTAACAAAAACAATTCCTGCTAAGATTTTCCATCAAGGATATCAATCTTATCCGGTGTGTAATGGACGCCAGATGGTGGCGTAGCAAAAACAATTTTTTGGAATTTCTGTCACTTGTTCTAAATTTGTTATCCAAATAGTCTTGTCCCAAAAATAAATTTGAAAATTCAAACTTTTTGTAATTGACTCCCTGTAAATTTCATATCGATAATTTTCGATAAATCATACTAGAAAGAAACTATTACTTTTTACCAAAATGTCAACCCATGGCAAGGTATCGTGCTCACGGGAGCAATTACAATCTTCCTTTTCCGTTGAGACGTCGAAGCAGCCAGACGCACTTTGCTACATACTGCAAATCCCAGACGACATAGAAGGAAAAATCTATATTCTCAACAAAGCCTTATTTTGTTCATAAACGTTATAAAAATTTTTGGAAATTTTTATTTGGTAAGAAAATTATTACCCTACTAATATTGACTGCAAGTCAAAACGTAAATTCCTTCTTTTAGGAATTAATTGAAATTCCGGCGAAATCGCCTTGCAAAAATCTCTGCCTGTGGCAAAATTTAATATACACTTTTTCGGATCCAAAGAAAAAACCACCTGGTAATTCTCCAGAATAAGTCAAATTGGCCACTCTGATGGAGTGCAGTGGAGTGCATTCCTGCACATCTGCATTGACGGCTCTCCCGTAGTAGGAGTGACGCACTGAACATACCAATTGGGCCACGAGCTAAGTAAACGCGCGGAAATTGAATTTGCAGCTATAGTTCGGAAAACATATCAATACGCATAAAAAGTGCATATAGATGGTGTAAAGTCCTTAAAAATAGCTAAATACGTTCTTAGCTGGGAAAAATGTCTAGTTAAAAGTGGTTAAAATTGTAAGAGAGAAAAACTGAAAAAACCGAAAATCACTGTAAATCATTATTATCATCTAAAAGGTGTGAAAAGTGTTAAAAAAGTTAAAGTTAAAATCTTCTATAAAACTAGTTTCTATAGAATGTAGGTTAAAATCATGGTTAAAAAGTTAAAAAAGTTAAAAGTTACATAATCATTCATTTGCTCATAATTACATAATATCCATAATTCTTGCATACTCGCAGTTGCTTCTCTTGCAAAAATCGCATGAGATAGAAACATGCGAATGAGAGTAATGGTGCTATTATATAAATATCATAATTAAAATCTTAAAATTGGTTACAGAAAAGGATAAAAAGTAGTTATAATATAATATGTATGCTTAAATCTTAAAAATACCCAGTTTAACAGTGCCCTAAACCTAATTGTAAAGTTCTAGCATGAGTGATAAAATATGTCATATATAAATTATAGCATGACATAAAATACAACAACAAATCACCTCGTCGCTTCACTCAACGAAAGGCCTTTCTTCGAGCTGCTGCCACGTACGTAAGTGATCTCAATTTTTTTATTTCTTTTCGTTCTCTTTCGCAGAGAGCAGTCAAATGGTGTTGTAGGAGTATTGCAGCTACCTGCATACTTTGACAATGCATATTTGATTGCTCTTCGCTCAATAAGTTTGACATTTATTTATTAACGAATTATGATGTTGCCAGATAATTTATATTATTAAATTTTCTTCGATAAATTTGATTCGAAGAAAAAGTTTAGGGTATCTGGAAAAATATGAGGTTTATAGGTTAGTAACAGATAAGATAAATGCAGATCATGTCTACTTTTGGATTATTCGTTTTATACATAATTTAGTTACACTATGCACTTTCCATAGCAAGTTATTTAGCCCAACTACAATAATGTATGTAGGATATATGGAATTATATTTTAATTGAAATTATTGTGAATTAAAAATATGAATTTGCGTAACTAAAATTGGTTTGTTTCCTACGAGGTAAAGAGGGATGAAGGAAATTTGTTTGAGGGACCTTATACAGCGATAAAGGTCATGGATGGGTGGGTAAAGACGTGTCGCAATTAACACCTTGCGCGATACCTTTCTTTAAATGTTTTACTGACTGATACTTTGTTTTCTGTTTTAGAGTAGTTTACCGGTCCATATTAATATTCTTAGAATCTAGGGACTCTATATAAAATTATGTAGTGTCAGCTGCGAGTAAGGTAGCCACGAACCTCCCCACAGGCCGTATTGCTAGCCGTATTAATGGGTCCCTACCCGGCTATTCTTGCCCAGCGTGTGTATAGAAAGGTGCAATCCATCTGCACCGAAATCCTTGTAAATGTGTGTAACAACACCTACACACCCATATATCCATACCTTCATATGTATACACAAGACAAAAACTCATTACACTTTATTAAAGCAGGAATTTAGGAGAAGGAATGATTTTCAATTCTTCAAAGTGTGCTATGCGAATCTGCCTGTTAAAAAAATTTTTCGGGCTAATTAGTTCCTGGAATACAGGAAAATTGGTTCAAGAAAAAAATTGGCATGTAGAAAGATTCATAAACATGTTTAAATTGATCTTGTTCTTTCGTGGTTTATCATAATTACTAATAAACATAGCCCTTTCTTCTATGGCATAGTTTTCCTGTGGGATGCTAAATTTTTACTATCTACGAGCTGTATGAGCTGAATAAAAACGGTTTAGAATGTTTTCACTTCGAACGAATGCAGAAAACGCTTAAAGAAAGTGATTGATGAGGGACGTGGAAAAGGGCGAGCAAATCTTCAACGAAGGGTTCAAATCAAGGAACCCTCTGAATGCTTGATTCGCTCGCAAGAAACGATTTTTATCCTGTGATAAATTTACGAAGGGTTCAAATCAAAAAACCCTCTGAATGCTTGATTCGCTCGCAAGAAACGATTCTGTTCTATGATAAATTTATTACAGAGAAACTGTTTTCCTTGTAATCAGTTGAAATTTATACTTTTTTATAAGAATTTATATTCAAATTTCTAAGAAAATATGTAGAAAAGTGAAATCGTATGTGAATACTTGCATATTTTCTTTATTATTGTTAAAGTAAACAATAAAATTCTTTGCATGGTCTGATACAATTTTCTCATTTATTTAATAAAAAAGCATTTTCCAAAACAACGATTCGATATTTCTATACACACATATATAGAAACAACAACAATTGTCACATGTTCAAGCTAATGAAAAAATCCTTGGCCTATTTCGTTCGTCCTGAATGTATGTATGTACAAAACATCGCGCGTCCTCGCTTGAGTTCTTACAATCGGTATCACTCAGTTGCTTTACTTAATCGCCCAAATGATTGTCCATCTACTTGATTACTCTATTATTCATTTTGTTCTTTTGCTTGTCTTCAATGTTGTCTTTTGTGCGCCTTTTTTTGGTGTGTAGCATTTTGTTCATTTGCTTATGAAATATCTTACTCTCCCATGTCCGAATTTTTATTGCCAATTGCATTGTTCAATCGTGAAAATTTAGTAAAACTCTCGTTCTTCGACATTTATGCTTCAATAGTTTCGATATGAAAAACAAGCACTTTTTATGAACGAAAGAGAAGACAGTTCATAGCTGCTATTCTCTTTATTATAAACTGTTTAAAAAACATAAATTTTTGATGTTATCGAATTTTTCTGATATACATTAGCAGCTTTCTCGAGATGCTGTCTCTCGATGCCCTTTATTATTTTGCCTATGTTCAATTGCGTATTCTCTGGAAAAAAATTATTCTCTTTGGGCATTGATTTTTCTTGTATGGAGCAGACTAGCAATTTATATTGCACCCAAACTTAGCTTACTTCTACTAAAGCTATTTTAAGAAACTGACCGGTTCGAGTTTTTCTTATTTTCCATCAACAATAATGTGTAAAATTTTGCTTGCTTGGCACAAAAATAAGACTTTGCTAAAATGACTCACATACCAAAGTTTACTTGTCGAATTTCTCACTGAGAAGATAATCAGCATAACATTGCGCACAAACAAGCTAACGCCAATGAAGAGGAGGGATAGAAGGGGGAGGAACCACAAATGGTCGTAGGCGAAAACGAATGAAGCGCAAAAACCGGCAAACCACAGAACACAGCAAAGCGACAGCAGCTTCGTCAGCGTCCTAAGCAGTTGGAGCAGCAGGCAAATTGGCTAAGCCAGCAACTGCCAACAGCAATCCACTCTTGCCACAATCCACAGCAAGTGCTTTGCTCTCATTTCGGCCAGCGCTCAAAAATTCACAAGCGAAAATATACAAATTAGAGCAGAGCAGCGCAGCGCAGAGCGAGGAAGGGCGAAGGTCCTGCGAAATAGTTGGGAAACTGCTGGTGCGTCTCTGGGCTGGAGCGAGTAGCAAGGTTGTGCTGGGAAAATGACAGACAGCGGAAAATGTGGGTAGAAACCGCTAAAAGCTACGACGACATTCCGAGCCTGGCAAGTGGCAGTTTGTGGGCTAAGCTAACAATGAAGCTCGTACCAAACATGACAGTTGACCTAATTAGATGTGCATTTTGGCCAACTACAGAGAAGGTGAGAGTGAAGTGTATGTCATTTATATTGTTCGACACATATACATACATATGCATAATTCAGTGGGCACAAACAAAAATAGCCTAACTCGAGTTAGAACAAAATTAAGTTTTTAATGCCATCGTGTACAAATCTATGTGCTGTAAAATTTGCATGCTTCTATCATTTTTACGACGGCAATTTGCCCTTAAAATCCTTAAACTGCTCTCCTAAAAAAAATTGAAAAATATACTTAGGCGGTTATGACTTGTGAGCACAGAATTTAAGCACGAAAAATTACAAAAGCCAAAGTAAAGAGCTGATGTAGGAAGAAACATGTGTCAACATTGATATCTGTGCAAGAGAATATAGAAGAGAAGCCATTCAATCTTATGTATGGAATATATCTTTTAACATAATTATTACCTTTACTTATGTATGAGTCGGGAACGCTGGAGTTTTATAGAAAACATATGTAGAAAATTCTTGCATAGCTTCGATTTGAAGCTTGGCAACCGTTTTTGCAGTTTTATAGTTTTGAGCCGTACTTTGAGTATATAACTATATACATACATATATTATTATAAGCCTAAAACTATGCAAAGATTTATCTGAGGTTTATGCTCTTGAATCTATCCTTGAGCCGTACTTGTTCAGCAGTTTATCTGAGGTCTATGCTTTTGATTCGAACGTCATTTTTGACGAACTATTGCTAGTATACATTATAATTGAATATATATATACATACAAGTCTAATGCTGCGATCAAACAAAGTATTTAATGCACATTTAGAACATTTGGCTATAGTCAAATGCGCATTTAGCTATAATTAAATGTGCATTAAATGCCAGCATGAAAGCAGCATAACGATAATTAACTTATTTAGCGATTTTCCTACATTTTATTTCTTTTACATACAGCAAAAAATGGCGCGAACCGGAAACAGCGCAAACGTTTAAGTGTTTACATCCGCGTGTACATTTACTTTGACGCACTTCACTTTGTTGTTGCTATTCTAAGTGAAATGTTGCCGTGAAGTGCAGATTGCTTGCCAATCAATGCGGGCGCTGTGGCAGCACTACAGGCATTGTTCCCACATTGTTCCCACTTCTCCTGCTGTGCCTGACAGCGAAATGACATAAAGGCCATTGCAGTGGCAGTGCTTTAATGGAGCGTGCTAATGTTTGTGCGTGTGTGTGTGTATGTGTATGTGTGTATGTTGCTGACGGGAGAATTCTTCAGAGAGAGAGACAGAAAATATTGGATTATTTCTAGCAAGAGAAATTCAAGAGTTGCAGATTAACCTTTTTTTGTGAAGCAATGCTGGGAATTTCAGAGGCAAGCGAACTCTTGAACAAGGGACAAAGTATGTATGTATGTGTGGAGGAGCTTTAAAGTGTTTGATAAATGAATAGGTAAGGGTGGTATAGATTAGGGCAAATAGAATTGGGGAAATTGTGGCAGGAACGGATAGGCTAATATAAGATGGGTTAGATATGATAGTATGGAGTAGAGTAGGAAAGAAGAAAATAGAATATGATTGAATACAGATAGAATAGCAGAGGGTAGGATAGGATAGGATAGGATAGGATGGGATAGGATAGGTTAGGATAGGACAGAATGGGATAGGATAGGATGGCATGGAATGGGATAGGATAGGATAGGATAGGATAGGATAGGATAGGATAGGATAGGTTAGGATAGGATAGGAAAGGATAGGATAGGATAGGATAGGATAGGATAGGATAGGATAGGATAGGATAGGAAAGGATAGGATAGGATAGGATAGGATAGGATAGGATAGGATAGGATAGGATAGGATAAGATAGGATAGGATAGGATAGGATAGGATAGGATGGGATAGGATAGGATAGGTTAGGATAGGATAGAATGGGATAGGATGGCATGGGATAGGATAGGATAGGTTAGGATAGGAAAGGATAGGATAGGATAGGATAGGGTAAAATAGGATAGAATAGGATAAGATAGAATAGGAGAGGATAGGATAGGAAAGGATAGGATAAGATAGGATAGGATAGGATAGGATAGAATAGGATAGGATAGACTAAAAGAAGAGAAGAGAAGGGATTTGGATATATTAGGATAGGGTAGAATGAAATAGAATAGAACGGAATCGATATTTACAGCTGTGTGTACCTAGGTTATTGTTTCCGAATTATTCAGCACTCAAGGGATACCCCCATATACATATATATATATTTACATATTAGCTTAATGGACGTGAAAAAGTGAAGTATTGGCAATTGACAATTGTCTCCAATCCTCGAAAATTAGAATGAAGTGGAAGAATTTCCATAGGAAGACTATTCCACAACCGTTTCAAGAATTGACCAAAGAACGAATTCTGTCTGTATTTTGTTGTGCGTGGAATCGATTACCCCCTCTCGCCAATCGCGTAATGCAAGAAAAATATATTCATTATTTTAGAGTGCTTCTCCAAAAAGATTTTTCGGCTAAACACTTCAACTATGTTTATTGTCTTCTTTGAAAAAATACATTATTGAAGTCTAAACTGATAAAAATTCCGAGCTTGTCAGTTTTGAAAATCAAAATTGGCGCTTTTTGTAATCCAATTGCTTGAAGACTTAACAAGAACACACCATAATGTATCACTCAAAGGACCGAAGGATCATTGCTATGTGTATGTGTGACCATTTCATATATCCACATAAGTGTGTACAGCTGTGTGCGTGTGTGTATACCAGTCAACAGCGAATTGGCATTATTTGTGTAGGGATGCGCGGATGCTAGGCGCTCGTAATAAAAGAGAATAATAAATGTCAAACTCTTGGAAAATTTATGGAAAAAGTCAAAGAGAAAAATAAGGGAAAAAAGCAAATCGCATGCGTAAAATGTCAAAGTAAATTTGCATATGTAATAAAAACAATAAAGCGTGTAACAAATGAAAACGCAGATTGCTAGCAATTCAAATGCAAAAAGACAGTTGACATTTCTTCTGAATTATGAGTTTGCTGGGGTTCGACGAAATAAAATATTTTCTTAAGTGTACCAAAAATATAAAGAATTCTTAAAACGAGTGAGCAGTGGAAGAGACCATGGCTATGAATTACGTTGATGCGAACATTTTTAGCTTTAGTTGGCCTTCTTTGATATTCAGCAAAAATGCTTTATTGCTAGCTTTTTTGAAGTTTTTTTTGTGCAATATATTTTTCACATCATGCTGGTTGGATATTTCTTTCTATCTGCTACTGCAAAAAAATGAAAATTGCATTCAATACTAATTATATTCTTCTCTTCTCTTTGCAGGTAAGCATTCGTATATGAGGAGCTTGCAGTTATTTCGTATGTAGCATGCGAACAAATAAGTATCGCTATATATACTTTATATACTCTTATTCAGAAATATTAAAAGTCGAGCAAATAATTCAGAAAGCTCTATTTTTTCAAAAGGCTTTTTAAATATCAGATAGCCTGGCTAGCTTATATACTTCTGTAGTTCATATGAGAATCAACGAATATTTTTGCTAGTTGCCTGAAACTTGTCGTAAATTCGAAAAATTTCGCTCTAAATTAATAATAAATAAAGCATAAGTGGTTAAATTTTGATCATGAAATAAAAATCATCATTTGTGTGTGGGGTACTGATATATTTAAAGAGATCAGTTTTTACATACGTATGTAGATCTTTTTTTGTGAAAGCTCACAGCGTACACAGCTATAAGGACACGTACATCTATACTTAAAAGATTTATACATACAAAGATTTTATATCATTACTACCAAATTTATAATATGTAAGGGACTTCCTGATTTTTACTCAAAGGTTTGAAATATTGTCTAATTTTTAATCAGTAGAAATCTTTTCATGGCGTTGCGTTTTCTTAGTGAATGGCGCCAGTACTTGCGAGGAACTGACAGCTCTTCGAGAGTGCTCTTTTCCAGTAAAATAAAACTGTGTGTATATGGCTATATAATAAATTTGTAGACACCCTCATCTTGTGCTTAAAATTGAACATATACACACAAGTTGCGAGCGTTCTCAAATTTTTACAACAGAATATCACTCCATCCGCATTGAACGAATCCAAAAATATTTCCTGAGCTTCGGTCTTCGATCCCTGAAGTTCACCGATCCCATTCCGCCGTACTCATCGCGTTGCTCCCTTATTAATCTAAAGTCGCTTGAAAGCAGAAGGAACATTTTATCCCTGTTGTTCGTTCACGGTATCATTACTGGGACGGTTGACAGTCCCCATCTCATCAGTCTAGTCGACTTCAACGTTCCCTCTAGGGTACTACGTCACTACGCTTTGTTTGTCATTCCCCCTTGTAGGTCTAATTATGCCTCGAACGCTCCTTTGGTTCGGTCTCTGTCTGAATTCAACAAAATCTCAGCCATTCGTGATTTGGATCTTTCCATCTCGAGCTTTGCTTTAAAAAAATTGTTAAACTTATAGTATACTTAATTAAATAATCCATCCTTTGTTATTAGCTTCTCTAAGTATTTCTTCATTGTGTTAGTCTAGTCTGTAAGGTCGCTACCATAGACTGAATTTACGAATTCAATTTATTGGGTATTTAAAAATTCCTGCAATAGGATTTACAAAGTATTGTATTATCAATTATATGAATTACAAAGTATTACTTTAATTTAGCTTGTGGCTCGCAACGAAAGCTTTACAAAATTTCTCGAATCAGAAAATTCAGCACTCTGAAGGTTCTGGAGTTGCCAGATTGGTCGTAACACTTGGCTTAGACCTTGTTTACGCGGACTCTTACGCCTCCTTAGCACTTGGATTCTTTAGCTAGAGACTTTCTGACTTGATTTTAAAACTGACTTATTAAATTTTTCAAAATCCTGACGACTTGGAAGAAATTGGTGTTTTCAAAGTTAGCTTGAGTGCCAATAAATTTTGTTACGAACAATTTTTTTTGTTTACTGATAGACATTTGTACAATTTATATGTATACATGTTTGCACATGCCAGCACATTTGCATAAACAAAGGTTAATCTGCTTTGTGTCTCTTTCAATTTCAATTATTGATTGATTTGCCTTTGCCCTTGATGGCTGTTGTCACAAGTGCTAAGCGTAAAAATTCAACAATTCAATTTGATGCTATGCTTGTTATTGTGTGTGTGTATCTATGTGTGTATGTGTATGCGTGTGTGCGTGTATATATGTATGCAGATATTGGGCATTTCGTATTTACATACTGGCAGCTGTTGTAAGTCATTTGTTTGCTTAGCTTTTCCGCCTCGTTTGCGGACTGTGGCTTTGTTTTTTGTTGCCATCTTCAGTTGTTGTTGTTCTTTTTGTTGTTGCTGTTGTCTGCTGCTTGCTTGGAAAGTACCAAGTAAAAGCTCCAAGCGCGATTTTGCAATATGCTACAGCAGTTTTGTTGTTGTTTAGTAAGCGGCTTGCTCGCCCGCTCAATATTAATTATTAATGGCAAATTAAGCTGATGGGTTCGGTGTGAGTGTGTGTGCATGTGTGTGTGTGTGTGTGTGTGTAGCACTCGCAAGCAATTTGCTTATTATATAAAGCACGGTGAAGCATGACTCGTATTAGCATTCAATGTAGTTAATGCGCTTAGAGGAAGGATCCAGCTCCATAGCAGTTGCTGTTGTCTGATATTGAAAGGCTAATAAAGCTATTATGCCGACCTTCAAGTGTATATGTGTGTGTGCCGATAAAATAACCGGCGTTATATGAAACACATTTAGTGGCAGATACTGAAAAGTAAGGGTGCAAGTTCAAGAAATCGACACAGAAAACGGCTTGCATGCTTTGACCAAGAATTGCTTAACAAAAGATACAGAAAAAGCATTTCTTACCGATGGCTCAGCTGATAAATGCCAGCAGGAGCATGAAAGACAAGAGATAAAAACAGCAGAATAATATATTTTCCAAGCAGCTTCATTATTGTTGAGAAAAGCATAGAACGTAGTGTAATAGCAGCAAGAACAAGAAGAAGGGGCAGCTGCAGGCAAAGATATAAATGGCGTAGAAAGGGCAAAAGGAAGCAAGAATAATGCTCGTGCTCTATACATACATATACATACATATGTATGTGCTGAAAAAAAATCGCAAATATTTAGACGTAACAATCGTTGTTAAATGGCACCTATTGCCAAATGTGAAGACAACTGGAATTCAACCACAATCAAAAACAGAAAATGAAATAAGTGGCATATGATTTCTTCCAATTTCATAAGCAACTTTTGGAATGCGAGTTATTGTTCTATACTATTTTCGCTGCAGTAGAAATAAAAAGACGTTAAACGATTTGACGATTTAAAGCGACTAGAATATTTTTGGCTCACATATCAAATAACCGTAAATATTTTCTACGCATTCATTTTTAATATGAACAAAGTCAGTAAAAGGAGTAAGGGTGAAGGAGGTGCGATAGCTTCTGCTGCAGTTTGAACTTCTCTGTGAGTGCCATAAGCTTTAACCATTTGCGGATATAAAATGGGAGAATGGCGAAAGTGGGGAAAGGTTTACGAAGCGGAGACAACAGGTTGTACGCTGTTTATGTGCGCTTCAAACCGCATGCGAATTCGCTTAGTACAATCAACCCACCACACACACACACACACACACACACATTAACGCAGCTGTTGTTTTAGGTATGCGTGTCACTCTGAAGTTCTCGGCATTTTTGTCGCTGCTCGTGTGCATGCTATCTGTCTTCTTTGAAACGGGGTCACGTTGGCTCCCTTGACTGGGTATAATTTTATGACTCCGTGGGGGAAAAGAAATTGTTAATTGGTATGCGACATAATTGTGAGGCCGTCGTCGCAATTAAACGCATGGTATGAGTGATGTTAATTAAATGTTACGCATACGAACTGGTGTGCAATTTCTAATTATTTCACAAGCCATTGAGCTGGTATTTCAACTCAAATTTTTGTAACTCCATAATAATTCTTCATCAAACTAAATGCGATAAAATTAAAAAAAAATATATATTTTAGAGTTCGGTTTCTCTACAGGGAAAACGGGAGCTCTTATAGGGTCACTCTTATTTTCAAAGGTGTGTATAAAAACAGACCTTTTTTTTGTCGTAGAAACCGAAAATTTGGCATGATGTTAGGTATTCACCATAACCATAATACATTTTCACTATAAAAAGGTAAGAAATATTTATAGAATTTTTTAAAATTTTTAAAGTGGGTTGGATTTGCGTAATATATCTTTTTATAGTGTATCGTTTGGGGTATCGTTAGAAAGGGCTACCTCCATGGCGGACAAAAATATTTATTTCATAATATTATGTGAATGGGTTTCAGATAAATAAGTCAAAATGTCGAATTTTTTATGGTCAGACGGGCAAGGAGAAGCGCTGCTGTTTACAGAAAACAATCAAATCCAAGCATAGGACAGACGGGCAAGAATAAATGAAACAGGATCGCTAAAGCGGTTAGTTCTGGTACGGAATCCTCTGTGCGCGAGCCCGACTAGCATTTGGATGCTTTTTTTCAATGCCTTTCGGCTTTTACTTGCAACTAAATTCTAATAGTCTTTGCGTTCGGCATGCAATTCAAAGGTATAACTCCTTTAAATATGCTTTGAAATAAGCTATAATAACTTAGTTAAGTTAATATAAACAAAAATATTTATTTCATAATATTATGTGAATGGGTTTCAGATAAATAAGTCAAAATGTCGAATTTTTTATGGTCAGACGGGCAAGGAGAAGCGCTGCTATTTACAGAAAACAATCAAATCCAAGCATAGGACAGACGGGCAAGAATAAATGAAACAGGATCGCTAAAGCGGTTAGTTCTGGTACGGAATCCTCTGTGCGCGAGCCCGACTAGCATTTGGATGCTTTTTTTCAATGCCTTTCGGCTTTTACTTGCAACTAAATTCTAATAGTCTTTGCGTTCGGCATGCAATTCAAAGGTATTACTTCTTTAAATATGCTTTGAAATAAGCTATAATAACTTAGTTAAGTTAATATAAGTTAACTTTTTCTAACTATGTTGGTTTTTATGAAACTGTTGCGTAAAAATTTCATCATATACATACATATACATACATGCGCGTAAGCATTGTAAAGTTGTTGCATTCGCTTTGTTAACTGCAACCAGATTTGCGAATAGTGTTTTCATGAAATTTATGCCAACAATGACATGGCACTTGCGCAATCAACATCATCAACAAAAACAATAACAACAACAACGTGTCTACTGCTATTAAGCGGTATACCGTTCAGCTGAAAGGAATGGCGCTTTTTTTGCGCCACACTTCGCCTTTGCTGTCAAAACCCACTCGGCAAAATCTTCGCTTCCGTTCGAAATTCGACTATGATGAATTTTTCTGGACAATTTGCTGATAATTTCACGATTACTTCTGTGATGCATTCTAGGAAATTTCTTACAATGTCGCAAATGGTTTTTAGAAAATTTTGTGAGAACTTTTTCGGCATAGAAAACTCTCGTTTTTGGCTGAAAATTAAAACCAATGACGAATCTTTATCGAAGCGTTTTCCAATTCCTTAACAACAGTTATACCATTCTAGATGTCGTAATCGCACTTTTTGCCGAGTGGGAAGTCGCCTCTGTTGCCGTGGTTATAAGCATGTGTGTGAAAAGTTCATGCGTTTGTTTAATCGGGATTTTAATGAAAGTGCTTCGTAACACAGCAACAACGTAAACACATTTTAATTAAAGTTATAATACGAAGCAGGCTTGCATACAGAATCAAGCCATCAGGGGGGCTTCAAAACATTCAAGTTACTTATTTCAGCGGTTTGCTTTCCAAATTGAAAATCCAATTTTATATTGTAAAATATTTGAACATTTTCGAATTACTTGCTTTTTAAAATTCAGGCATTAAAGTTCCAATGTAGTCATCTGAAGCTTAAAAATGCACAAATCTGCAGTGGTCCGGGGTAACCAAGCAGGTTGAGTTATGCCGGGGTGCCAGTTTGGATTTGGAGTCGTCGCTTGCGATCTGTAAGTGCAACTATTAGAGGGATGTTTCGGGGAAAAAGTGCAAATTTAATCGGATTTAATTTAATTGTTTTCTTTATTTTTGGGAAAATAAAATTAATTTGCAATGGAACTGATCTTTCAGTTGACATGATGGCTTCCTCTCTCGCTCGGATCATTTTCACAAGGCCAAGTGAAAGTCACAGTGAATGTCAGTTAACACTATAACCTATCAACTGCGCTTCAGCTGCTTGAAAGGTGCACTTCGGACCAGAAAACTGTTATCCTGGCCCGGGTTGCCAACTGCCCTCAGGGAAGTATGCAGCTCATAGAGGCTAGGCGTGAACAGAGCTCTTAGCTGAACGCTGCCATTTCCAGCTGCCATTCTTTTTAATAGTTCTGTCTTATAATTTTCCATTGTTTCAAAATTTTTTGGTTTTGGCAGCTTCTTAAAGCATTTAGTCAGTACAATTTAATTACACTCACCAGCTGCCGCCGAAACACCCCTCTTCCCCCACTGTTTTGCTTAGCATCATCGATCAAAATGAGCGACAGTTGATTTTATTCATGCTCAATGCCAGGCGCAAAATTTCACGCGCTTGAAATAAAGCGGCGGCGCATTTTACTGACAGGCAATTTGGCACCAAATGGGCGCAGATATTGATAAATGATGCTGCTGCTTTGGCACAGATACACGCACACACATACAAACAGCCACAAAGCGACAAGTGGTCAAGCACGAGAGGCGGCTACAGTCCATGGCTAGCGCCTCTGAGTCTCGGCCAAAAGTGTGGCTGCTTTCTTGGCAGAGTCAAATTGCTGGCAGAACGGGGCGGGGCGGAACGGGGGCGCACATTAATAAGGGCTTATCTGCTCAACGGCATGAATGTCATTTTGTGGCCACATGCCGCCACATTTGTGTGTTCTCATGTGCCGCGCCAAGACGTCTCTCGCTAGCCGGCCGCAATGAAGCTGCCTCAATTGATGTTGAGCATATGTCACCCCTCCTGCATCCCCCTTGCTCTTGCTTGCAACTGTAGCTGAACATGTGTGGATGTTGCGAAATAATTTTCTCAGCTGCTCTTCTTACTCTTATACGCCCTTTCAAGCATTAAGCATTTATATTCTATGATAATATCCATGGAAAAGGGTATAATTTTTGGGAAGTTCTTTGCAAAAAAATTACTCACTTCATCTGCGCCAATTAAGTCTCTTGGGCTCTGCTATAAACTTGCCTTAGTTAAACTTACCATCCAAAATTTTACTTAAATTTGACTTATTTCAGTTTCTTTCATATGTAAACAAAGTGAATGTTTTCATGGAAAATTGATGAAGCGTTCATACTTGGCAGACACTTTCTAGTAAAAATTTGTCCACACCGCTGAATGAGTAACATCAGCTTGAAGGACTATTTCTAGATACAGGCCACTTAAATGTGTGTCACTTGTTGCAGAATTATGCGCTGCCGCTGAAGCTCAACTGCCACCTTCCACTGTCTAACCTGCTCTAGTGCCACGTCACGCTTGCTTTTACTTATTTCAAGGCATTCTATTTCCATTCCAAGCAATGTCCTTTTCCAGCGCAAGTATACTTCAATGTCTAAGCATCTACAACTGAGCATTTGTTTTATTCAAGCTATGCCAGACATGCTATTTACGTACTACATCTATTTAAGTATCTTCAGGTATGTATATTTCGCTTTGAGTACCACGTGGCGTATGAGTGTCTATTTTTGGAAGTTCCCTTTTGAGTGTAACTGTGCAGAAAATTTTAACTATTTCTTTGTCATATTTTTGGGAAAGCCGAAATATTTACTCCAACCACGCGTGCCAAAAAGTTTTTAAACACTTTTAACATTGCTCTTTCATTAGTTAAGAAGTGGGCGTCATTTTACGACATTGCAATTAAAAACGCATAAAACAGAATTCCTAAGCTGAGTTTAGATGTGATTTTAATGAATTTTCGTTGGGAGTCGAGTCTGTGATGCGAGCAAATAGCGTGGCTGGCTTAGCCCACGCAATGGAACTGTAGTATCTGTAGGCGCAGTGAGGCCTGTAAATGTAATTATGCTGTTACTTATTTCCATTCATGTCGCTGTTGCGTTTGTTTTTGTTGCAATCGTTAGGAATCGCGTTGCTCATTAGAGATTCTTTTCCTTCAAAAGACTTAAAAAAAAAACCCAAAATCTACAACAACAACATTAAAACGTAAATGAAGAAGAAGCAAGAAAATTACATCATTTGTCAGAAAATTGAGCAAAATTACATGAATTTGACTTGCGGAATGAAACACATATACAGCAGAAAAGACACGAATATGTGCATGTATAGGTATATGCTTAAATGTGCACATATTTAGCTGTATATGTGTGTTGTGTATATGTAACCCAGTAGACTAAATCCTGAATGGCTTTCAACTTGGAATTATTTTATGAGCTTTCAAACTCAATAGCTTCAAAGAACACTGGAATAAAAAAAAAAATGTTAAATACTAATTGAAGAATAACTTAGTAACTTCGTTTAGGTTATCTTGAGCTGAATAGCTAGGTGGAAAAATGCTTAAAAAATGCTGTGAAGATCTTAGCTTGGAACATTGCCCGGGGCAGCGCAAGGACCACACCTGCAACGCTTTCAAGAAGATTATTTTTTGGCATAGCTAATCATTGTCTTATTATATTATTTTCTATATGAAAGATACGAAAATAAGTATATAACAACGATCAAAATAATTTTTTGTCTTTATTACAGGCTATTCGTCTGTTCATTAGTCTGTAGGTCCGTCTGTTTATCTGTCTGTGCGTGGCCGCAGAAGAGAAGAACCCGTTCTACGATTTGAACTAAATTTGGCAGTCAGTGCTACTGAATATTTAGTTAAGCTTAAGATCTGAGATGAGTCAAATCGGGTGATACACACAACCAATTTTGAAAATTGGTATTCAAGCTAAGTTGTCTGCCCCTCATGTAATGCAAAGAATATGCGTGTTTTGTCCACTATATAGGCGGTGCCATTTTTCCCATTGAATAGCTCATTTTTATGAGAGTAAAGTTGTGATAGATATTATAGATCGTTAAGAGATGTTGTAACTTTCGCTAGTTTGCACTAAGTTAGGTTAGGTTAGGTATATCTGGCGGCCTAAGAAAGGCCACGCAAAGACCCTGTTGGGTCCTTAGCGATACCAGTTAGGGTTCAGTTTTAGGAGTTCTCAAAGTAGTGATCTGTCAGAATTTGGGTGCGTTTCACAAATTTCCAAAGAGGCTTGATACCAAGTTTCGAGATCTGTTCGAGCCCTGAAAGTTACGGCGCTCCCAGACACGTCAGTCGAGTTCTAGCGATGGCGGGGCAGGAGCACAGTATGTGTTCTAAGGTCTCCCTGCTACCAGATTATTCTTAAATGTCAAAATTTGTTAAAAGAGTAAAATACCTTTGTGTTTTGCATTGCATGGAATATAAGGACATAATCGTATAATAAAATTATATAAAAAAAAACTTTTTAAAAATAAGCTTTAATGTACTAAAAAGTAGAAAATAAGTTGTTTCCAAGTCACCTGTATCTTACTATCCCTAAAAGCTTGGGGCGCTCATGTGTTCAATATTTGTCAAACAGTTACCACAATATTTTATTTAAATAATTTTTTGCAAATAGATTCTAGTAATGAAAGATATTTTGAATATGGATATTGAGCGCACAAGCTTTTATTAATAGTAAGATACAGGTGACTTGGAAACAACTTATTTTCTACTTTTTAGTACATTAAAGCTTATTTTTAAAAAGTTTTTTTTTATATAATTTTATTTTCTACTTTTTAGTCTTCCATAAATTCAATTTTAGAGCTCTGAAATTTTTCGCAAAAAGAATTTTAAACTTGCAGAGCAGTACACAATATTTAGGGTATTCACAGTGTTTCCTATCGTCATATGTCATATCCTCAATTTAACAAATAATACGTGGCATATTTGTGACGCGGTGAGTTGTTGCTATTTTGCCAGCAGGGCGCGGCAAGTAAATTCCTATCGTTTTTCATTCATGTGTGGTGTACGTATAATTATAAACTGAAGCCCAAGTGTGTAGTTGCTTGAAAAGTGCCACGCCCCTTGTCCTACGCCCATAAAATTTTACCAGTGGGACGACACATCCAAGAGGCGACTGCATACGAAATTTCAATGCTGCACGACCTTTAGTTCCAAAGCTAATCGAGATCAAAAATTTTGTTTGTATGGGGGGTGCCACGCCCCCTTATCCAGTGCCCGCCTTATTTTCTCAGTAGAAGGATATGGATATGTAGTAAGTTCTTACCGAGTTTCATTGATGTGTGATGTGTAGTTCTAAAGTTATACACAAATCTAGAGTTGATAAAAAAGTGCCACGCCCCTTATCCTACGCCCATAAAATTTATTGATTCATGCATTGTCATGGTGGTTACGCATGTATGCAAAGTTTCAGATCTCTAAGTAGTCGGGAAGTGGGTGAAAAATTGATTACTAGATTCCACTACATACCGGATGTGAAGTTAATATAAAGCTTATAATAAAAAGCTTTCTGTTGAGTCAGTTACAATGCTTATAAATGTTTGTATACAGCTTTTCACTTGCTCCGATACTCGTTTTATAGCTTAAAATTTTTATTCATTTTGTAAGAGAACCCAAATGATGCTCTTCTAATTTGATATTCTTCTCAGATGCTGCAATTTTGTGAGTCCTTTGCTTATGCCAAATGAGCAATCCAACTGCCAGTCGTGCTGGTAAAATCGATGTCTGCACCAAAACGCAAATAATTTAAGAAATTTCTACGCACTTTTGTGTGTAGCATACAAAGTGTGTGCCTCATTTTGGAGCGCTTCATGACATTTCTCGCATTTTTTTGTTGCTTATTACAAAGGGGGAACAAGGCAAACCTTAGGAATTTTTTACTTTACATGCCGCAAAAGGAATTTTTGTAATAATGACAGAGAGCGGGCTGAATAAAAGTCTACACGCTGCACAGCCACTGATTGCATAAGCGCGCCTCATTATTTGCTTTCCTTTATTATTGTCTACATGCTATTGTTCCGCTCATGCTGCTCGGCGATGCAGTGGCGACACGTTAACAATAAACTGCCATTGCGGCATTTCAGGAATCTGCGGCGCCATCCTGGCATTTCGCTCTAAGTAAAATGCCGAATTATACGATGACATAAAAGAAATTTCCATCTTTGGCTCATATCAATTTGGAATTCGTTTCACTTTTGTTTTTTGCTATAGCAGCAAATAAGACTGGAATATGTAATGAACACTGGTACTTATCTAGCTTGACTGCGTATCGCTATGGCAACTTGGTATTAAGGAGTTTCATTGATATATTTGATTTAATAAACTATATACAAATTTTATTCTTGCAGCGGACAAGTTGGATATCAAGTTGGATACCGCTGGCTGTAGGTATTTTCCAAAAGATCTAACTATACATTTTGCTATGGCATATAAACACGTTGCGCATACGTCACGTAGTTTTGGCTAGCATTCACATTGCTCATACGTCATGTAGTTCATGTGTAGACATTCTTAATCAAACTTAATCGGGCAATTGAAGCGCCTCCCGGCAACACGACAAACTGAATCGCATAAAAGGTAGCATGGTTAAACCAGTAGAATTTTTTTAAATTATTCTAGGAAAATTTAAATAGTGACTTTAAATTGCAGTTTATTTCAGAGTTGATGCGAATAGCGACTGTCTTAATTAGAAGGTTTTATTGTACTTACATACATATATTTTTTATTGAAAGATTCAAGCAGCTGAATAGCTCTGAAATAATCTACGCTGGCATTTTAGATGTTTCTATTATATTTTGTTTGACCAAAGTACTTCAATATGATTACACTGGGCGACACTGATTTTGCTGCTGACAGTGTTGCAGCAATTTTTGTATGAAACAGCAATTTTTGTAATAAAACGACTTTGATATCTGATTTGCTGAATGAGTTTAGAATTCTTTATAATTTTTAACTGCTTCGAAATGAACAACCACTAACTGAAAATTTGTATTACATTTTCGATGAAGCTTGCCATTTTTTCGTCAGTCTGAAAAGACCAAAATATTTGCAATGGACGATACTGAAAATCAATTATTGATATATATTTATATACCTTATATACCCTACATTTAAGTGAGTCATAACATGCCGCACAAAATACTTGTAGTTATATTTTTAACTAAGAGCTCACACTTAGAAAGTTGTTGTACTATAAGTATTTCTCTAAGTCATAGTTATGTGATACTTATAAGTTAGAGGCATTAATATAATATAATTTTATGCTTCATGATTTGATAATATGACTGATTTCATTCGAATTATTTTTCACGCTTATTTTTAGTCAAAATATAAAATCAATTATTGATTTGATAATGACGCGCCACGCATTTACTCGTAAAATCTCCTACTGATTTGCTACGAGAAGAGGATTCTATTAACCTCTACAATTTTTCCGAAGATTTTCGAGATAATGATAATTGTAAAAATATAAGAAGATTTTAAGATAGATTATAATAATATGCTTTAACATTTGGGAATATGCAAATTTTGGCATTAACAGATAATAACAAAGCAAAATGAATATCTTATGCTGTATCCATTCGAGAACATCACTTAGATGACCACTTAACCTATCTACTTCCCTACCAAACCATTCCTCTTATTTCATGTTTCTGTGCGCTTTTAGTAAACCGCATCAAAGCAGCGCAAACACGAAAAATCTTTTCATATAAATTTTACAAAACACTTCGAGCTCATCTTAATTGGCTAGCAGCAGCGCATTCATTATTCAACTCATGACTTTAACTTCTACGCTTTTCGGCGCTTGTGGTTGACGTCAATTTAGCTAAATTAAAGCGAATGCTGAAACATTCATTTTTCATAAGATCACAGCCGCAGCAGTCATTACACATATGCACATATGTGTGTGTGTGTGTGTGTCAAACTTATACTTATGCTTGATAAGCTACAATTAAATACATGCGCAGAAATGAAGTAGACATACACTGCCACTTGAGGCATGCTCTGTATACAAACACTTGCATGAACCTACGCACACGCACACTCATAAACATAAAACACATACATATGTATGTATGTATGTGCGTTATGGCTGAAGCATGCTTGTAAATCTGTCGCCTTAACGCGTCGTCACGTCGAGTGTGCAAAAACTGTCGAAAGTAATTAAACGTAATTAAAAGATGAATGTGCGTATATGCCTACGTGCAAGGCTCTTAGCGTGTGTATGTGTGTATGTTACGTATCACAGTTGC
Organism: Neria commutata; assembly: GCA_963457695.1. Lineage (NCBI taxonomy): Eukaryota > Metazoa > Arthropoda > Insecta > Diptera > Micropezidae > Neria > Neria commutata. Next base: position 31,821,488 of record OY735247.1, read on the forward strand.
ATTCATCAACTCACAAGCATCGTTACTTGGCATTGAATTGATGCTAAGGGAATTTTTTTTGCCGTATATTACGTATAAGTGGCATAGTTGACGCATATGCGAATGTGAGTACACACACACACATACAAATGTAACTGTGTAAATGTGTGAGCATTGCAGATGGCAGAAGAAGCTTTTATAATCAGCTCTTATGACGCTTTTCAATATGCAAGCACTTTTAAAAGGCAGCTACAAATTGCTTCCGTCTTTCTTTATGCATTCCTTTTATAAATGGCAATAACATTTTTATACAGAAATACCTTTTGAAAATATAAGTAAAACCAGCGCAGAGTTGCATTAAGATCTGATTAAAACTTTCCTAAACAATTAGTAAACAAACGAGCTGAGTGGAGTACAGCCGAATGAAGAGAATTAGAGATGGACAGCAAATAAAAAAAGTATAGAAAGATAAAAGGATAAACAGACACAGCTGCAGCTACTTTTTGAGAAAGTTTTGCATCGCAGCGCCTTCATTCCATTTAAAGCAACGCTTATAACTACTTCTACTTTAAAACAGCAGCAATAATTTTGAGATTTATGACTAGTGGCGAAAAATATTGTTGCGAACAAAAAATATCGCCATTTACTAAATTTTTGCAGCGAAAGCGAAAGCGTAAATGAAAGAAATGCATTATTAGTACCTATGCATATTAGGCGAATTTTCAATTCTTATATTTCAGAAATGGTTTAAGAAATCTTCAATTTGATATCTTTGCGCGAAGATTCTCATCGAATCCATTGTATGACTTAATAATGTGCAATTTGTGGATCGTCTGCAATAGGGGGCTCATTTAGGAGTAATAGAACTGATGATTCAAAATAAGATATATGAACTTCAAATGCATTGTTTTTAGGGTTCCGTTCCCTAAGTGATGTCCTTGAGACGACCATTACCTACCTAGGGTTCCGTTCCCCTTAAAGGAAACAACGGGAACTCTTATAAGGTCACTTTTGTTTGCGGAGGTGTGTATATAAACAGACCTATTTGCAACGTACAAACCTGAAATTTGGCACGATGTTAGGTCTTCATATCGTTCATAACATATTTTCACGATAAAAAGTTCAGACATATTTTATGAATATCTTTTCAATAAACTTTAGGTCGTAACCCGGCAATGCCTTGTTCTTGACCAATTATTCAAGTATGTATGTAAGTTCTCACTATGAAAAAAATCCATAATTGCTAGGGTGGATGGTCGACGATGGTTGAATGTGTGGAAGAACTTTTGGTTAAATATATCAAATTCGGTCTTAATGGGAAAGTTGTTCTTTTCCATAAAAGTTTTGCTGGATTTGTTGGTCTGACTCCAGCAGCTGCAATCGCGACCTGGAAAAGGCGGACACTCGCCATTAGAAGTGGGTATACATACATATACTTAACTACTGTCGCTGACGTCCAATCAAAGAAAATGCTCATTGGTATATTGAATGCGAAGTCAGAAATAGTAGCTATAAAAGGAAGTTAGCCTTGCTTCTTTGCACTACGAAGGAGCATGCTTTCTCATTGCTTTTGAAACTGATTCCTAACGACAAGCTTCTTTACAGATTTCGTTTTTAAAGTAAAGTAAGGCACTTTCAAACATAAAAAAAGTTGATTGGTATATTAAAAAAAGTAGTTTGACTGAAAGTCGGAAAATGACAGAAGTTTGCGCAGCTTCTTGGCAGCAATAAAAAGCATACTTTTTGGCGCATACCCGATGTATCAGTAAGATTATATCTACAACAAATATTAAAAAAAGCAGCGAATTTTTTCATTCCGCATTGCAGGAATTCGAATATCACATTTGCTATAAACTAAAATTGCAATTCAAACTGAGAAGCACCGCCAACGGCAACGATTGCAAATTTAGCTGCCACACCCACAGTGTCGGCGGTTGCTTGTGCCATTCGCTGCCTGCGGCAAAGTGTGTGTGTGTGTGTGTGCGTGTGTATTTATGCGCGTATCTGCGACACTTTGAAAGTCAAATGCAGCTGAAAGTTGTTAGCGCGGCAGCATTTCGTAAACGAAATTCAATTGGAATCGAAAATGCGATACGCCTCAGCGCTTCAATCAGCAGTCGCTGTAAGCGAATACGACAAGGATATGGCAAGAAGAAGCAGAAGCAGATAAACAGAATACGAGCAAAATATCAGTTGGAAAATCGTTTTCATAAAGTATTCAACGTCGCATCGGAAGCAGAATTATATATATATGTAGCTGCTTCAGTTTGTGGCAATGTGAGAAACGAAGTATGGAGTGGGCCGCCAGAGAACTTGGAAACACTTTTAATGGAAATTTGCATAACAAGAGCGCAAAAGTGAAAACAGCAACCGTTAAAGCAGCATCAGATATCAGATACTCAGCGAAGAGCAAAGCATATCATACAAAGTACAAAGCTTTCAAGTAGCTGCAGGTATTATCATTGATGGTGCTGCCTTTTGGCGAAGAAGCGAAGTGTTTTAAGTGACTTTTTAAATTTATTTAAATTTTGAATATTTGCATTTTAATCATTGATTAAGCGAAGCTTTGATTTATTTCGTGTATCAATGTGAAAGTGCTTTTACGACAGCCTTAAGAGCTTCCGGGGAGCTGTGCTTGTAGCCAGTGATGAATGCCAAATGTCAGAGGCATCTTTTGGTGCATGTGTAATGGTCCGAGTAGTCATGAATTATATGTAACTTAACTTGACTTGGGCTCACCTGACATACGGAGACACTGTATATGCTATTACTCATGACATAACGTATCTTAGAAAACTTAGAGAGCAGCAGCTTTTAAAATTTCAGTTAAATTTATACGTCAAAAGAGAGCGTGAGCGGATTGCTCTACAGTAAGCAGCGCTGCCACTGCAATGGTTTTCAGACTTGAAAATAAAATCAAATGAAATTTAAGAAAACAGAAATAATTGATGAAGAAAATGCTGCCACTGTTCCTCGAATTTAGTTTAACAAAAATAACGGATTATTATCAATAAAACTAGTTTATAAAGTAGACCACAATAAAAAAACTAACATAATTCGGTGTCATAGATCTTATAAATAATGCTTAAGCTCAAAAAGAGAAATTTGCAAATGATTAACAGCTGCAATACGTTTGCGTATTCAATTAAACGGCCCAATTTTAACGTTTACGTAAAATTACGAAAAAATGTGTTACGTCTGAACTAACTGAGTCTTTAGTTGCAAAAATGACTGGCATGATGATGCAGATCTTTGGAGTTAAGCGACATAATATCTTCATTGTTAAACACATGTTGAATGCTTCCAAGAAGAGCTCGGCCCAACTACAAAAATTATAGTCTCAAAGCGAAACAAATTCAGAAACTTGTTTGACTCTGAACAACTTTCATATATGATTGAATTTCATAGACCAAATCTCTTACAAAACTTATACACTTTACTTGTGTATGTATGGCAACATGCCACTCAAATCCATCACATCTGCGCCCACTTCCTTCGCCACTCATTACTGATAAGACGCTGGTATACCTCGAGCACACTGTCGGCTTATGTTAAGTCACTTGTTTTATGCAAATTTAAATTATACGCTAGGAATTTGGCTGCGTAATACTTTTTAAATTACAACGGCTTACGGCAAGGTAGAATATAAATACTACGCCAAAGACGCTTTCCGGCAGTCAAACAATCAATTTTGTGGAAAGGAATAAGTTCTGGCGCCGGTGTGCGTGCGTCTAAATCACTCAAGGCGGCAGTGAGCCATGCCGAGAGTGATGCCTACCATAAATTGTTCTGCCTGTGCTTGTTTGTGTGTGTGTGTGACGGAGAGAGAACACAAATTACATGGCGGCACGTTCTGTAATTATGGTACAAAAATTTGGAAATGTCAACCCAGTGAAAGTGACAGGATGAAAGGCAGCAAACTTTAAGAAAGTGTGCGCCAAGTTCAACAAAATTAATAGCAATGTTAAGCGGCAAGTTAAGAGTAGGGCTGTCAATCACGAGATTCCATGATGGATTATCTTAAACGATCGGAATTATTAATGAAACAGCAAGTAGTTTGCGCAGGTTCTTCATCAGAAAGGACACACAAATATAATATGAAATTATGGCTAATGGATAACAGAGAGTACATTTTTCACGTAAGGGGCAACGCATTAATTGGTAGCAGTTTGACAGCACTGAGGGAGCCTTACCAGATCTACAAATAAAAATGGTTTATGTCGTGTGGGGTATAGTTATAAAGGGCTGCGTCTAGATTCCAAACATATTTTTGTTCATACTTTTAATATATATAGCTGAAAATGTCGAGGAAGTATTCCTCCGTCCCCCAAACCCCTCAGCATTCATAGGTTTCACATTTGGACAGAGAACGTATGTATATGTCAATATCGTATATACAATATGCCATCTCTGTCACATATATTCTTGATGGTGCTGTTTTTGTTTTCAAGGCAGACGGGCAAGGAGAAAGGCTGCTCTTTACCGAAAGCAATCAAAACCAAGTAAAGGACAGACGGGCAAAGACAAATTAAATTCGAACACTAAAAAGGGTCTTTCTGGTGCGTAACCCTCAGTGCGAGAGCCCGACTTGCACTTAACTGCTTTTTTATTAGTTGGTATGGCACAGGTATTGAACCCAAACCTTCCGCATCAGCGACCGAGCACTTGTCCCCACTGAACCACCGCGGCACCTATGCGCGTATGCCTATGCTCTCCTAATAAATGAATAAACAAGTATAGAAGCATCAGTCGGGTTTCACCGACAGAGTAATACCCTACACCAAGTAACTGAGTGGGCGGATCACGCCCATTTTTGGAGAATTAAAAGGTGTTGTTACAAGCAATGAAGTGACCAAATATGGACAGACTGGTGTATATATTATGGAAGTTATAAGGATTTTCCGCTTACCGTCTATATAGTGGGCGGACCACGCCCATTTTTTTGTACGAAGTAGAGGGCCCACACCTTACCTTAAATACCAAATACCATTCCTTTTAATGAATATTTGAACAAATTTAAGCAATTTTACTGTAAATTTTCCGGGGTTGTGGGACTTACTGGCCCGTTGTGAGCGTGTCCTTCTACCGATTTTGCTAATCTCGGAACTTAAACTAAGTTAAGGTTGACTGTAACTCTGTACAAAGTTTGGTCCAAATCCGACAACTCCTTCTTTCTCTCCTGCGCTCACAGACACACAGACAGACAGACAGACGGACAGACGGACAACCGGAAATCAACACAGAAAGTGATTCTAAGCATTTCTATATACTTATGTCTATACCTAGGACGGCTCCGTTAATGCGTTACAATTTTCGCATAAAGTTATTATACGCTATTATCATAGGTGTAGGGTATAAAAATAAAGACACAGTAAAAACGTATTAAAAATATCGACAGCTGATGACAATGTCAACACACACAAACACTCTCCTTCATGCACACATACACGAAACTCTGACGCCCGCCACGGTGGCAAATTTGCCAGCTTCAATTAGAGGCACTTGAAAAATGGGGCCTTCCTTTCTGCCTCGACCTCCGTTGACGCTGTCATCTGTAGCCGGCAATTGTTTGGGCGGTCTGGTCTTTTATCCCATTATTTGCATGCCATGAGCGAGAATTTTAATTAAATGCGTGAAAGTCGAAACGTGCTGATATGCGTGTGTATACATGCACAAGTGTGTGTGTGTGTGTGTGTGCGTGTGAGTGTATTCACTGTAAGCCTGCAGGAATCGCATAAATTTCAAGATAAGCGTTGCTGTGCCTGGCCACAAAGCTGCTGCCACTTAAGCTAAGCATTTCATTAAAATTGATTTTTTTTCTCAACTTTTAAAAGGTAGATTTCTGCATGCTTTTTGCCATTGATGTTTTTTGTTGTTGTTGTTGTTGCTGTTGAACGTGTCTTCGGCGCACACACGTTTTGTCAACACAATCCAAAAGATATTTGATGTGCATTTCGAAAAATTCTGGCAGGAATTAAAATTTCAGCACGTAAACTTCTTCTGTCACGGAAGTATTTTCCGTAAAGGATTTCTTAATTGCATTCGTACATTTCTGGCGCATTTCCGGAAGCTGAAGGCAAGCATCTGAAAGGAAATTGTATAGCAATGCCCGTTCAATTACGTCCTTCGCTAAAGTGATTAAAAAGGTTTCAAAGGAAAATGTTGTAATTGTAGAGATTTGGCTGTAGATAATTGACTGCTTGGCTTAATTACAGCGAAAGCCATTAATTTCGTTCGATTGATTCAAGAAAAAATTGTATCCGTTCTTTTGTCTATTGCTTCTGAGGAAAATGTTGTTTGCTTGGTTGTCATAAAAAGAGTGCTTGCAGGAAATTGCCTTTGTTTTTGTCTGCATCGAAAGTGTTAGCAATAAGAGGGAAGGACTAACTAGCGCACAAAAGATATTGATTATTGATTTTGATTTAGATATTGGCATCTATAATTAAAAACATGTGCGTTCCTGGCAAAAAAGATGTGCTTTTACTCACTTAAACTTAAAGCCTAAAGCTATGCAACAGTTTTTTAAATGATTTTGACTCATTTGTTTAATGTTGCCGCTTTGCATTTTGTCATAACTATAATTAATATTATTTAACTCATACACTACACTTTTTGAAGTTGCCATTGCTAAGGCAACAATTAGAATTAAGCAGTTGATATAACAGTTTAGATAGCATTTGGAGCAGGAAGCCGGTTTTCTAGTGGCCAGGTACTGAAATCACATTCTGACAGCTGTCCTTATTTATTTACAAATCCTCATGCATGCGTCGCTTCAAGAAGTATTAATATATTAGCTCTAATCATATAAATCTGGTTCTTGCTGGTCTACCACAGTGACTCAGGATGTGTTCTGCTGTTTCTTCATCATTCTCATAAGTTCGATACATTCTATCCAAGCACCTGTGCGATATCCAAAACCATGCTAAAGTCCTATGACGGAAAGTATACTAGATTAATACTGACTCTCCCAAGAATAGAATGTAGAGCTATAATGGTAACCAACCAAATACTTAGTTAGTTCCACTAACGGGACACTGCCTTGTAGCAGCGCTTGCACATAAGATATGTATCACGAATGACGAAAGGTTGCAGGAAATGCAAAGAAGCGAGCAGCAGGCAGACCTTGGAACATATACTATGATCTGCCCCGCCCTCGCTAGAGCTCGACTGACTTGTTTAGGAGCGCCTGTCTTTTCAGGGCTCGAACAGATCTAGAAACTATGTTTCAAGCCTCTTTGGAAATTTGTGAACCACACCCAAATTCTGACAGACCATTACTTTGACCATTCCATAATGGAACTTCAACTGGCATCGCAAAGGACCCAACAGGGTAGTCATATATTTCAGTGTCCAGGCAAGAACCCCATAACACTGCTTAACTATACTCATGGTAATTCTTCATATGCTGATTTTTGCTCTGAGTACAACAACAAGGTTTCTGTTCACAGTTCGAAGAAAAGATGTTTGCAAATTGTTTATGTTGGATGAACAAATGATTGAAGTCTTGGAAAAATGAAGAAAGTGCGCTTGTTGTTAGCTTTGTATGCAAATCCCTCAAAAAGCGAATATATTTAATTTTTTTCCACCTCCACCAAACACAATGAAACGTGTTGAGACTGTCATGCTGCTACAAATTGCAACTAACGCGCAGATATTCATAAATTTCAAACGCATCTTTGTGTTTTTCCATTACTTGCAAAGTGTCTTTTTTCTCCCTTGACTATATTGTATGCGGATTGATTGCTTCTTAGCTCGCTTGCATTTCATTTTCTATGGCAATCTTCACCAGCAGACGCACACAGCAAAAGATACCCTTACGTCAATTGCATTTTCAATCAATTTATTTTTCTGCGAATGCTGAAATTGCAGATTCAGATGCATACATACAGTTGCAGCCAGGAGTGCGTTGATTTGCATGTTGATTGGCAGGTTTGTTTTTTACAACAACTTTTCCATGAGTCTATGAGATATCTGACTTGATTCAGCTCTAGTACTATTGATACATATCATAATAGAACTTGGAAACGTTGTTTTATCTTTAAAACTTTTAATATGTTATGCCTTTACATGCTTGTATTTGAGATACAACTTAACACAGGCATGGCAAGCCAAAAAATTTGCTTGTCGTACGAATCGGACTCTGCTAGCCCAGAGGAATGAGTTCACCTTCAACAAATGTTGATAGTTAAGTATCTTGTAGCCTGGCTCAGATCATAAGTGCTCAGTCTCTAAATGTGAAGTTTTCGAACCAGTCCAATTCTATCTAAGAACAAAACAAACTACTGTGTCCTTATTAACAGTCCCTCTACAGTGGGATTGATTTAGAGAACAAATATTTTCTTCTTCATATAGCTAATGTTTCTTTCGTCCGTCATTCTGCTATTGAACTCAAGCAGAAATCAGACATTGGCAAATGAAGAATAACGCTTGATAGAGGAGATTGTATTGGTTGTGGAGTAGGTATGGAGTTAACTAGACACCGCGGCCCGATGCGCCTATTGTGACAGCTCTTCATGTATTTACGGATGCTCATGGAGCCGTAGCTTCAAAACGAATAAAGCAATTTCCTTTGGCATCTTGTACGATTTATAACTATTTGAGCTCAACAAAATAACCAACTTGAATCCTTATCGGGATTTATTTTGGCAATACATCTGTAAGCATTACAGCTTCTCCTTCCGATTCGGCAGCCATTCACATTTTAACAGAAAGAGAAGCAATTTACATTTTATTCCCTCCCTACAAAGAGCACAATGAAAACCCATCAAAGGACTAACTCAAAACAAAAGACGAAAGGACACAAAATGCAAATTACAATATATTTGCATATCTTTAGGCGCGTTCTTCTGTTTATGTAGCTATTAAAAATTGTAGCAATTTAACACTGGTTTTCATGAAATAATCGCGGCATACAACTGCTTTTTTCAGACAAAGAAAAATTGAGATTTTGGCTCTTATTTAGCTACATAAGAGGGAGAAGGTGAATTACTTAAAATGCGCCGCACGGTATGCTGCTAGTTAGTACTTGTTTGCTGCCGCTGCTGCTGGCGCCATATAAACCAAATGAAATTTTCTAGCAAATAAGCACAATTTCGGTCAGGCAATATTAAATACAGCAAAGTCGTAAACGAAAATGAGTACAGCAGAAGGAAATGTGATGAACGGCAGTAAAGCTGAAAGGCGAATAATAATTTTCATGTATTTTGTTTGTTGTTGTTTTGTGAATTTTTGCAATAAGACGGTCATAAAATAACAAATTCTTTTCTTTGAAAAATATGCAACGGAAAGATATTTGCAGCGGAATAATTAGTGACATAACAAAAGTCGAACGAAAATTGTCGATAATTAATTAAATAAAGTTGTGTGCTTAAAATGAGATGCATAAAATTGTGAGGTTAAGAAATGCATAAAATTTGTAGCACACTTTTGGGTGCTTTTTAATTATAATAATGCCTTTCTGTATAATGGAACCTCTTAGAGTTTTTAGCTCATTATGAAGCAGAACAAATTTGTATGTTCTACAAGAAAAATGTTTAACAACAGGTTTTTCGATTATTAGGCGCCAAAAAGTATGCAACTGAAAATAAGGAGTTGGTAATTTATTTTCTGGTTAATAAAGCACTAAAAAATAAGAAATCACATCTACTGGTTAATTGATGGTTTCATTTAGCGGGTAGAAAGGCTGCCTCAGCGCAGCTTTAGCGTTTAGGTTTGGCTCCTAGCCAAAATCAGCGAAACTGCTTTAACAGGCAATGTTAGTAACCCGTGTTAGGCTGTCGCCTTGACTTTGGTGCTCATATTTGAATTTATGTATATATGCTTTCACGATTTCTTTGTTAAGGACATCAAATAAAGCTCAGTTTTTTTGTTGAATCTTTTAACAAAAGTACATGCTTCTCGGCGTTTATAAAAATTGTTTAACAATTGATACTCTTTACCTCAGTTTTGGCCCTACTCAAGCTACTTTGACCTAGAAGTCACAATTTCCAATAGTAATTTTGCAGACTGTACATAATGTAATATTTAATGTCTGCGGAAAAGGCGAAAGCTGTCGTAATTACCAGCAGCACTCACCAACACACTTACACAGTTACATGTGGACACACACATGCACTCATACACATAATGCTGTTGCAAGAAAGAGCAACAGTGGGGGTAATTTAATGACACAAACACACTAAAATATGCAAAAAGTTACTAAATGAATTCTCAAGGCACGCTTGATAACAAAAACAACAACAACTACGACGATGATGCGCTTCATGGCGAAGAACGAACGCAGGAGGGTTGCGAAAATTGCGCTTGCTTGCAGCCGTGCAATTGCACAAATGATTCCTGCTTGTACCAACGCATACAGACGCAGTGACACATGCACATATATGCATACATACAGACAGTGCATACATAAGCAATGTGATGCCATTGTGAAAAGTGTCAACGCAACGCAAGGGAATAATGTATTTGTGTAGGCAACGCAAGGTGTTGACGTGACACATGCACACACACTCACTCACACACTCACAGGTATGCATATGCTCTCTGTCTGCTTTCGAGCAGCCATGCAGATTGTGAAGGATCGTTTCACTCACGAGCACCATTCAAGCACAATGCAAAGTTTATGAATGTTTTATGTGAGCGGTGGGCGGCGGTGGCAGAGCTAAGAGGCAGCTTTAAAGGCATCTTTTGTAGCCAAAAAGTATACAGATGAAAGCAGAGCCAATGTGCAAGCAATTTGAAATTAAATTTTAATGCGCTTCGTTAATTATATTATGCTTTTATGGGAGTATATATCACTATTGTCCAGTGAAGCTTTTTCCTTAATGCGAATGAATCCCAAAGGAAATGCTTTCATTGAAAAATAAACGCACACTGTGAAAAAGCATTGAATCCTATCATATCCGCAATGTAGTTTTATAAAAGAAAAACATGTCCGTTTCATTTGGCGGGTTTATTGAGAGTAACTTAAAAGTGAATTGAATACATGTACCTACATACATATAAAATGAACACATTGTAGTAGTCACAGAAAAACATCTGTTGCTAGAGTCACTACATGGTTGCCATGTTTCCAACAAAAGAGAAAAAAGAAATGTGGAAAAAATAACAAGGAAATGAGTGTGTAAGAATGCTACATAGAATTACAATGTCATGCTTATTGAAGATAAAGTGAAATGAAAAAGAGTTGAATCGTGTGTACTTACTGGGTCGATTTATGTATGTATGTATGCATGCGTCGATTTTTTACAGCCATAAAAATATGCGAGATGTGTGAGAGAGCTGCTTTTGGGAAATATTGCGCCTCGATTAGTATTGGTGTTATTAAACCATCTTGTATTACGCCAAGAACAAGAAAGCTTTTCGAAAATCGATACATTTTCCATGTAAGACTAGTTTAATAAAGCCTTGGAGTCGTGGTTCCAAAACATATTGAATTATGTTAATTCTGATTTGTTGAAGTTGCTGGTAATTGAAATTCCAAGATCACACAAATTCAAAGGGAATCTGCATATTAGCTTATTATGCGCAAGTTAATGCACTCATTTGCATGCTTGCCAATTCCAGCAACTCACACACACTCAGCTACACCTACATAGGATATGTAAAGGTTGTCATAAGTGCACTCGAAAGTACTTGATTTGAATTTGCATATGCATTAGCCAGATTGGCATGCCTTTGGGCCAAAAATATTAACGCAGTTGCTGTTGTGTGCTTGACAAGTCAACAAGCCTGCTCGTGGCTTTGATTTGCGAGGGGGGAGGGGGGGGGGGGGGGGCTGTGCTGCTCTCTTGAATTTAAAAGTATTTAGGCTAGTCTCACCCAAAACATTTTCGGCCTCATTTTAATATGCAATTTTCTCTGGCCTTCTCTTTCATTGCAGGGGCTTTGGCAAACAAGGATTCCAGTGTCAAGGTAAAGAGCGCTCTACGCTACGCACTGTGGGCAGCGGCAATTCAACAACAGCGTAAATTACTTTTAATTTTGTTTTAAACATTTTTCTTGTAGTTTGCTCGTATGTCGTGCACAAGCGCTGTCATGAATATGTCACATTCATATGTCCCGGCAAGGATAAAGGAATCGATTCCGTAAGTTTCAAAAAGTTTCAAATTCAACAGACGCACAAAACTACATACACACACATACTACACATATACATACATATATATACATGCATGTATAGCACACATGATTACACCCACACAAGCATACATAACTCAGCTGCAAAATTAAATAAAAACAAAAGGAAATGACAAAAGTAAACAGAACACATTCTAAAGTAAGCAAAAAATAATACAAAACATCTGCCACATATACATACATGCCAAAACGCATCCACACCTATACATACATACATACATACATACATGCATACATACATACATACACATGCACATTAAAATGAAAAACAAAAACAATGGTAAGCAGGCAGCTGGTTGAATACAAAAGGCAGCAAAGAGCAGTAGCACACACACAGATATCGCATACACCCACTCACACACATAAATCAATGCCAACACGTGCATTCGAAAGTGCCGCATACATATGTATGTGGCAGACTCACGCATATGCATACACACACACACATACAGACACGTTTGCCAGCTTATACATGAGGGTTTCGTTTTGAATTGTTGGCTGGATTTAGGCGCAATTGATTAAGCAAGTTGAGCTTTCAGCTTGGCTTTGTGTGCACACAATCAAAAGCAAGGAAACTACATCTTCTTCATGGCACACATACACACATTAGCGATTGCATACAATTTCAAATCAATAAAAAAGGCGAGCTGAAGCTAATTTAATACAATAAAAGCAGAAAATCTATAAATAAAATTTTATTCGTTAGCTCTAAAGGGAATTGCATGGCAGTCAGTGTGCGTTGCTTGCTAAATAAGCTCTTAGTCCTTGACGTGTACATGGTGCGAACAGTCCTTTCTCAGTGACGTAGTTGGATGTGATCAACGAGCTTCATCTGCAAGCATTGTGCCATTTGGGAATGCGATCTTTCAAATTCATTGAGCATATTTGTGCTGCCTAGATCCTTGCCTATTGCGCATACAAGCAGCTACTCAGCTTGTTGAATATGAAGCCATCTTTCTACAAAAACGTACATCCAGAATTCTTAAGATTATACTATGAATCGTTGAATTGATATTCTTGCTTCATACTGAGTCGTTCTATTGTATATTCGAACATTTAACATTTTGAAAATAAGTTTTTTATTATGAAGGAATCATTCAAATTGCGTGGGTTCAAATTGTGAAATATTCATACTTTTGGGAGTCCGGAAACTATCGGACTTTCGATTAAACTGCACTCTTAACTGACTTGATAATTGTTCTGCAATTCAATAAGCAACTACCACTCTAATACATAATCTCTTGACAACTGTAAAGACTTTAAAAATCGTTGAACTATATTTTTTGGAAACATAAGAACTATAGGAATTGTATCTATAGGCAGATATGTTGAGAAGCTGCGTGGCCTCCTTTCAGCTCATTTTAGATTATTGTTAGCCAATTGTATACTCTAAAGAAACAGAGAACTGGCAGTACTCAGTAGAGAATAGTACAAGGACACAGGCTCGTTGAATTGACATTCCTTCTGAAACTAAGTGATAGATAGTGCAAGGGAAATTTCTCAACTTTGTGCAGATATAAATACTTTTGTAATAATATTGCTCGACTTCATAAGAAAGCCCTGCTACATATTGCTTCAATTAGTAGTCTGAGATAATAAGCTATAGAACTTTCAAGCTACAGAGTGCTAGTAAGGATTTTCTTAAAATATGATTTCATGAGATTGAACTGAAGCATTGACTAGAGCAACGCACACTACGTGACTTTGTCATGCAATATATTTTATACGAGTAAATAATTAAATTAATATTGCTATGAATTCAGTTAATATAACAGCAACAGAAAAGGCATTAGAAGACTGAAAACGAAACTTGCTTCGCTAGTTTCAAGGGAAACGTATTTGAAAATGTCTTAAATTTATAATCAAATAACTTTTTGCATTAGAAAAAAAGATGGTTTTTCACAAGCTGCGCATTTTTCACGCAGCTCTGCCGTGGCATATCAATTCAAGCAGAAAAACTCGCAAAGCTCAGCAAAAATTCGTTCCGAATTAAGTTCACATTAGAAACAAACTAACCATACACATACACACATAAACAATCGCTAAGGAGTTGATAGCAGACACATGCATGCATGCAACTGTGCGCATGTATTAGTGTTAGTTCTTCATTTTGTATACAAACATATACACACAAACAGCTGCCAGTGGCAGCAGCAGCAGCTGTGGTCAACAAACAATTAACAAGCACACGAACACAAGCAAACGCAGCTCTGTGTACTACTTTTTTTCTGTATATGTATGCGTGTTTTTATATATTACAATTTATTTATTTGTCTTTGTCTTTGTTTCTATTCTTTTCTTTCTTTCTCTTGTCCCTTTTTGCTTCATTTGTTTTCTTTTTGTATTCATCGATCAAAAATCGATAAAATTTGTAATACAAAATAATGAACAATACATTCATTACGCATACCACGAACACCAATACCAACCAACCAACAATTACAACAACAATATTTTAATCACATTATATCAATATGTGTGATCAATCGGTGTGTTCGTTTGTGTGGCACAACGCATCGTTAACATTACATGGCAAAATCACCACAAATAAAAAAAATAAAACAAACGCTCCAACAAACAAAAAGGATTCACCAAAAACAGTTCATCATTTCGAACCATTCACATACGCAGGACCCACATTCTGCGATCACTGCGGTTCGCTGCTCTACGGCATTTACCATCAGGGGCTTAAATGTTCAGGTAAAAGGCAAATGTACCCCAATGTACCCCAATGTGAGCGTGTGTGCGTGTGCATCCTTCTAACTGTCAAACTGTTCCTTCAACTGTACTGTGCTGTCTGTCTACTGCCTATCTTTTGCGTCGTGTTGTGCGATTGCGTGTGCGTGTGTGTGTAAAACTGAGCTTAATTTTTCTATGTATGTACATATATAGTTGAAAAGCATATTTCTTTAAAATGTAAAAACTTCATATTTCTGTTACTCTATTTTTGAGTTATCAAAAGCATATCTACACTTTTTCACATCTCAGAAATTACTTTTTAATTAGTTCAAACACACAAATCTTGTACATAAGTTTTTTATGCTTGAAGTATATCGATTGATTTTCATTAATTACAATTTAGTTCAGTTGAATAAAAGCATAAGAATTGGACGGGCAATTGCAAGTGCAAGTAATATTGAAGGGCACATTTAAATCAATCACCGAGTACATTTATTAATTAATTGATTCATATTTGAAAATTCAGCTGGTTTTCTCTTTCATACCTATACATATATACATACATACATACATGCCTACATACAAGCAGTTCGATTTAAAAAAGGGCCATTGTATTTCAACAAACCGAACATGTTGTTGGTATACCACGTGGCGTATGCGCAACATTGTTGCTCATGCGCATTGCTACAAGGCAAAAATATTTGTAAATAAATTTGTTTTATGAAAAAATTTGCATGCATGTGTGCACATTTTTACCCGACTATGCCAAGCCCTCGAAGCTCATTTGTCTGACAGATTTTAATGCTTTGCAATGCGATTGCATTTGCATGCTATGCCAAAAAAAATTGCAAGCAATTCCAACAAACGCATGAGCAAATTTTAATTTCCATTTGTACTCATGCTCTCATGCGTATTTACAGGTGTTAGTAAATTTAAGCTCTTCCATTACGTGTGCAATCTAATGCATAATAAGGCAAAGCTCATTAATTTTACATGCAATGCCTTTCACGATTTCACAAAAATATTCCAGTAGAGTGACTTGATTTTGAGAAATATTATTGCAATTTGGCCTTCGTTTGCAAAGCCAGCAAAGCTGCTTATTCTAAAATATATATTCCCTACCAGCATTTCTACGAAATCATGTAACATTTTCCATCTGCCTTATCTTACTTTCTTGTCTACGAATCGCATTCAGTGCCTGCACGAACAAAACTATTTCGTAGAACAAAGTAAATAACAATTCCTACTCCTATTGCAGTTTATTTATTGAAAAATTTACACTACTTTCTGTACTGTAACAAAAAGGAAACCACACGCTGGTTCGACTTAAAATATTTAATTATTTGTTGACTTTCCGTATTGCGACTCTTCTTGAATAATAGCGACTGCCTTTGATGGCTTCGGTTGAAATTGAATACAAAGCTTGCAATGAATAAACGGAATGAACGGATTTCCTCCACAAAATTAATTAGGTAAATTACATGGAATTTGAAAAGAGTTTAAATTGTTTATAGTTCCTTAAAAATTCATAAAAGTTCATAAAAGCATGTTTAGTTCACAAACATGGAATGAGATGTCTCTTATTATGCTTCATATTAAGTGAATGCAGATAATTTCACATTGTTAGAAAATAAAAGAAAAATAATATATTCCGATTCTTGCAAAGAAGGTCTAGTTGAGCAATTTATCGCATAGATTTTCAAATGTTAGCTGCAAAACATTGAGTCAATCCTCTTACATATTTTCCCTCTTATTATTGATGATTGATGCAGAAAAAAATGCAAGTTCAATACGTTTTGATTTGAATAGCATAACTAAAAAATCTGATGTCTTGGCAATTTCTATTTGTTTTCGTTCTATGTTTTGCAATAAATCATGTTCTAAAGAAAAATAAGAATGAGCGAATCCATGGTATAGAAATGTTGAATGAGCTGGCGTTAAAGGAGCCATAAAAAGATTTTCGAATTAAGTCAAGATTTTAGGGTTTACAATTTCGAATTAAATTAATAAAAAAATACGCTTCTTTTGGAAATACATGCTAGCTCATATTCATATGATTCAGATGCGAAATAAGCATCTTAAATTTATGGTATAACATAATCAAAGAATTTATGTTCCAACATTGTTCACATTACAGCAATGCATGTTCCGATTTCGTTCTTTCGTTTCATTCTATTATTGCTATAAGTAATGCAAGCTTTTTGCAGTATATCAAGCAGATTGCATCTTGCATCTGTATTCGCTTGCCCGTGGGTGTAGACATTTGCCTGCAAAGAGCACAAGAAAAGCTTAATAATTGGCAAAGCCAGCAGCAATAGCTAGAAAATGATTTAAAAAACAAACATAATTAGAATTTAATATGCAGCAGAATTTTCCCAAGAATTGCAATAAAATAGTTTGGTATAAATTTTGATGGAATGTGTGCAGCAGCGTGTGGGAGCTGCTTGCACACTGCTAACCTTGCAATTTATTGTAGCTACTGGCAATAGTCGTTTTCTTGGAAAATATAATATTGTGCGTGTGTATTTTACTGTTGGTCAATCTATGCACTTGACTTTGCTCGTGCATAAAATTCCTGGAACATTGAAAGTAATAAACTACAAATTGTAAATTGATATGGGAATTAATTAAAGCCTGTTTTAGGTTAAAAGCTATTGCAATATACGATGATATTAGCACGAAATGGCAAAAAGGAACATTCTACCCAGAATATTTTCATCTTGGTTGCATGTATAGTTGAATTTTTGCAAGCTTTGCGCTTTTCTATGGGTTAAATTTCCGTCTTAAATCAAACTTTATGCAAAACCATTTTGCTTCAAGTTTTTTCATGTAACTTCAAGATATAAAATCAATTTCGAATTCGTAAAGTTCCTTTGGTAATAATTAAAATAGCAATTGGTTTTCTATCGCTTTGAGATTTTGTATTAAAACGTATTCGAATAATGCTTATTAATGGTACCTGAAATATTTTGCATACTTTACTTGTAAATTGTTATGCATTCTTATTAAAGATTTACAAAGTGTTCTTAAATTAAACCGAATTTCTAGCTTTAAACTTTAACTCTTGTATTCAGGGCGCCATATTAAATTTCGTTTATGAGTAGATACATACAAACATTTTGTTAGCATACATCATACAACTCATGCATACTTGTAGGCAAATGTTTGCTTTTACATGTTCTGCCACTCGAGTTTGACTTTATTAAAAATGCATTATGTCCGAGAGCAAAGGCAACGAAATTTGGCCAAAATATGCAAATATCTTGACAAGCGCACATTTGTTGTTATACCCAAGACAAGAAGCGATGGACGCAACTCAACTGAAGTCAGTAGGCTTGCAAAAGTCTTCGTATGGCAGAAAATTTAATAAAAATATGCATGAAAATATCAAGCGTCAATGGAATAACTATGTTAAAAATTTCTGAATGCCGCAGCGAACAGTTCTGAGTTCAAGCAGCGTTTGCAAATGTATGCACATACATTTGTATGTATGTGTATGTGTAATTAACTCACACATATGTATGTTTGAAAGGTGTATAATATCTAAACAAGAAATACAAGTGCTGTTAATAAACAAGACAACTTTTACAAACTTATGTTAAAATTGTAGGTGTTCTTCACGGAGCTTTTCTTTAAAATTGATTTATAGTTGTTCTACTTTAGCACATTTTCATGCATATCTACTGACAGTTCAGAATCATTTGACACTTCTGCCTTTAACGAGTATATGTCTGAAGTTGGCTATTACCTTAATTAATGTTGCCACTTGTTAAGTTTGCAAGAGCAGATCTCACTGTAAATCGCTTGAGGCTGCAATATTTTGCTATGCAAAATCTGTTCCACGTTGCATAGGTCAAAGGTCAAAAGGCTGAAATTTCACATTCCACTCGATTGCCCAGCATATAACTGCGCATAATCTCACAGTGTTCGTTGCTGTGCTAAATTTCACGTTCCCTGGCAATTAATCATTCGACAAGCAGGTGCGACCTTTTCCTGGTACATATTTTGCTGCAAATGTAGGTGGCGAAAAAGGCGTAGCAGCTGCTGTGATGTTGCTTAATCATCATATATTCAAAAGGTAAAAGGTCTTGTAGTAATAATTTTGACACTTTCTAAAATATTTGCAAATGTCAGCAATTTAACTATTTCGTTTTTACTCATACATAAGGGAAATTCATTAGATTCGCACGTAGTTTCCAGCAGACGTAGCTGAGCAAATTGTTTTCAGCTTCTAAAGCAAGTTGTCTGATTCATATGCTTGCTTAAAAGTGACATATGATAAGCTCCCCTTTCATTTCTATCTTACATATTTTTAAAAAATTCCTTAATAGAATGCCCACGCTTCATACACTCAAGCGGCTAAGAAATTTAGCTACACGCCTAAAAGTATGCTTCAGCTACAATTAATGTGAATTCCAGCTGGAAACTTTTATTGTTGGATGCACACATAAATTTTTGCAGGCGCCATAAATTATGCCAGCAATTGGCGCCATTTTCACTCAAAAGAATCAAATTAAAAAAGTTACTCATACGCCACGTTTGAAAGTTATTTATTGCTGAGCTGTAGGCACGGAAATTGCCTGTAAAGTGCTGCTTTATGTGCTTTCAATAGTTATGTCCTTCAAAGGTTTTGTTGAAAAAATATATTTGTTGAACTCAAACGAATTGCTGGCGCTTCGATATAATTTTGTTGCTTAAGAAGTGAAATTAATATTCGAAAAGAAGTCTTTCAAAACTGCAGCAATACAATGAAATATTTTTCGAAGAGTTGTGTAATATTTGTTTAAACATTTGTTGCTAACTGCTGTAGTAACTTTAACAAAAACTTGATTTTGCTTTGAAATTGATTCCAAAGCAGGGCTGCAGTAGCAGCATTTGTCTCCAGAAAGAAAGCTAAAACAGCTAAACTATAGCTTGTTGTCCGCTTATTGCCATTTATATTCTTGTTATTTGAAATAATTGCTGTCATTGTGAATTATATTGCGCTGTTAGCAATAATAAAGCTTAAGGGCAGCACGAGTTCTAATAAAAGTGTTGCTCATACGCCTCAGAAAGCTTCACTTTTCGTTAAAATGTACACGTACAAAATGTGGTCAATTTCTTTTATTGCACATCAATTGTCAGGCACTATGCTCTGCCATTTTGTCTGCCTATAATACAATTTATTACATACAAACCTTTCCAAAAGCTCCTTTTTACACAACGTTTTGCCATAGCACGTGCCTTTTTCCTTATTAGATTCATTCAAATTGAATTTATGGCCTTTCCATTACAACACCAACACTCTATACACAGTTTACCATTGTAACTGTATGTATACAATTTCGTCATTTGAAATCGAATTTTCACTTGATTTCCCCAAAGGTTTATGAGCATACTTCTAGGCGCATAGCCAACAACCCTTGCCACAGTACAAAATTCAATTCCAATGACATTTTTGTGGCGTTTATTATGCTGCCGATTGAATTACATGACATGTTATTGTCGACTAGCAAAAGCAACAACTATGACAATAACAAGATATAACAACAACACTAGCAACAGGTGTGAATGGAAATCATTGGCAGCAATCACATATAAAAAATGATAGCTACACTTCGTGCTATGTTGTTCAGTTCATTGTTGTTGTTGTCGGAACAAACAAAAAGCCCACGGATTTTGGGCTGCTCTCTCTTGGGCGAATTATTATGTATTGTTGTTGTTGATTTTATATGATTTTATGATTGCCACTTGTGCGCACACAGCAACAGCAATTGTGATTGACCTTGCATTTTGCTTTGCAGAGTCAGCGAAGATTTAAAATAAATCAATGTCTTAAACCTGGCAGAGCCTCATGCCGCCAGAAGTAAGCAGGCGAGCACGATTTTGCATTATTAAAAAAGTTTACAAAATGTTTCGAAATTTATGCTCGAATGCAATGAAAAACTGTTCTATAAATTATGAACTTCTTCATAGGGGGATTTATTTTTGAAGGGCAGCTAAGTCCCAGCCAGTGCGCTCTTACATTGCTTGAGTATATCGGGCCGAAAGGATTTGAATAGCTTTTCGAAATTTTTTAAAATTTTATGTAGAAGAGTAGCCTGAAAACTATGCCACATTTGCATGTTTCAAATGAAGAAATGTGAAGAGGAATTTTATAAACATTTTGCAAACACTTTTAAATTGCACGAAAATTCACATTTTTACAAATTTGGTTTGTATGATTTTAAATAAGATTTTGAATTGAATTGAAACTAAAGGTTCATTTATCTTGATTTGTTTAAATTGGCACTGCAAAATAGGAATAAAAATATGAAAATAAAATATGAGCTCTTATTTTTGAAAGTGGAATAACTCCATTTCTTACAAAAATGTAGATAATGGGAGTTATAGATAAAACTTTTTATGATCTTTCTATGGGCAAACAATTTATAGTAAAAAAAAATTTAGATTCTTGTACTACTCTTCATAGTAGTGCCACTGAGAGTGACATCTATCAAAAATTTAAAATTCCAAGTTTTGTGAAATTATGGAAAGTTCATTAGAAAGAAGATATTAAGGAAAACATTTACAGTGCCTCACAGAAGACTTTGGCATTTTGAATTTTATGAAAAATAGCTAAAAAATTGACAGTTTGCATAAGAACTTGGTCGCTGATGCGGCAGGCCTGAGTTTCAAAACAATTTTATTTAAAAATGACGAAACTTTTAGAAGAACAACAGCTAATCGAAAGTTCATTGGCGATATTACAAATTTGCGAATCTGTTAAAAAAAGACTTGCTAATTGAAACCAATGAAAAGTGAAAAAGTTGTTGGAATTGATATGAAGAAACTGCCTTTACATAAATATATACTATTAAATGTCACTTCAAATCTGTAACATGTGCGCGGGCGCTTGTTGCCCCTTCGCTAAAGACGGCTCTGCTTTTATTTAATACACAGTTTTTGTTTTGCGCTTCTGCAGCGGAACTAACAATGAACCCTTTTAAAAATTTTAACTTTTATGATTTGTTATTGTAGCCGAAAGCGCTGGCAAGTGTGCTTTGTTTTCATTTGTGTGTGTTTGTGTGTGCTCGTGGCAATTGTTGCACGAAAGTTGCTGCTCAACTTCAGGCCAACTGCCTTGCCAAGTGCACGCGTATGTGTAAATGCTTCCGCTTCCGCTGCAGCAAATCGAGCTGGCATGTAGAGTGCAATGCTCACACATACACATGCACACACAGCATCTGCTGAAGGCTGCAGCAGCAGTTGCCCTTCACGCAAGTCGATCTTTTATTTATTTAGCGTCAGCTATCGAGTTGCTAAGGAAGTTAGCTCAAGTCAAAACTTGCAGCTCTTCAAATCGATGAATGCTAACAGACTTCAAGGAAGACTGCGCGCAAGTCAATGAAATTTTTTTTAGCTTGCGTAAATATTTGAGGCAAGCGCTATATTTCGTTGTCCTCCCCGTTCCGCCCAAACGAAAAATGCCTTATTTTGATTGTCTTGTAAAAATATATTACATCAACTATGTTGAGAAGTTATAACAGCTAGCAATAACGGCAGTGCCTCTCGCAAAATATCAAATTACGGTACGCTCGGCAAATAATAGTGCTTCCAAGCAAAGGACGAAAATGTTTGAAATTTACAGTACAGTATAAAAAGTTATAAAAAAGTTGTTATAAAAGGTTCGCTGATGCATACGGAATATTTTATGGTACTAGTAATTAGGCCATAAAATATCGGAGCAACAACAAGCCACAGCGAAGGGGTTCCTGGTGTCGCATACTCTTCCAATGACCGTAGCAACATCCTTCTGAGTAAGAATCGATTGCATGTTACGCGTTTAATAGCGTTTTAAAAGAATCGGTATCGCTTGGTTCGTTGTAATTAGCACGATATATATATACATATGTACTAGATACGTATCATGTACATACTTAGGTAGTATTTAGGAAGGTAAAGATCTTAGTATAAAAAATCCGGCGACTAAAGAGACACTCGCAAATAGAACGTCTTACAAACTTCATTTGCCAAAAGAAAAATCACGCATTCAATAGTTTTCGAAACGACTTTTATATCATTTATTATACTATGGAAAACTTGTACACATTAAATTTTGCTACGGAAACTGAGACTGTTAAATTTTTTAAATTGAAATTGAAAATTAAGACTTTTATTAGTTCGTAAAATTTTCTGATTTTTATTTCAGAAAAAATCGAAATATATATACCTATACATTGGCAGTAATGTACGACTTTTAGTTATAAACTAAAATGTATGCTTTTTACATTAAAGGTTACATGAACATGCTAGTTGACAGGTATTGAATAAGAAGACAAATTTCGACACTTCTCACGATGAACTGGAAATTCTCCGAGAATAATCTTTGCCATGGAAAGCTTCTCAATCCGATCGGATTCGGTTAATGTAGGTCCCGTTAATTTATGAAAAAATATTCATATACAAGTTAATTCGAGTATCATTTTAGAATATAGTAAATTTTGCGGAGTAAGGCTAGAGCTAAAGAAGTTAAAGTTTAATAGAAATTGTAGTAAGATCGTTTCAATTGTCGATCCATCAACGGCCTGAGTGCTACGCAGAAGCTCACATGTTGCTTCTCTTAGCAACAATAGCATATTTTCGAACAGTTTAAATGGAAACAGGGAAATTTTTGAATGAAAATTATTCTCGAAAATTCCAAAATTTGCAATTGCTACTCACGGCTACTCTGCACATTCGTATTCGGTGAGTAGTGAACACTGCTCGGTTTCTATTCAGTAATCGAGTATTCGAGGACTAACTGTTTATTCGAATATTTCGGCTATTGTTCGGAATATTTATTTTATTTTAAATTATTTATAATAAAGAAATTAAATAATTAAATTATTAAGTTGTGTACATATTGTTTCGATTGTTAATTTTACAACAACGTTCCACAATTCCTCTTGTTTATAATGCGAAATAGCAACTTATTTTCTTCTGTTCAATGAAATGAATATATTCGAATATTCAAACAGTGTCCACTAGTATTCGAATACTTTTGTTCCCGTTTTCCCGCTTCGACCGAATATGAATAAACAGTGTACGTCTAATTTCTTCTCTTCGAAACTTCTCGCACTTTACGAGAGCACTGCTCGTATTTATTCGGACCGGTGCGCAAAGAGATAGTGAAGTAATCTATTCAAAAGCATGTGAATGTTTTCGGAGAGCAAAAACGCATGCTCGTGCGGGAGTCGAATGGAAGCCCTCAAGGCATATGTTACACAGTTTAAAATATTCATTCGACTTTTCTTTTGCAGAAAACTTTGAACTTTAAAAATTTAAGCATAAATTGTAGAAGAATATTCTTCATCGAACTGCTCTCTTGTAAAAAAAAGCTTAATATAAAAGTAACTCCTAATGGCCATAGCGAGAGTGACAGGTTGCCACACCTGATCCAAGCAATAAGTAAGCGATTTCCAGTTTCCATGTAAATTTGTAAATTTGCGTATTGCGCACACATCAGAAAGCAAGCGGAGAGCTACTTTGGTAGCTCATAAAACTCACAATGCACATAAAAAAAAGTTTATTGCTCACATGTGTGCAGCGGCACTTTGAATAATTTGCATTATGCCGCAATGACATGACGTTGCCCTAACAGGCCCCGCCCACACAGCCTCGAGCCCTGCCACACACGAGCTCAAGCAGTTGCGCCTTGTCGAGCGCCCAGGGTCAGAGGCCAAGGTTTGACACTGCGAGTTCAAAATCAAAATCGTATTCGAGCCGGCGGGCGGGAGGTGTGGGCGGGGCAAATGCGGTCGCTTAAGCATGTGCGACCTTTGACTCGTTTGCCTGCTCAACAATCGAGCGCCTGGGGAAGTATCCTTGAGGGCGCTACAGCAGACGCGCCTCACCTCCGCCGTGCACCGAGCAAGTATTTCTATTAGAGCGGATTAAATGCGGCTTGTACGTGAGTGTTATTCTGTGCATGTGTGGGCTTATAAAAATTGCTTTCACAAGGAGCGCCCAGTTCATGTTCTTTTGTGCGTTTCGGGGTTAAGGACTTTTGCTTTCCCTTTTCGCTCACTTTGTAAGCATATAGTAGAAGTATTCATTGCATGCATGTAACAGCAGCAAGCATTAAGTTAGCTTTGCTTGAAGTACGTCAGCAGTTTCGAAAGTTTTGCTTGCTAACATATTTTTTAAATTGCAAAACAATTGCAAATTTTGGAATTTTCGAGAATAATTTTCATTCAAAAATGTAGTATGAATATGGGCATTCTGGCACAGGAGCAATTTTGAGCAGTTTTTTCAGTACGATGGAGCAAAAATGTGACGTCACCAGTGAAAATTTGTATGTGTGGAGCAAATTTTTTGCTCCCAATTCCTCAATGACGTCATCGTTCTCCTCACCATATGACGTCATCAGTGATAATGTAAACAATATGATGACGTCATCAGTGATAATGTAAACAATATGATAAAATTAGAATTTCGCAATCCGAATTTCACAATTAGATGTAATTTGAAATCGTTTATGTATATACGTATGTATATGTATGTATATATGTATGTATGTATGTATATGTATGTATATATGTATGTATGTGTGTATGTGTGTATGTATGTATATATGTATATACGTATGTATATGTATGTATATATGTATGTATGTATGTATATGTATGTATGTATATGTGTATATGTGTGTGTGTGTATGTATGTATATGGGATCGAGAACCTAAGCGCGGGGCAAGCGCGAGAGCGGCTCTAACGTTGACCATAACAATGTGTGTGTGTGTGTGAATTTATGAGCCACTTGCAGCAGCACAGCTAAGAATTAACAGCATGTTGATTCTTGCTAACCATCCATAGAGCGATAATGTGTGCTGTATAACTACGGGGACCAACCGTACTATATTATATAGAACAGTACTCTATTTCAATCCGATGTCTATATGATATATTTTGTTATAAAAAACATGGAAATGTTCTCTATTTTAAAATTGTGTTCTATATTTGTTCTATATTTAATACAAAACGAATTATTATCGTATAAAAAATAAATATCAACCTTGAATTACGAGCATTATCGAATTAAGCATATCATTAAAGAATTAAACCAAAATGGATGCTTCTTCTTGAAACTCTTTCCTAGGACGAAGTAGAAAAAAGTTTATTGCTTATTTGTGAAAATGATTTAGAGATTTAACTATTGATGACAGCGAACTATTTGACGAAATAGCATACGTTAAAAAGTATGTGACTTTAGGCAAGATCGAAATGTGATTAGAAAGTCAGTCGACAGTCGAAGAAAGATGGGTAGAGATTTTTAATTATTTTGACAAAAAAAGTATACCTTATAAAAAACTTTGTAAAAATTGTGAAATTCAGTCTTTGCTTATCAGGGTCAAATGCTCCTACAGAAAGGGTTTTCTCTCTTATGAACAACATTTGGACTGCGGAAAAATAGCAATTGAATATTAACACAATTAAATCGATTTTAATTACAAAATACAATTATGCACTTTCTTGCTTCGAATTTAAGGTGTACTTAGAGAAAACCACAATTTAATAAAAAATGCAATTAGAACTAAAACGTTTTGTATGTTATATTATGAATTTATGTTATATAGGGTGATTGCCATTAAGGATGCTGATCCTGTAGTTCCTTGATTCAAACCTGAAAAAAAGCTTGCCTTGATATAGGGTCCATTTTGAACCCATTACCCAGTACCACCCTGTATACAGTTTACTGGGTAAACTGTGTGTTTTTATACCCTATACCTATAGTAATAGGGTATAATAACTTTGTGCGAAAATTGTAACGCATTAAAGAAGACGTCCTAGGTATAGACATAAGTATATGGAAATGCTTAGAATCACTTTCTGTATTTATTTCCGGTTGTCAGTCTGTCCGTCTGTCCGTCTGTCTTGCTGTCCGTGCGCACAGGAGAGAAAGAAGGAGTTGTCCGATTTATACCAAATTTGGCACACAGTCGCAGTGAACCTCTCACTACTTCAAGTTCCGAGATTAGCCAAATCGGTTAAAGAACACGCCTACTATAGGCCTGTAAGTCCCAATACCCCGGATTTTTTTTCGGTAAAATAGCTATATATTGTCTAATTACTCATGGAAAACAATTAAACTTGGTATTCAAGTTAAGGTTTGGTATTCTATGTCCCACGAAAAAATGGGCGTGGTCCGCCCTCTATATAGGCGGTAAGCTAAAAATCCTCATAACTTCAGTAAGATATACACCAGAGCGTCCATATTTGGTCACTTCATTTCTAGTAAGAATACCTTTTAATTCTCCAAAAATGGGCGTGACCCGCCCACTATGGGGCGGTGAATTAAATATATCAATCATTTCGTTTGTATACCTTCCAGAGCATCAACTTTTGGTATAAATACTCCTATTAGGGATATATTGTAGTCTGTTAAGAATGGACGTGGTCCGCCCACTATGGGGCGGTGAATTAAATATATCAATCATTTCGTTTGTATACCTTCCAGAGCATCAACTTTTGGTATAAATACTCCTATTAGGGATATATTGTAGTCTGTTAAGAATGGACGTGGTCCGCCCACTATGTAGGCGGTAAATTAAATGCACCCACTTTTTCATTGGATTATCACCCCACTTGGGAACTTGGTGTAGGGTATTACTCTGTCGGTGAAACCCGACTGATTCTTCCTTACTTGTTTATTATAAATTTAAGTTATTTTACAACACGATCTCATATGTTTGAATCAAAAATACATTTTTAAAACGGACATTTGTCATTTTTTAAATTTTTAGAAAAAAGGTATTGGTGGGTGTGTTCTCTATTTTCATTAAAAAAATATGGTCACCGTAGTTATAGCTTATTTCAATCTTGAACTTTTATAAACAAATATTATGAAAATGAAGAAAGAAATGAAGGATACAAATACAATCCTATATATTTCATATTTAAGCTTGCAGCAGACAAAGTGCAGACTTGAGATATTTTAGCTGAAACTTGTATCAGTCTTCTCCAAAGCATTGAATATACAAAATGGATAGTCAACATTTGCTATCTGGCACGCTATTCTTTCACATAATGGGTTCACCATATCAATTGATAGTAACTGCAATCTACAGGAATTTATACTAACAATATTTTATTTAAATAAAATAACAAAAGATTGATAAAAAAAATGATTATTTATTCATTTCAGTATACTGATTTACAAATCTTATAGACTATAACAAACGGAAAAAGCTTAACCTAAAGCAATTAACATTTACATCTTAATCTAGACATTATTGTAAAAACTTATGGATACACAATTTGAACAACATCTAAATTATTTTTCAATTAATTTGATGATGTCCCCACGCTAATGTGTTAACATCATCTCCCTGAATACATCTCTTATCATCTGAACAACTTATTATTAATTTTTTGAGCTCTTGTGTGTACAATTGATGAGCTTTTGATCTAAATATATACATATTACCATAGAATTATTTCTTCCTCAACAAAAAAAATCTTTATAATCTTCTATACTAAGGTTATTTAATAAAGCTTTTTTAACTCCTTTTGCTTTCTTTACTTGTTTACAATTAATCATATCAATAGAATACATCTTTGAGCGAAGACCAATGAATTCCCTCATTATATTGCCATTGTTCTCGTCCTTCATCATTCAGAGAACTTCTTTATTTTCAAACATAGTGGAACTGCTTTTCTTTCTGAATTAGCATCAGGTTGATGTGGTGCTCCTTTTCAGCAGCAGTGCTATAGTAGGGACCAACTACTTTATGGAGCTCTTCATCGAATCCGAATATATTAATGCTGATGCTGCTGTTTTGGCCCTCAAACTTTTTGCGTCTTTAATTAGTAGAAGGAATGTCAGATCCTTGAAATTTAGCTCTATATTGTTGCGTAAGGTTATTAAATCGGCCTTAATGGCTGCTATTTGATAGTTGGAACATCTCTCAGGATGTATTTGAATTGGATACAATGCTGTTATTATCGCCCACTTGAAGCAGAATTCATCATTGGTTTGTATGTTTATACAGGCTTCCTTCTTGTATACTTCATATGGTAGATCCTTTTATTGGTCTATATTGATTGATGTTTATTTCCAGGTGAGAGAGTCTTATTAATGTCCAACCGCTATCTCTTTCTTGAAATTCAGATAGTTTTGTACAGAGTTGCGTACACATATCTTCATAGCTAGAAATCACTTGTGATTCAATTTGAACTACACTCATTTTAGTTTGAAATGATTTCAAGTCAATAGCTATTTCATCATCACTGGACATTTTTATGAATTCAGCAAACAGTTCTATATTATATTTAAATGCTGAATGTTTTTCAAGCATGTCGTTTAACATTTTTATTATAATTGATTGAGCATTTTGCAAAAATTGTTCAGGTATTAATAAACCATCTTTATTTTCAAATATAACTGTTTCAATACGCTCATTAAACGCTGATTTAACACTTTTAAAGTTTTCGTCTTTTGTAATCGCACAATTTCTCTTATGTTTATTTGTGCGTACGTGATAGTTCCAGGATTTGAATGTAACATTTTCACCACAACTGTCACAAGGTACTTTTCGGTTGAAATCAATCAACTGATTTACATTATTGTTATTATTATTATTATTATTATTATTATTATTATTGCTGCATGATGGTAGACAATCTTGTGGCTGATGATAAACTTTTAAATGATGCGACAATGCATCAGCTCGCGAAAATGTTTGTTTGCATACTTCACATGCAATATCGACTTTATTATGTTTATTTAAAATATGTCGATTTAGATTATATTTCGATGCAAATCCGCATCCACACACTTCACATATAAATCCTTTCATTTTGATTTATTGTTTTTTGTTTTTTAATTTGCAATATTTTTGAGCTTCTAGACTTCACTTTGCTCCTCGATGAAAGTTGATACAGGACTATTAAAAGCTTCACATTCATTCGCCCTTTATATAAGAAGCGGCATTTATTTTAGCCTTCTGCGGTTTCTAAATTTCCGAACACAAATTAACTATATAATCAGGGCTGTCAACTGTGGGAAACTTCACCGATTTCAAGGGAATTTGAAATCTTCTTCAATATATTCTTATTAAAATGCTGATGCCTTGTGCTACAATATATAGGAACGCATTCATATTGTATTATGTATTGTTTTACGATTTTTATTACCATCATTTTTAATGAAAATGGGACTGAAGTGATAATTCCCATAATTAAATTTTCATAGGATTTGAGGGAATTGACTTTGATTGAGTTTGCACTCCTGGTACTCAAATGAGCCGAACGATCATTTTTGTGTTCGGGTTCTGTGTTGTTGTTGTTTATAATGAAGCTTC